>JAMXBB010000007.1:3929706-3968909 GCA_024138015.1 Lumnitzera littorea | reverse complement strand
GTTTTATCTTATAACGCTTATTGTTATGTTTTGTTTAGGGTTTAATATACCTAATTATCTAGGTCTTAAGTCTTTTACAATTATTCTAGGTTTGGGGTTAGGTTCGGATTCGATTTTTGAATCGATTTCTAAATTAGGCTCTAGTTCGATTTCTAAATATTGTCTTATACTCGAACCCTAGAAATTCGTTTTAACTCATAATATGAAATTCATTACATTACTTCTAGATATCCTAAATACCATCATTACCCTTAGTCATTATTTTATTTCACCTAGTACACTTAAATCCTTATTATTGTACCGAATTTACTCCTGATGTGAGAAATTTTTATATTTTTCATATAATTACATAAATTTAAGTTTTCTATTAGTTTTATTATATATCCTTATTTTCTATATAATATCAATTTTTATCCTAATATTTTCTATTTATTATATTTCCAATAATTACATATTATGTATTATCACCTATTATGTATATAATACATATATAATATTTCTATCACTCTAATTACCATCTCCTAACATCAATTATCATTTCAAAGTATCTAAATTCATCCTAAATTAGATTTTACACTTAATTGCTCTAATTTGCAAAATTAACTTAAAATTTACTATTTTTCTCTATTACTCATTTACTACATAATTAACCTAATAATTACATCTAACACCTTAAATGCTACAAGTATCATACTTCATCAGATTTCAACATCCTAAAACATATAATTATTCACAAAATCAGTAATTAACCATTTAATTACTTAATTAACTCTAAATTACCCATTTTATGCCTCATTTTAAGGCCTAAAAATTATCTAAAATTTTCAAAAATTAATTTTTAAAAATGGGATTCATAGCACTATTCTATATCATCTAAGTAGTCTATACAAAAATTTTGGGTTCAAAATTACACTCCTAAGGTCATTTATTTTTAAACCAAAACATGCTCGGTTTTGCATGATTTCTTAAGGACTATATATCGTGGGACATATGTTCATCATGATAATATTTTTCTTAAAAACTACATACAAAAATATTCTAGAATAACAAAATTCATAATTTTCTAAGAATATTTAGTATTTTTTTTACAAAATTACACAAAATTGGGCTATAAATCAAACTCACTTGTCTTGGTGGCTCCGGCCACCGCCGGCAGCCGTAGTCTTATCGGTCAGTCTAGGCACTGCCACCACCATGTGGTGGTGGTGACCGTCCACTCCCAACTGCTCGTTTGGTGTTGGTTCCCCTTTATGGCCTTAATTACACAGTTTTTCTTATTATTTATCATAACCCTAATTTTTCTCTCAATTTTGCTTCTCCCTATTTTTCTCACTCTCCAAACTAACCAAATGAGCTTTTGAAATTTTCTTGCTATTTATAAACCTTTAGGAAAAAATTATTGTGCATTAATTTGATTAGACAACTACCTTATCTTTTTTTTTTTCCACTTTCTATTTGTTACATTTTAATTGGTTGATTTTGTTTCTTCAATTCCAGATTGTCACACCTCACTTCTGGATTTTTTCTCATTTTTTCTGATTTTTCCTTAATTAATTATGAATTTTCTTTAATTATTTAGTATTATTTTAGCACATTTCGTGTATTTTAAGTAATTACACGTATTTCTATCTATATGTAAATTCATATATAGTACAAATAAATATTCCTAAATATTATTTAAGTCATTTTATGATTTTTAATATACATATAATTTATCTCTAGTGATTTGTTAATTATTGGAATGCATTTTACGTATTTTCGATAAATAACGAGTTATATACTTAAAATTTGAAATTTTTATATTATTTTATTTTATTGCTTATTTTCTTAAATTCGAACTTATAGGATCATTTTTACTAATATTTCTGGCTTTACTTATAATTTAGGTTTGATTCAATCTTTCGGCCAATTGAAACATTGAGTGACTGGTTGTAAGGCTTACAAATATCACTATTACTATTACTACTATTACTATTATTATCGTTCACACAACATAATGGCATGACCATTAGTGCTACCATAATCTTGATGATAAAGGTATTTTGATGGAAGTTGTGATAATGGTGTAATCACAATGGTAGCATTCATATATCCTATTCTTAGGGTGAAAGCCAAAATTTGTATTTCCCAGTCTTATGCTATGTTTAGGAAGAGGGAAAAAATTAGGAACAAAGTAAGTTGTTGTAAAGAATTAGAGAGAAAAAAAAATGTGAATGGAAAAGCATATATTCCCTTGTTTCGCTAAGGAAAGAATGAAAATGCAAGTAAAGTTAATAATAAAATTATTTACTTTATTAAAAATGTTAAAGAAGTTTTTAACTTTAAGATATTTTTTTTATCATAAATAGAGTTATCTAAGTAGGTCAACCTAGCTTGCCTGCATTGGCCTGCAGGTTGGCTAGCTTCAAATGTGTGCTAGAATTTTCAACCTAACTCGCTTTACTACGGGTTATGGGTTAAGTAAGTTAACTTGCAAATCGGATAATTGGAAGGATACTTATTGACTTAGCATTGAAGTTTATTATTCAATTTTAGTAAAAATCAAGCGGATTTTGATTTATTATTAGAATTATTCATTAACATTTAAAACTTTGAAAAATAAGAAATGATCTTGATATAAAACTTTGGATGTGTAGATCGCTACATCGAGACTACTAGCATTATCAGCAAGGCTTTGTTTAGTGCACCGCATCAAGAGTTGTTGAATATTTTTTACCTTATGAAAATCTTTCATGTTGCTGGGCCATAATAAGGATGAGGATGAAATAGAGTTTATACTTTATATGTAATATTTACCAGAACGTACTACTTTTTCATTTTAATATCTATTTTTCCTTTATTGATATTTTAGGGACCTTAATGTTACATTGTTAGTGAAATCAGATCATAATGATTCTAATGAAGCTTTCTTCAAAAGAGAATATTTTGTTTATTTATATGGTTCACTATAAATAATAAAGAATACCGATAGAATTAAACTAAAAAAAAAAACAATAAAACAACAATAATAATAAATCGAAAAGATGTTAGCTCAACGTCTACGCTCTTCAATGCACCAGGTTAGGACTTAGGAAAATCAATTGTAAGTTTAGCAATTAATAAGTCAATATCAATTGGTGATTGCTTTACCCCCATGCCAATGCATGATAGCGATATATATTTTTTTTACGGGTTACGGGTCAACTTGCCCAATAATTAGTTGCCTTATGAGTTAAGTAGGTTGAGTTAAAAAAAACCCACTTTTAAGCAAGCAAAAATTTCTAACCCCAACTCGCATTTTTTGTGGATTATGTAGGATGGTTCCTATAACCTACCTTACTTGTACAGTTCTAATCATAAAGGCAATAAATTGGTTTCAAATCAATCCTTTCTATTCTCTTTAATTTAGAGATAATGATTTTTGAAGGATTGGGGGAAACAATTTCTAATCAAATTCATTCCTTTCTGTTTACTTTCTTTATTAAATAATAGTGTTGTCAAACCTAAATTGACTTTTATGATTCAATCCACTTCGACCCATATTTAACTTCGCTTCAACTTTCCATTAAACTCAGTTCTTCTTTTAATTTCCATTCTTTTTAATTTGGAGATTTGATTGAGGGAAACAATTTCTTTTCAAATTCATCCCTTTCTCTTTACTTTTTTTCTTTTTTTACTAAATAATAGTCTTATTAAACCCAAATTAACCTCAATGATTCAATTCATTTTAACTCTGATTCAATTTTGCTTCAACTTCTTAATTTTTATTCATCTTATTTATTCGAACCAATCACACGAACCGATCTAGCAACCCCTCCAAACAATGTAGCGGGTCTTGAAACCTTTCATCCCTAATTCCGGATAAGGAAAGCCAGTTTTCACAAGATAAAAAAGCGGGCTAAAAATTTGAAAATGAGCCAAATGAAGTTGTAATATCTGCAGAACAGGTACTAGGTAGGACCATCTTGCCAATTACCGCACATGTGGAACTTTCCTTTGGTTGTCCGGTACAAAAGACTACCGTAAAGCAAAAAGGAAAGTTAGCTCCACGTCCCTGTACCTCTATTACCCTTACCTTCCTCTTCTTCGCCCATTCACTCCCCATTTTTAGAGAGAGAAGGATTCTATTGTTTAATCAATTAATTAATTAACAAACAATAAAAAAGCTGTATTCCCTACAGTACACGATATCATTCCCCTTTCCCTCTCTCATCTTAAAATCTCGACACTTCTTTGGTTGCGGTTTCTATGGCGATCCTCTACGCGCTGGTGGCGCGTGGATCGGTTGTGCTAGCGGAGTTCAGCGCCACCGCCACAAACGCCAGCGCTATCGCAAGACAGATACTTGAGAATACTCAGGGGACAGCGGACAGTCACGCTTCGTACTCTCAGGATCGATATATTTTCCACGTCAAACGTACCGATGGTCTCACCGTTCTTTGTATGGCCGATGATACCGCCGGAAGTATGGATCATAACTCTCTGTTGACATAAAGATTCAGTCTTTTATTTATTTATTTAGTGATTTTGCGGTGGTTTGATTGAGTTAGGGTTTTTGTGGAGACTTTAGTGATTGAAGTTTGTTTCTTTCATTGTTCTTTTTGATGGATTGAGTATGGGGTTATGAGAAAGGTGTTGAATTTTGAAGGATTATGTCTAGAATGTCTCGGGTTCCGAAGTTTTTAATACTGAATGAATGGATAACAGATGAGGATTCGTTATCTAGAAATTTATCAATTATTTGTCTGAATGGTGAGTGACACTCATAGCGCAATAGAAGAAATTATACTTCCTGTTCCTTATCAACGTTGTGAGTTTTTATTGGAACTTAGAAGATTAGCCTTGATGTTATTAGTTGAGATTTGATAATCCCCTCCAATCACGTCTCCTTTGGTTAATTAGGTTGCATTTATTTCATGAGTATCGATTTAGGATCATTTTTTGAAGTTATTGATATAATTTAACTTTTACAATTATGAATGATTGACTTAGTAATCTAAAGGACTTGAGATATCTATTGGAAAACATTTTCTATACAGTAACATATAGCCTTGACATAATCATATTCAAAATTCGATATCCCATTATTGAGTTCTCCTAAAATAGACGTCTCTTCCATTCTAGGATAAGGTGTTTAGCACCCTTGCCTACTGCTCCTGGGTTGGCAGCAACAACATTGTTTGTGTATTGGTTGGATTTTTGATGATGAGTTATCCTTGATTTGAACCACTTTGAAGTACTTGATTGAGTGTAAACTTAATGGTTTTGCAGGGAGAATTCCATTTGCTTTCCTTGAAGATATCCATCAGAGATTTGTCAGGACTTATGGGCGAGCAGTCCTTTCGGCCCAGGCTTACGCTATGAATGATGAATTTTCTAGGGTGTTGAGCCAGCAAATGGAGTTTTATTCTAATGATCCCAATGCAGATAGAGTAAACCGCCTAAAGGGTGAAATGAGTCAGGTAAGTTTGTGTTCCTTGGACTGAGGGACGGACTCTACTGATGGCCTTTCATTTTATCACCCTCAATTTGTTGGGGACATGCAAAATTGTTTTAGAAGCCTGTCCAATAAGAATAAGTTCCTTTGACAATGCCCTTCGTTGTAAGAGCTGCAACTGTTTGATAGAATAGGCTCGAGATGGTAGTTAGATCGCAGCTTTGATAATGGAACTCCACTCCAAAGCTTTGTCTTTAGAAACAGAAAGTATTTAAATGTGAGCATTCTTTTTCTGCTAATTCTCTATTTTGTTGTAATAAGAAGTTCATATATGAGCCCCAATAATTACACTCTGCAGGTAGCCCTATTCCATTGTTGTCACCAATTTCATATGCAATTTATTAGCATAAGGCATGCATATGAGCTGTAGAGTAGTGCATCATATTTGGTGTTACTTTTACTTATCTGCTCTTCCATGCAGAGGATGCCACAGTTAGCTGATGGTTTGGTTTTGTAGGTGCGAAATGTCATGATAGAAAATATCGATAAGGTGCTAGAGAGAGGTGATCGCTTGGAGTTGCTGGTTGATAAAACTGCTAACATGCAAGGAAATACCTTCAGATTCAGAAAGCAGGCTCGCCGCTTTAGAAGTGCAGTGTGGTGGAGAAATGTCAAACTCATGTATGTTCTGCTCCTTTACAATTCAGTAGACCACTGATTTCAATAACTTTGGTATAACTAGGCAATAAACTTGCATTTGGAAGATGTTAGCCAGAGCATCAAGCACTCATAATTAGTGATGTATTTGTTTTTATTCAATTGATTCATATCTTTAAAGGTAGAGATAAAATTGGAGTGTGTATCTTTTAAACAATTATAGGCAAAAGAACCTTAATTCTGAAAAAGGCCCAATTTTCATTATTTTTTTGGTGATGATTACAGAGGAGAGGGCATACGTTTGCCTCTGAGTACAACTAGAGGATTTACATTGTCAGTGATGAAAACGTGAACAAACGTTTTAGGCAATGCAAAAAAAAAAAAATAAAAATAAAAATTATCCTTGGTCTATACCTTTTAATAACTTATATCATTCATTTGCACTGAAGGTACGTCTTCTCTGTAGTAATTAGTAGTTTTTTTACATTGGGTATTACATTTGCACACACTTGAAGGAGTATACGTAGATTTATTATCTGAATTTCACCTGTTTTTGTTGCATGTGAAATTTGTGTTTTTGCAATTCATTGACTCAAGTTTGCAAATGTATTGGTTTAAAGGTCTTTATTATGACACTGTTTAAGAAAATTCTGTGGATATATCACATGGATCTGTGATTTGGTTGATGTTGTTATGATGGAGATACTTAAAAAGGATACATTTGCAAAGGTGGGACAAATTTGAGACACTAAACTGCAAAAAATCACAACTTCAGATATCCCCTTGAGAAAAGAGTTAAGATGCTTGGGGTTACATACACTGACCCTTCTTTTCTTTATGTTGCTCTTGCAGGGTCGCGTTGATCCTTATCCTTTTGGTCCTTGTTTATGTTGTGCTAGCTTTTGTATGTCATGGCGTCACTTTACCTTCCTGCATAAAGTGAATGTGGGTAATGGGTGAATTTCAATTTTCCGGGGTAAATTGTATTCTACTTTTGCATTTCACTGTGTGAAGTTTGTGGGGGAAATTTCTTGTATGGTTGAGGATTTTCTTATAGGCGACACAATTCTTTTGTGTCACACTGCTTCTTTTGTTCTTGTGAAGAGTAATTGACTCACACCCTGCAGTGTGTCTGAAATATTTGATCAGTTAATACAAGCATCTTGAGAGTGGTGGGTTTTTTGGGCACTAGATATTGCTGGTGGCCACTTCAGCTCCTTTTTCTTGACGATTGAAGATGAAACAAGTTCCTCAATTATCTTTTACATGTACTGAACATGTGATCTGCCTCTGATTTGAAGTACTACCTTTATATGTTTGGTGCTATAAGAGGACTTTTAACCGTCTACTTAAATTTCCGTAAATCGTGATCCACCTAATGTAAATGAGACTTTTGAGTGCTGTTATTTGTTTTGTCATGGTTAAATTACTCAATGGTTTGTATGTATACACCGGTTCAAGGATACATCGCATTCGTGCTTAGAAAGCATCAAAGCACATGGGAGTGAAGTTTTATAGGAGTTTCTACATGGAAGCAAAGTTATGATCGATGGGAATGCTTATATTCCGTGAAAATAGATTTTTTAAAGTATTTTTAAGTAAAGTAATAAAATTAATGGTCGGGATTATTTAGATTTTTTAACTATAATATTATGATGATGGCATTGTGTTTATTATAATTTTTACCATTGATTACATGTGATAGTAATTTAAGAGGATAATATTAAGAAACTTTAAAGAAAGTGATTTTAGAAGATCCAAATTCATATTCCTTCAATTGAATTATTAAACACTTGTGAAATTGGGGTATATGGCATACTCTTACAGGACGAAGGGTTTCGTATTAGGGCTCCATTAAAGTCTGGTGGCATGTTGATGTGAGATAATAACAGTTGATCGATGCTGGTGGTGGCAGTGATGGTTAACTAGCAAGTGAAAAATGTTTTTTTTTTTCTTTCTTTTCAGAGGAATTAATTAGAATAAATCATTCTATTTATTTTGTATAAATATTTCTTTGTTAACTACTAGCAAACATGATGCCTAGCTGATATTGTCACCTTCCATTTCCTCTTGCACAGTTGCACCAATCCATCACCTATTGATTGATATGCAGTGGTTTGTGATTATGGGGTCATTATCTAATTACGTGTTCATGTTCTTCATTCTAGCATGTTAGTCCTATACCAAATAAAGGAGGATAACTATCCCAAAATATGGGGAAAACCTGAAAGAAGAAAAGACAATAGATTCTACCATCAAAATTATATAAGATGTACCAATTAAATCAGCATACAATCTCTTATAATCTATCTATTCTATAAAACATAAACTCCTTTTTATATTTCAAGTCATACTATATTTATATTATTAATATTAAGTGATACTCCTTTATTGGACAATATTTTTATACTAAATGCTACAAAACATTACATATATGTTCTATATATTTTGCTATATTATAATATAATATATATCGATGTATATGTAATATATTGTTTAGGTATTAATATGTAATATATAAGATAGTAATGTTACGCAATCAGAATGTATATAATATATAATATCATAGCAAATTGTAAATTTATAATATGTCATTATATATATATATCATAGTTAGAGGTGTTCATTGGTTGACTCACTCTTGAACCGCCAGTTTATAGGTCGGGATGGGAGTGAACTGGGTTTGGGTCATCGATTTAGTAGCCTTTGAACTGTGGTTTTTCTTCTTCTTCTTCTTCTTCTTTTTTTTTTTTTGCTTTCCCCAAATTCCCTTAGTTATTATAAATAATTTGTGTATTATTTGTCTTTTTTTTTTCAATTAAATCTAAAATTTGATGTTGTTACTTGTGAATAAAAAATTTTATTTTCAATTTAATTTTTTTTATCTCGAAATAATTCGGTTGGTATATGTAAGCTTGAGTAGATGATGTTATATATAATATAATATAATATACGATATATATGTATATTATAATATATTATAATACTATATACTTAGTTGTATTACATAGTATGTGTATATAATATGTTTGCATTATATATATAGTATGTTATAGATATTTTAATTTTTAGGATTGATTCGGCTTTAAACCCTCAATTCAAGGATAGTTTAACCCATCGATTCAATAGCCCGCTAACCTAGTGAATTGTGATGGTTGAATTATTTAGGCTCTTAAAATCTAGTGGTGGTTCAACAACCTATTTAGGCTTGTTTAAGATTGGCCCAAGCTGATTTACAATTTGAAACAATTTCTTATACAAATCTAATAATAATATATATATATATGTTATGTATGCATTTATATAACGAGAGAGAAAGAAAAACAGAAAAAAGTTTAAAATAAGATTAAGTTGTGTGACTCGATTGTTATCCTATATGGTCATAATCTACTTATTATTGTTTGAGAGAATTCTGAGCCATCCAATGGCTAAGAAGTACTTGTCGACTATCTTTAGGTAGTCATGTGACATCTATTAGGAGGTCACTGGCCTCCTCTTCATCTTGGGTTTTTTATTTTCAAATTTTTTTTATGCCTTTTTTATTTTTCAATTTTTATTATTTAAATTAACTAATATATATATAATTATATTACATATTGAGATTAATTAAGTGGACGAGACTGTTTAAGTGTCATATACTAATGGGTAAGTTAATGTTGTTAAAAAACTCTAACTTTATAAAGTATTTAAACAACAAAGATTTAAACAAAAAGGGAAAAAAAATGTAGGACTTAAATTGGAAATTGATGAAACATTGAAGACTAAAAGCGTATTTTTCCTTAATATATATTTCGTTGTTATGTCTTTTTTTATGATTTTATGATTATATATAAGGTATCATATTATATTCTTAAGCCATTCAATCTTATTCTTCGATCCTTTCAGCCTACTAAACAAAGTTTCATTAATTCCATTTGAAACAACTAAATAATGTAATCTAACCATTTTGGAATTATTATAGTTTTATTCGATTTCTTAATAATGGTTATAATATTATAATCCTGTTTCATTCATCTAACTCAACTGAGTTAAAACTTAGTGAGTCGGTTTTTTTTACTTGCGACTTTCATATTATAAACACACCAAGAATGATTTATAACCTTTTTAGTTTTTTCATTTTTAGGCACTTATGTCATAGATGCATGATTTACGAGTTTATATAATAATTAAAGTAATCTGACTTGGCATCAAATAGTGAGAAAATCAAGTGGCCGACTAACAGAAACACCGAGAATAACGCTCTAGAATTGGATTCCCCAAAACGAAGGAAATGAACGTAGAAGAAAAGAATCACTTTCCAGATCAATCTCCAGAAACATGAAGTCTAATTCTTTAATTATTCTCCTTTTTCTTATTATTTAATAATAAAATAATAAATTACCTTTGTAAATGAAACCATCATGTGAAATCTCAACCTTAAAACTACCATTTCAATTCCTGTTATGACACCTAGCTCTGTTCCTATGCAACAACATAAGTCATTGCTCATAATTTCATACATTGCAGCTACAACATTGTATCCATGAAAATTCAATTGTATGTCTCCAATTAAGTTTCACTGATTTGTTACAAGAAAAAGAAAAGAAAAAAGAAAATGGCATTTGTCTCGGGTGTGATCCTAGGAATGATCTTTGGTGTCGGAATGATGTTTGGTTTCGCTTATTATGAGGGTATCCGATCCCGGCGTCGAAGGGAATTGGTAATTGATAGTCATATACGTAGAAATGTTTGTGATGGTTACTTCTTTTACGTTGATGCATGTTTGTTTGTACTTCTGTGGTATCGATGATTTTGTGTTGTTCTTATGTTGTTAGGCGGAAACGATTGCAGCATTTGCTAGAATGACAGTGGAAGATTCAAGAAAACTACTGCCAGGCGAGTTTTACCCCTCTTGGGTTGTGTTTTCGCAGCGACAGAAGTTGAGTTACATCTGCAATACTTTCGTCTTGCATTGTTACATTTTCTCAGTCCCAGGGTGTTTGGCCTAATCTGAATTGTCATTTTAGTCTTTGATCACTGAAATCATGTTTACTTCCTCTTATTTTCATTTATAATCACCTTTCGAGCGTGCTTTTAGGATAAGCTACATGCAACAAATGATTTCTAATGGTAAAATTCTTATGAATTTTATATTACTGTACTGAAAGATGTCTTGATGTTTAAGAGCTTCACTGTATTGAATTCAGGATATAACATTCGAGAAAAGTGAGAATTGATATGGTGTTTATAAAATGACTTCATCGTGCACAATAGAAGTCTCGGGGGTTGAAATTGAAGCGAACATGCCAAGAGAATATTATAATTTCGAATGTTATTTTCTTATTTCTTATGTTTATAAGTATAGATATTACTTTTTTTCTTATTCATTTTCATGTGAGATTTCATAAGGTTTCTTCTCTAACAATTTGTTTTTTAAACAAATTCCAGTTAACTTGGCTGAATATGCAACTTAAGAAGATATGGCCTTTCGTCGATGAAGTAAGTCAATCTGATTTTGCCACTTCTAGTAGTTTCCACGAATGACAGAGCACTTGAACTAAATTCAAGATTGTTCTTTCTCACCTTTTGTTTTCCACTGTTGATGTAAAAGGCAGCATCAGAGCTGATTAGAAATAGTGTGGAGCCAATCCTGGAAGAATATAGGCCGATTATCTTATCATATATCAGATTCTCAAAGCTGACTCTGGGGACAGTTGCTCCACAATTTACAGGTCCATTTTATGCTGCATTAGATTTTTTTGCAATCTTAATGATGTAATTCTATATAAATTAATTGATGATGGCTTCAAGTCATTTTCGTCATCTAAAAACTTTTAGACCAATTGTCTGTGGCTCTGAATTTAACATGAATTGTATCTTCTAGATGAAGGAGAACCTGAAAATGTAAACATTCATCTGTTCCCGATAATTGATGGATACTGGGACTGATGGCAACATACTTCTGCAGGAGTTTCTATCATTGATGATGAAAGTGGTTCAGACGGTGTTACCATGGAGTTGGAAATGGATTGGGATGGCAATCCTCATATTGAGCTTGACATTAGGACACGGGTCGGTGTAGGATTACCTGTGCAGGTACCTTTTGCATGTTTCTTGTTTCAGCCAGAGACTGTTCTTTTTACAGGCTCAAACTTGTCTGTCTTAATCTAATTGCACTGATATATCTATAATAGATGAAGAACATTGGATTCACTGGGGTTTTCAGATTAATGTTCAAACCTCTAGTGGATGAATTCCCCGGTTTCGGAGCTATTTGTTATTCTTTGAGAGAAAAGGTGGGGTATCATGTTCCTATTACCGATCTATTCGCTTAATTGATCCTGGTGTGAGCTTGCTTTTCATTTTACAAATACAGAAAAACCTGGATTTCAAACTCAGCATCGTCGGTGGAGATATAACATCCATTCCGGGTATTTCTGATGCTATAGAGGTCTGTTTTTTTTCCAATCTTGATCTAATTATCCAATGCTAATGATATCACATGTAGTATGCCTTAGGAACATATCATAGACCCCTTGAACTGAGAGTTTGAATAAATCATTGAGATATGTTTAAACTTCTTCTAGGAAACAATACGAGATGCAATCGAAGATACATTGATGTGGCCTATGCGGAAAGTTATTGCGATATTGCCTGGGGATTATAGGTACAAAAGACACTTGAATGGATTTCTTATTTTAAATGGAACTGTTTCAATGCCATATTCACTTGTTCTATGGATTTGTTCTGCTTAGTGACTTGGAACTCAAGCCTGTTGGAACGTTAGAAGTGAAGTTGGTTCAAGCCAAAGAGTTGACAAATAAAGATCTCATTGGAAAATCCGATCCGTATGCTGTGTTATCCGTGCGTCCATTGAGCAGCAGGACGAAGACCAGCAGAACTATCGTGAGAGACGACAAAAACTAACATATTCCCTCTTGCCTTTCCATACTTTTTTCCTAAAGCTGTAGTATTTCTTTATATTCTTGACAGAATAACCAGCTGAATCCGATATGGAACGAGCATTTCGAATTCACCGTTGAAGATGCAGCTACACAACACTTGACGATAAAAATCTTCGACGATGAAGGGGTTCAAGCTTCAGAACTCATTGGGTGTGCTCAAGTTCCACTAAAGTCCCTTGAACCAGGCAAAGTGAAGGATGTGTGGTTGAAACTGGTGAAGGACTTGGAAGTTCACAGAGATAACAAATATAGGGGTCAGGTTAGATTGCTTTTCATTTTTAGTTTCATGTTACGCGCTCAGCAATCTCTCGTAAAGGGGATTTGTGGGAATTATTTTTCTTAATTAATCTGGCATTAGGTACAATTGGAGCTCCTATATTGTCCCTATGGCACAGAGAGCAACCTCGTGAATCCTTTCCGGCCTGATGTGTCATTGACTTCATTAGAAAAAGCTCTTAAAGGCGGTCCTGATGAAGCAGAAAAAGGTGCATCTCAGGCCAAAAAAGAAGTAATCGTCCGAGGAGTACTGACGGTGACAGTGATATCAGCAGAAGACTTACCAGCTACGGATATAATGGGAAAATCCGACCCTTTCGTTGTGCTTACCATGAAGAAGTCGGATGTAAGATATAAAACCAGGGTAAGAAATACATCTTTTCTCCTAAATCTTATCGAAGTTCTTATCGGCTGCCAATTTTAGAATTTTGATTAAAACAAATGGAGGAAAATGTCTGCAAATTGCATCCAGTGAAACAAACATACCTGCTGCTTTGCATCTCCTCTTTATTTGATAAGACAAGCTTCTTACTCTGGCACGCAACATTGTATGTTTCTGGTTTTACAGGTTCTGAATGATGTTCTGAATCCAGTCTGGAATCAAACATTTGATATAGTTGTGGAGGATGGTCTTCATGACATGCTCACGCTTGAAGTTTATGATCATGACACTTTTGGCAAGGTACTTTATTTTCTCTTCCTTTTGTAATCTTATTCCTAGATGCTTCTTGATGTTACCTAAGCTGGCCTCTTCTTATACAAGCTCGACAAACTTCAACATTTGGTATATTTTTCATCTGTTAAAGTCGCATTTGTGACAATCCACTCATTATATTTATTTTAGTAAACACTGATTAATTGAGCAAGTCTTTTTTTCTTCTGATATCTATTTTTATTAAAATTTCAGAGCAAGATTGGAAGATGTATCATGACCTTAACGAGGGTCCTATTAGAGGGGGAAGTGCATGATACTTTTCCCATAGATGGAGCAAAGACAGGAAGGCTCAATTTGCATCTCAAATGGACTCCACGGCCAATATTGAGGGATCCTTGAAAAGCCAGACAACTTATTATCTTGCATGGATAAGGATCAAATGTACAAGTAGTTTCTTCCATGTGATTAGCCCCCCATGATATGCCTCTGCAGAAGTTAGTGAGCGAAGGCCTTCTTATTTATCAACATGGAAGAGGAAGAAGGGAAATCATACCTTCTCACCTCCATGGCCTTGGAATGCAAGTAGCATCTAACAAGATCCCATTGGAAATTGCTGCCGCATAAGTGCAGTGTTGTTAGTTGTTATGTATAAACAATTTATACATGTCAGAATTCGAAACGTTAATGGATAGGATAGAGAGGGGAAGAAAGGAAAGAACTATCTTCTTTTCTTTTGGATTTAATCATAGTTTCAATTTTTGTATTTTTAAGATATTCATAACTCTATATATCTGTATCTGAAAGAGTACACGAGAATTTATATAGAGATTTTAATGGTAACAATATTTTCTGAAGTTTAAGATATTTACATCTCGACGCATTCTAAGCTTTTGCCAATGTGTTTTTCTATGAATAACCAAGGTTTTATCTAGTGAATACATAAATAAAAAATCTAATCATATCTTTTTCTTCTTCTTTATCTTACACTTCATGGATTCTATTATTATCATGAAAAGAGATCCTTTGCCTCCTTTAGTGAACATAA
The DNA here is from genome assembly GCA_024138015.1 of Lumnitzera littorea. Lineage (NCBI taxonomy): Eukaryota > Viridiplantae > Streptophyta > Magnoliopsida > Myrtales > Combretaceae > Lumnitzera > Lumnitzera littorea. Next base: position 3,953,916 of record JAMXBB010000007.1, on the reverse strand, counting down.
TATGAGGAAATGGAAGTGTGAAAGTTATGACTTCTATCCTAGGTTAAAAGTAGTTAGTCTTAAAGCAAAGGTACTAATTGACTATTCATTTTGCCATAATAACAATTGCATACCTTATTCTCTCTAAAAAAACTATTATGAGCCTTATCGTATTTTAGGCTTGTAAGAGTAATTCTATCAAAAATCCTTAGTAAAAAAAAATATTGAATAAACAATTATTATTCAAATTTATGAATAGCAATTCAACATTGGAATTGATTTTTTTTCCTTCAAAATAACACTTGTTTAAATCAAAATTAACAAATGATAATCTTATTATAGGTATATTACATTCCTCGATAATGATTATTGCACTATCGCACTAATCCACTCAATGAAATAGATAGGTTGTAAGTAAGAGAAGGTGCAAGACAATGTCATGGTGCCTATACACCGATTGATGGTTGTTAATTCATTGTGTTAGTTTTCTTATTCTCTTGATATTCTTACTTGTTTGTTGTATCATGTTATCACGCGTTTATCTATTTTCATGCATATAACTACGGATATAAGAATAATTTTCATTAGGGAAAACATCCACCAAACTCCAACATCTATAGGATGTAATTCTCTTTAAAACTTGGAGAGAATTGGGGAGTTTCACAAATCCTCAAAAATAGTTTAAATTAATCACAGTTTCTTTTAGATAGAATATATTTAGACATATGAAAAGAAAACAAAAGTGGTTGACAACATTGATAAACAAGCAAGAGAAACTTATTTATGAAATTAATCTAAATTAGTGTTAGGAATAATATTTGGTTATGTGATTGGAGAGATCACTCTAACAAGCCTCCAAATTTAAGAGATTGGAAGACTTACTTCCTCTAACGAGTCTTTGATAACTTTTTTTACAAATATCCCCATGACTAGTTCTCTAACCCGGGCCCATAACCCTCCCCTTATTTCTCTAATCCTCTTAGGCAAACGTCACAAGAGAGGGAGAGAAAAAGAGGGTTCATGTGATGTTACGTGACCTTAGCGATTATGACCCAAACTAAGAGCTCGAGACGGAACGCGGGAAGAACAAAATGACAGAATAGAGGTCAAAATGTCAGAAAAAAAAAAAGAGAGGTCAAAATGTCACACAGTGGAGGAATGTACGTCTAAGAGATGCCCAACGGTTGGAAGAGAAGCCAAAACACAGTGTACGTCCAAGACAAGGTGAATACACGCCATGTATTTCCTTATGCAATGAATACGCATCATGTATTTCCCTTAAAGAATGAATACGCGCTGTAGTTCCCCAATTCATGTAAGACATGCTGTGTGTCTTTTCTTTGGTTCTTATATATGCTGCGTATCCCTCAGCTTCCATCATTACACGCCATGTATCCTTTTTAGTCCACGTTATATTCGTTGTGACTATACGTATTATTTAGTTGTATTTTGTTTCAACTACAGTTATGCCACTGACCTAGGGTTTTAGCTAGTCAGCATTTAAAGCTTCTATTCGTTATTGTAATTTAGAGCCTCTTTTGATAATATTTCTACTTCATCATTCCTCCTGGAGTGAGATTTTTTGCATATTGCAAACACGATTCGACATGTTTTTCTTGATAATTAGATTGATTCACAACATTGACCGAGCATTCTAATTATTGCCGTTTAGTGATTTTCTAATCTTCGTGAAGCGTCGAGTTCTATTGATAATCGTTAATATCCCTATTTTCTTTAATTTTCTGTTTATCCTGTGTAATATCGTCTGTGAGTGGATTCAATCCTAGGATCCTGTCACATCATTATGGTTCAAGGATCATTAGAAAACAGAGAAGACCAAGGGGACACAAACTTACAATTTTCCCATTAAACAAATGAATGACAACATATTGTTAATTTGTATTCCTACCTCCTTTACAACTACCCTTACAAAAAACAGTTTCAAAGGTGTGGAGTTTGTTCAATTGGCATCAATGAACCTGACAAACTATCACAGTGCGGAGTTCAAAGGCAATCAGAAACTGCTACAAACCCAGCTTCTTTGAGATCCAGTCCGAGAGATTGGCAATTATGAATCCGGCAAACACCTGTTCACAGCAAAACAGAAGACAATGGGTTAAGCCAAATGAATTAGGCTGAGATTGCCATACATCACCAACTTAAATATACGCTAACAGCACAGGGAGGATCATCATGCAAGAATTATCTACCTAGTGGCTCTATAGCTACTCTTTAGCCAAAAATAAGGTCTATTTGAGATAAAGCTTCTCCATGGCAAATATTGAGGAAGTTATGTTTTAATAGATCCATGTCTTTTCAAGTCATATGTTGAGGTACAGGCCACTGCCCCAAAAAGGTTATTTACATAAAAACATTGAATCTCGAGCCTTATCAGTATCACAAATATATCTGTAGACTAACTACCTGACATGAACCCAAAATGTAAATTGCTGAATAATGCCGTCCATGAATCATCATGTCAGCTACCATAGCAAGAGGTATCGTAAGAGACATTCCCAATGTTGCCACCAGTGGTGTTGTCCAGACAACACATAATGCCCTAGAAAAGTTGGGATTGCTTATGATGAGGAAGCACAAATGCAAGAAATTTATTCAAACAAGAACAACAATCGCATACCAGAAGTAGTCGGAGAGAACGCTTCCAACAAAGCCATTTGCAAGGACGACTTCATCCATCTTTGCTGAATGAGGGATAGTAAACTTAGGTTCTATTCCTAATGCGGTCAATGGCCACACTGCGAAAGGAAAAGGAGATTTAACCCAAAAAGGGATTAAACTATCTGCTGATTTCTCCTGATGAATTTAAAATCAAACATGAGAACAAAATGCGAAAAAATATAAGTGTTCAAGCAATTATCAAAGAGCACTTAAAAGCGATTAGCTGTTTAGAATATCCATATTCTGAAATTTCTCACATATAGTTCTCAAATTAGAAGCCAGCAAATGCAATTTTAGGCTATCTAGATAAAATTGATACTCTTATATACCAGAATTCTGTATTAGTGATGATTCAGAAGGCACACTTAGTATGAAGAAGTTGTAAACATTGTAAGATGTTTCTATGGGGTCTAAATAGGGCTTCTTGACATTTTTGTTGTCCTTTATACAAAAGCTTGATATGAAAAAGTAGAAGTACAACATCACAAAACAGAGGTTGGTCCATAGGCAGAGGAAAGTATTATATCTCAGGGAAGTTCTTTAACTCCTCTTGTGATAAAAAGAATTAGGAAGATGGATCGGTTTATATACATATATATATATATATAAAGAAAGAAGAGAGAGAGAGATTATAGACATAATATTAGAATTCCTAGGAAATATAATGAAGGAATGCAAGAGAAACTACTGCAGCAGATTTTTTTTAACAATGACGTGAAGAAACACTTACCGAGCCACCACAGTGCTACAAGGGTAAACAATCCAATGTACCCGAACAACTTTTGCACATCCACTCTCCCCCCCTCTTCACCAGCAAACTTTTTTAGAAGCACTGTGTCACTCATTGCAATTAATTAGTGAAAAGTTATTTAACTATCCATAAAAAATAAGCATTGTACTGATGACAGCCAATTCCTCACCAGTAAATAACCCGTAAGACACAGCTGAAAGCAAGCCAAAAAGATCTCCAATAAGAGACCGTTTTCCATTTCTGCAGAGTATATCTTATTGTCACTATCAGAGTAATAAGCCAAAATAAACATGCACAAGCTCAAATCTGCAACAGTAAGGGCATGTTTCAACAAGAAAAACGCGTATTACAATGGTAATTTGACTACAACATAACACTGTTAGAGGGGTTAGGAACCTAACAAAGATAGTTGCCTTCAGACAAAACACCATTATTAAAGAAATTTATACACTGCTAACAAGTAATGTTAGTGTTATAGATTTGATCACAGGATTTAATCATGGGCAAAATATGTATTAAAAATGAGACAAGATACTGTTCCGTCTCTAACTTCGAGATCTCATTAAAGAGAGCCTGATTTTTATAGGCATTAATAATAGATGAATAATTAAGTGAATAATACTTCTGGCTTGCTTTATTTCTCATAGCCCCCCAACTTTAATTTTTCCAAAAGAAAGGATGACGACTTCTCTACCAATCTAATGAAATCTCCAACAATTTCTCATAAAAGATGCATAATGATAAATCTCCAAATAAAACAATTAATTTTCCTTAGTTATCTATATTAATCAGCTATTCTAATTATTTCATATTTTAAAGTTAGCTACTTTGCGTGTGGCTGAGAAAAAGTTTGTCTTCTCTATTCAGCAATTAATTGCAGTTTTTAGGGTTTTTTTTTTTTTTTCCCTCTCCTCAAAATAAGGAGAGAGCAAAATTTTTGACTTATAAGGACTTCCGTAATATGACAGAAAAAAGAGAATACACAAAGAAAAGCAGCAACAGTAGAAGACATGGAGTACCTATGGTCAAATCATACATGAGTAATAAAAATTTGAAGTTGCAGGAATCCCTTTGTTTCTTTTATTCTCCCAAATGATAAGAAACTCATCCTGACAAAACATATTTATATCAAAAGAGACTCTTGTATAATGGTATGATGACTGGCCAAAAGGTACTCTAGAATTGCAAACCCAGTCATATAGCTGTGACCCTTTCCAATGAAAGGCAAGGCGACAGTAAACCTTCACTATGAATCATAAGAATGATAGCAACACAAAAGAAGCAGAAATAAATATTCCTATTTTACTTAAGCTGGGATATTTCTCGTGAACGAGGCTTCTCAAAATGAGGCTGGCAGATACAGAAATAAAATATTTATTCTGCTCTAAATTAGAGCTCAGCAGAAAACAGAATTATGAGATGTATGCTTAAATGACATATACATTATGGAAAAAAACACAAAGTATGGACTTACATGGAAGCACTTAATCGAGATTCATCTGTAGCCCAAGTTTTTCCGAGAGTTGTCATGACAACACCAGCCATGCTCACAAAAACAGCAACGACTTTTGCCACGTTTAAGGAATCCTCACCCAAAAGGACTCCGATGAAAAGAGTGAAAAGACCAGAAGTTGATGACAAAACAGTTGTGCTGGCAACACTTGTATGCGCAAGTGCTGCATTTGACAGATACTGCAGAGAAAACACAAATATAAGAAGTCCTGTTATTGCTCCTTATTCTAGTATGAAAGCGTGTGCTTTTTTCCATTTAGATGAGGAGAAATACACAAAAAAAAAAAGAGAAAAAAAATCACTATTTGCAGCCAAAACTAAGTCATCATTGGGATGTTCAAGGATTGCTGTAAAGGCCTCCATGCATGAATTCTCAATAGCTAAAAAAAATCGGTTGAATAAGCTTAAGAGTTTGATAGATATTTGACTTGCATCAGAAGGGGCATATTTACCCATGGTAGATAAGACATAATGAAACTATCCCAATCTGTATGAAGGCTATTGATTGCTCGAAAAATGAGGGTGAAGGCATCAACGAGATTATTTGTCTTTACCAGGCACTATTCAGGGGAGCATAAACTAGGAGGTTATCATCCCCACTCAAACTCTGACACAATGCCTCACCTTACCCATGCATAAACAAGAACTGATGCCTGTATTTGTATAATACTGTTCTATGTTTGCACACATGGATAAGTGAAGATATATAGAAGAGGTATCCCAGCAAGACCATACACGGAAGCTTTTATGATTACTTAATACTAATAAAATACCATTATCCAGCAAATCCACCGTTAACAGAGGTATGTTGAACCATTTACAAATAAATCAAGTTCCCTTAGAAGAATTTACCAACTCTATCGCATTTTAGATACACAAAAGTCAAATGAAGACAAGTTGTTGAGATAAGAAATTTTGGCCAAAAACATGATAGTGGACTAAAATGGATTGCTGTAAATATTAGAAATGTATAGTGCTGAGTAAAATCTCATAAAAGTTGAAAGAACTTTTACCTCTGTTATAAACCATATAGGGGCAATGTAAAATCCATATTTAGCTATTTCCCTTGTGGTAACCTCTTTTTCCTCTTTGCCTCTAGGAACCAATGGTGCGTCTTCCAAATGAGGTGAGAGGTCTGCTTCACTGTCTTTTCTAGTCAAAATGGACTCCATCTCAAATATTTTTTTCCCTCCATCGTACTTTAGAGGAGAACTATCGTCTGCATTTTTACCACTTTTAGAATAACGGTTTTTGATGAATTTACATAACCAATCCTTGATGAATGCTATTGGGAGGTAAACTACCATTAAAGAAGCTCCAAGATATGTAACTGCAAATGGCTGTTTATAGTCATTAAAAATACCCTGAAAAAAAGAAAATACAAGTTAACATGAGTAGGCATAATTGAAAGATTTGTCACATGTTATGAGCAACAGATATTTTCTCACCACCAAGGTTGCAAAACAAGGGTAGCACATATCGCATAACTAAATTGATATAAAACCAAATCAGCCATGGCCCTCATAATGCACTGTATATTGCTATAGAGAACGCAAGGAAGTATCTGTGGGAGTTACTTTAGCAAAAGATGCCTTGAACAAGAATGTTCCAGTGCAGCAGCAGGATATATTCACGAAGCTGGCTCTATCTACTGGCACTGCTACATTGTCATTTCCTTAAGTTAAGAAGAGGCCTAAAGTGTTGAGGACTTGGACAGGAATAGCAACCTAAATTATTGTTAAAAGTCCTTGGTTCACAATAGATCTGATAAAATTGAATCACTCACACAGCAACGAAAAAGAGAGGAGAGAAGATTAACATGTGATAAATGTGGTCAGTATGCTGTATGGTTCTCATTTATGGACAAATGGGAGTAGCAACGAGTTTTTCCTATCATCAGAAATCACAAGAGGAAAGAATTCTCAAGAATACATGAAGCATTAACTAAAACTGGATTGGGTTGAACCTGAATTCTCTGCTTTTAGTAAATGTTCTCATACTAAATGTTCTTAATCCCTACATTAGGATTCTAAAACATTCTGTCACTGTTCCTAAGATTCAAACGATCACAAAGGAAGAAAAATTGGTTCTTTGAAGGGTTCAAATACTGTCCAATCTCTAGTTAGCCTTACCCTATGGGTCATTGAATTTTAAATGAATGCATTGATTCCAGTGAGGAAAATCTCAGTAAAGGGGATATCAATGCCAATAAGCTCCTTTATTGGAACAGCAATCAAAACACCGATGCTTGGATGTATTAATTAATCAAATTATTTATATGCAAATATATAATAATAAAATTCAACAAAGTCAAGTCCTATACGGCTCAAAATTTCCTCTCCCTAGTCCCTTCATCCCTTCATGACCTCATGCAGGGTAATCTATTGGTCCCCAAGATGAATACATAACAAGGACACCAAAAATAGATTCCCATCCATACCCTAATAAAATCCTTCTGAAGACAATATAGTTTCCTATACGACAAGCAATATCCTTTATGCCTCAAGAAGTCAAAGCAACCTCAATAGGCTAATAACATCAATATACGTATGTCAACCGTACATCTTCTTCTAATTTTGGACATACCCCTCAGATAGTTTTCTCACAGCATTAAGTGCCGCACAGCAATCCTTAAAAAGCTTTCAACACAACTTCCTTGTGAGAAAGTGCCTTGTAACATGAAGACATGGACATTATTTCCATACAAGTACAGAAAACCTCATTAACACACAAAATTTAACACAAATTCTTGCAAGAAACGTCGACATAAAAGAGAATGAAACAAGAAAATAATAATAATAAAAAAAAAAACTAACCTGGGTAACTTCAGCTGAGGTGACCCAGATAATGACAACAGCAGCAATAAGGAACAAACCGGCTTTATATCTCCAACCCATTTGCTAATTTCACAAAATAACACGACCCAGGTTATCAAATTCCACAAAAGAGCTAATTTAAATCGATGGTTCTTGAGATCTTCAAAGCAAAGTCAACAAAGCTCCGAACTTTTTGGTTTCGTAGTACGTAAAAAGTGTTCTTGAGATGGTTTTAAAGCTAGATCCAATCCTTGAAGAAGAAGAAGATGAAGGAAATTATTGGGGACAACTCAACACAACCACTGTGCTATTAAGCGGATATGATAAAGTACAGAATTGTTACAAGGAATTGATGGTAATGAATTCTATATTTAATAATTTTAATAATTGTTAGTTAAAGGGTTCATTCACTTGCTTTCCATAAATATTGTTTGAAAAAATTGTGGTGGGACTTACTGCTTTATATGAGAAAACACCCTTCCCTCTCTTTTTGTGATTTTCTTTATTATTATATTCTTATTTTTTTGTAATTACATTCTTGATTCTTATATATATATATTCTTTTCTTTCCTATGATTTTTGTCCGCTATATTTTTGGACTGTCTATTATTATTTTGATCTAAAAATCAGGGTGATTGAAGAAAGAGATTCACGTGGCAGATTTTAATTTGTAGTAACCCCTAATGTGAGAAAGATGCCATCATAAGTTTATCATTTGATGGGGATTTAAATTACGAGTAGGTATCTTCCACCTTTTTTTTTTTTTTTTTTGTTGTAGAATGATTTCACTTCGGTTCTTACAGGCAAGCAGTGCTGGGAAATTCGGTAACCGTTATTTACCATTTTTTGAAACTTCACCTTAATTTTTATCATTTTTCAGAAACTATTTAAGTAGATTTATACCTTTCTAAATAAACTTAGTCAAGTCAATGTGAATCCATTTTAGGATAACAATTTGAATCCAGATGAAGCTCAAAAATGTTAGCACGATTGGAATTGAACTTAAAATATTTTTTGTGACTAGTAAGGATGTATAGGAAAATTGTGGTACATTATGATTTAAATAAATTACACAATACATGTGTTTTCTTCTTCTTCTTTTTTTTTAACTTTATATAGTTATATTTTTTATTTTTTATACTTCTATACCTCTGTTTATTTCCATCTAACAATATTAATTAATGGACAATTGTTAACTTTTAATTGTTCCATAAATAATAGTTTTAATAAAATTGTACTATCGATATATTTAATTAAATAATATAATAATAAAATTACAAAAGTTCAGAAAACAGAAAAATGGTCGGGAAAGGAAAAATAAAATTGATGGTTTCCTTTCTTTGGCTTTTTGGCCTTGGGATTGGGAGTGGTCATTTACCGCTATAAGCCACCATCCAAGTGATGTCATTCATTTTTTCCATGAATTGGATGAAAAGGTTATATATGATATTAATATATTTTCAATAACAGATGTTGTGAAACTTTGTATAGTATGCATATACAGTAGAATTATCGTGCCTTAGTAATGGGACATGACATATATAAATATATCCGAATACATTTAACTCGTGATGTTTAATCCAATGACAATAGGCTATTTGACTTCAAATTAAATGGTTAACCAGGATGCACTACTTAGTAAAGTTATACCATTATTATGATTCAACCATTTGGTTTCATGAGATATGTGTAATTTATTAAGGAATTATGTTATATGGGTCTATCTAAACACCTACTGAGAATTTAAAAGAGAAAAATAATATGATAATTTATGAAAATTTAATTGTGCAAAAATTCTTTATTTAGCTTATTAATAAAAATACCAAATATTTTTACATCAAAAGTATAACTCACTTAAAAAAATTTAGATAAATTTTTGTCTTATGGAGTTTGATTTTCTTTTCTCTTTTTTTTTTTCTTTCTTAATAATATAGAGTGAACGGATAATTATATTGTGCCTTGTACCTTATTATAATACTTTACTCGATTAAATAAGTTTTAAGTAAAAAGAAAAAATTAAGTCACAAATAGATCACAATTATAACTCTTTGGAACTTGTACCATGGTATTGGGTATAGGTACCATGTCTCAATATCTCATACTTACCTTTAAACTTGTACTTTAAGTTATGTCGGGAAGAGGGTTCCAATATAGTATTTAATCATTTTGTAAAAATTATTAAATAATATTAATGAAAGTAAAACAATATCATATTTTTACCTTCTTAATCCCATCAAATAAGAAAATAAAATATATGTATAGACTTTAATTAAAACCCATCATCCATGCTATTTGGTTTCTTTCACCTTCTTTTTGTCTCATTTTTAAAATTTTTATTTTCTACCTCTCTTGTTTTATTCCTTATTATTATCCTTTTTACCATTATATTTTCCATTAGATGTTGTAGTTGTAAACTTATTATAATAGATTTAGTTTTGCATATTTTAAGCAATGTATTAAACACTATAATTAATTATAAGTCAATGCAAATAGGGGTTATGCCTTGTTCACAAACGTGTCTTTTTGCCACTTTTGTTATGTAATTTTACTTCTCGTCTAGATTGTTAATATGATGTAAATTTTATAATGTAAGCCTATACTATACTTGAGGAGATAATGCCTTCATTGATTTGAGCGAATATGATGTTATGGAGATATTGATAGTTTTAAAATGTCAAAAACTTATCTTATAATCTTAATATTATAAAAGTGTAAAAAAAAATTTTTAGGTTCCATAATCTATTTTGTTATACTATAAGTTTTACATGGTAAAGATTTCAAGGTAGTTTCAAAATATTACAAGGTAGTGTTTGGTTCTAGAATTTGGAAAGTTGAACTTGTAAGATAGAATAAAGGTTCTCCTACTTTAGTTATTAAGTACCCACTTACCCCTTAATACTTATAAGATCACTTTTAAGAGGAGTATCCTTCAAATTATAAAATACAAAATGAAAAAAGAAAGGATTTAATACAACTTTTATAATTATATGTTTTATGAAAAATAAATACACAAAAATGTGGAAAATTCTTAATTTAATCTTTCAATAAGCATATTAAAGAAATTCATTAACATTTTTCCTATTATATTGCAATTGCAACTCTCTTTAAAAGAAACTCAACACATCTTTTATGGTTCATTATACGTTTTACAAAAATAAATAAATATACACGTAAAAAAACTGCAAAATTCTTATTTTAGGCTATCAAAGAGTTAAAATTAAAAGGAAAAAAAAAAACATCAGCATTTATTCTATTATTTTGCAAATGCAACTCCCATTAATAATTTTAAGATGGATCCTTGCATCATTTTTTTTTTATGGGGTTTGATTTCTCTCCTCAAAAATATTTATGGGATGACTTTGACATGGACGAGAAGGAATATCCTCCGAATCCAAAATACGAAAGCTCCATGATGCGATTTGTCTAACTAAAAATAGTTTTAATTAAGCTTTGGACTCTAGCCCACGTCATTTAGCAGTTAGTTGGTTTGTTTACACTTTTTTTTTTTTTTGTCCTTTACATGTTTATATTCTAGTCTTTATACGCATTGTATATACATGTTAGGTTACCTTTAAAATAAGCATGTGAAATGCATGTAATGTAAAAAAAAAATCCCCAGAGCATTAAAATTTGAGAAATGAATGCCAGAAGAGCTTCCGGATCTTTTTCTTTTGTTTACATTTGGCCTATTTATTTGTTTCTAACTTCTACTTTGTGTTTTTGTAAAACCCAAAGTAATAAATAATAAACGAAAGGGAATTAAAGAAAATAAAAAGGATTTTATTAATTATAGATTTTGATATAATATGTAAATAAGCTTAAAGTATTAAGGGCAAAAAGGTCCAAGGAAAAGATTTTTTCCCACTACTTATCTTTTGTTTCCCTTAGATACATTTCTTTTCTCCTTCAACAAAAAACCAAGAGAAACCACCAAAAACTTAAACCAAAATTTGGATTAGGAGGAAATTCAATCTTTTAAGTGAAGCAAACATCATATTGAGATCTTAAACAATGTGTTTGGGTAAGTTTTTGCTCTATTGATAAAGGAAACTTGTTTTTCCTCCAGTTTGGTGAAGGACCTTAAAGTTTCTAGTTTTTACAAAGGAAAATAGTAAGAAATCATAGGTTTCATCATTCTTGTACCAAGAGATGTCAAGGAAGTCATCTTCAACCCATTCTTTATGTTAAAGTTCCATTCTTGTTCTTATATGGAGGAGTTTGAGTTTTAGCTGAGGTTAGGTTGTGATTTTTTGTTTGTGGTTGTTTGGAGGGTGTTAAAGATTGTTGGTGGTATGTGTAGGGGTGGAAAAACACTTTGGAGCCAAAGTTAGATGTTTGAGATTAAGGTTAGAGTTGTACAGGGGAGGAATCACTTGACACAATCTGTAGAATTTAGTAGACTGTACCTAGCATCTAGATGCCATTAGGCCTAGTGATTAGATGCCTGATCCTTCAAAAACTCACAAAACATGAGTTTGGATTATCGTGTAGATGCTAATCAACATAGCATCTGGACTCCATCTTTGCAGCAATGTAGAGAACCTTCCCAATTTGTATTTCATGACTATTCTAGCCTTCTTTTTCAATAATAAAAAAAAAAACCTTTTTAATATGTTTTTAAACAAGTTCTTTAAACTAAAACGTCAATCAAACACTGTTTTTCGAAGAATCGATTCAAAGCTTCATGTAGAGGCTTGTAGCTTAGTTGAAGGATTACGATTTTAAGAAGTGGTTTGTGGTTTTTGAGTTGAATTCAGGAGTTGAGGTGATGTTTTCTTGCTGTATTAGGTTATAGAGCATCTAGTTACTCGTTAAACTCTTCTATGAAGTTAGATACGGGATACTTGATTAGTGATTGTATGTATATATATAAATCGAACTTAAATGAATTGAACTTAATTGATTGCTGCTTGTGCTTGGCTTCAACTACCCATTGGTCAAGTCTAGTAGTATTAGTGAGGGACTTGGCAATCTTTACGTAATATTGTCCTGAGTGAAGTCTCACACTAAAAGGATTCAGGTAAATTTAGAATGGTTTTGGCACTCGGGTGCTAGAGAGGACCCAATACCAATACTTGTGTAATATCTATATATTGTATGTGTAGGGGTCATGAGTAATCTCGAGTCTTGGGATGCTAAGACTATTGTTGTGCCTCAAAACGATAGAATTATAACAGTTCTGCCTTGCAAATTATTCTATAATAGAAGTTGACTTTATAACCACCGTCTTAAACCTGATTTACATAAGGTATTAATGATTAACCCGTTTTAAAGTAAACAATTCACAAATTAAATAAGTTATTTATCTAAGAAAGTATGAAAAATATATATTAGGATTCAAATATTACAATTAATGTTTACAAAATTTCATTGTATTATATTACTTAAGTAATAGTTTATTTGAAAATGGAAGGTTTTAAAGTAAGAACTAAGACCTTAGAAATATATTTGTTTTTCAGATTTATTTTTTTACTCTTCAGGATCTAGGAATTACTAACTTTAAGGTTATTATAAAGCCACTTTCTAGTTAGCATCTACAACAATATCTATAGGAATATGAGTAACAAACCGCACGGAAACTTAAAACCATACATCAAGCACAAACATAGTCATCAACTAATTATTTTAATGTAACGTGACAACAAAATACTATCGCACGATATTATTTAGTTTGTCATGAAATTAGAGAAGTTATACCCGCTCTAATCTAGGTTGAAGAGTTTAGTGCATATTTCAATAGTTCATGACAAATTCAAGCTTGTGTAATGGAGATGCCTCTCTTTCCGCAACTACCTTTAAATTATTGACCATACCTTTGCTGCAACTCCCTCTCTTATCATTTAGTTTGACTAATGATGAAGAAGTGACTAATTATGTTATCCAACGCTATCCCTTTTGAAAGGAACTATACTCGGTCAAAGAACCATAAACATTTCCCTTAATGGATTGCCATATAGGTTTGTTTTAAACTTACAAGTTATATATTTAGTTAGGTTAAGTTTAAGATGTTAACTCATTTCACACAAATCACACAATTTCAATCTAGAACATTAAACTAGAATCATATAATAAAACCTATAAATATGCACACATAGGCCTGTATACAGTTAACTATCTAACAACACAACCAAGTATAATCTTAAGCCTCCAAATACTATAATATAATACTTTGAAATATAGTAATGTATTGGTCTCAACTTACTTGGATTTCTCACTTACTCAATTAAGGTACGACTTGTACAGATCATCGTTAATAATCCCTATAGTAAAAATATTATTTTAGTTTTCACATCACTACCATGGATAAATTTTACTTTATAAATTAAATTATTATCTTTAGTTTATGTTCTTCTTATATTTAGTGATTGAGGTCTAAGTCTCTTAAAATTATTTCTCTTATTTAGCTAGGTTTGTAATTTGCTTTTTTTTTTTTTATTACAATTTCAACTTTTGAATTAACTTTTAGTTAACCTTTTTCTTTTTATTACCCTTTGTTTGTAAGTCTTTTAAAAGTCTTTTAACCTTTTTCTTATAATTTATCTCATGAGTATAATCTTTGGTTTAGGTTTTTGACTTACTATCTAATATATTTATTTTAATCTTAATTTTGATTTTACTTTTGAGTTAGATTCTGATCTAGGAATGATCTACGTTTTAATATAACTACTTATACATATGTGTATATATACATATAACCTCTAAATAATTAGTTTTTAGTTTAAAATTATAATTTTACTCAGTTATTTAAGTTCTATATCTCCTATAATCAAGCTAGTCTTAAATTAATTTCTTATTCAATTTCTAAATTAGTTTCTGAATTAAGTTTTATTTCAACTTTTGATACTATTTTTATTTGTAAACCATAGGAATTTTTCCCATACTAACATGTAAAATCCATATAATTATACTTAGGTATCCTAAATCTCCATTTTAACTTCTAACTAGTATTTTGATTAATACGTTACATTATATTCCTAATTTAACTACTGAATTAGCTCTTGATATAAAAATAACCTACATTTTTTACATGATTTCCTAAATTCATAGTCTAAATCAAATTTATGTAATATTCATATTATCATAATATTATCAATTTTAACCTAATATTTTATATTTGTTAATTTCTTATATTTATATAATACATGTTAAATATTTTTTATGAATTTTGATGATAATAAAAAGAGAAAAAAACACTAGTAAATTAACAAGTGTATAGGTATTCAAAAAGCTTAAAATTGCAAATTGAGATGCATTCAAAAGGTTATTCAGATGGTTTGAATTGATCAGATATAAACTAGCTTGAAAATCTTTTAAAACTATTTCAGAAGTTTTTATAAGAAGAATTAGTTTAACACTTTAGAAGCTTATTCAGAGACTTCGGAAACTAAAGGTTAATATTCTTCAGAAACTTATTCAGAAAGTAAGTCTAAAAGTATAACGTTGAAAATAGTTTTAGATCAAATTTTAATTAATTAAGGCCTAGCTGTACTAAATTAAGTGTATTAGGAAAATACATTTAATCTATTTCACTCAAGATGGAATTGTGATCCTTGGAGATTTATTTTTTAAGCGAAAATATTTTTGGATAAATTAAGATCTGCATAAGAATGGATAAGTATAAGGATAAGGTTAATTAGGATTTTATGGAGTTTCAAATTTTTGAACATAAGGCTTATCCAGAAATTGCTAACAAAAGCAAATCTTTTTAAATTCAAATAAGAAGCTTATCTGGTGGTTATAGATTAAAGTTTATCTAATCTAAACAAGATAAGGACAGTTGTTTTTTAATTTCAAATTACTAAGATCTTCTTAAAATATTCAAGGATTTATCTTAAATAATTAACGGTTGGATAAAAGATAATTTTCAGATTTTTAGCCATCGTAAGATTTTAGTATAAAAGAGAAAGGATTCAAAATGTTAAACATAATTTTGAAGAAAAAAATTTTCGTTGCACAGAAAATCTTTATTAGATACTACCTTCTAAAAAGTCACCGAAAGTCTTTCAGATAGTTTTTCAGAAAGTTTTATCGAAGCAAACATTGCAACAATCGTTATTTTCCTTTAGAGTGAAACTAATTGAGATTTATACTTTTGTTCTCATGTGTAATATGTAATTTTTATTTGTTGTTAAAATATTAAAACAAGTACATTTGTACTCTATAGATCTGTATTAACTTAAATTGTTGAAAGGCTAGATAGGCAAAGTAGGGGGTTATAAAAGTTCATATGTGATAAGTACTTGTAATCTTTTATGATTTGATTTAGTGGATTAAGTAGAATGACGTCGATAAAATAGATCAGGTCTCCAACGATAGAGTTAGAAGAGAGCAGTAGGCAGAAGGTCGAAACTCTATAAAATCTCTACTTGATATTTTTCTTTCTTACTCTTTTAATTTGTGTTATTTAACTGTTATTTAATTATGTGTTGTATTATTAAATTATCACTGTTCACCATTATAAGTTGTTAAGAGAGATAATTTTATTATATTGAAAAAGTTTGCAAAAATTTAAAGATATTAATTCACCTCCTCTCTTAATATCTTATATGGGATCAATATTACCTATTATTACTTAATATGTACTTAATATGTACATATAACATTCTTAACACTTCAAATATTATCTTTTATCGGCAAATAACATCTCAAAATGTCTAAATACATCTTAAATAAGAATTTGTACCAATGTAACCATAAATTATAAAATTAACTTAAATATGCTGTTTTTACCAATTATTTAATTACACTTATTTCCTACATAATACTTATATCTAACACCTCATATAAGACTAATATCATACTATATCAGAAATTAACATCCTAAAACTCCTAATTACATTCTAAATTAGTATTTATACATTTAATTACTAAATTAAGCTAAAAAATCGCTCTTTTATATATCATTTTAAGGCCTAAAAATTAATAAAAAATTTCAAAAATAAATTTCTAAAAAAATCTTTTCATAACATTGTTTGAAATACTCTAAATAGCTTTAAAAAAAATTTGGGATCAAAACTATACTATTAAAATCATTTATTTTAATATTGAAAACCAGCTCAAGTTTAGAGGTTTCTTAAGCACTATATATCACAGGACCTTATTTTATCAATGGACATTTTTTCCTAAATCTATATATAAAATACCTCATAATGCAAAATTTCATAATTTTTCAAATTTTTCTTTATATTTTTAATAAATTAAACAAAATCGAAAAGGAAACTTGGACTCCTTGTTTGATGGGTCTCTAGCCACTAGTAGTGGCTACTACTGTATCGACAACCTGAAGCAGTGGGGATGCTATCCAATGGTGGTGGTTGTCTCACCCCAAGTAGTCGTTAGACGTGGTTTTCTCTTATAAGTCCTATTTACATACTATTTTTCTAATTTTTTTTTAGTAAATTTGGTTTTTCCTCTCTTTTCTCCTCTCCTTAATTTTTTTTTTATTCTTAATCAACTAAAATGATGTTTGAATGGATTGTTCTGAATTTATAGTGCAGTTTAGGGGTTTACTTTGAATTTTATGTTGTCAAGTATCTCTTTTTTTTTTTTTCACTTTCTAAATGGCTTATTATTATTGATTAATTTTTCTTCTTTGAATCCTAAAATGCTACGCTTATTCTAAACAATTCTACACCCCCTTGAATTTTTCTTCATTTTTCCTTGATTTTTTACAAATTTTATTTAATTAATTAATATTTTAACATATTTTAGGTATTTTAAATAATTGCGTGTATTTTTACCTACACGTAAATACATATATGATAAAATAAATACTCATTAATATTATTTATGTTATTTTATAATTTTTAGTGTTTATATAATTTATCTCTATCAATTTGTTAGTTATCGAAAATTGTCTTATACGTGTCCAATAAATAACATGTAATATACATATAACTTAATATTATAATATTTAATTATTTATTTTCCCAATATTCCTAATTTCATTGTAAAATTTAGGCTTAATCGAATAATTTATACAACTGTCTTAAATTTTACAAACCGTTTTCAAACTAGCCGATTGTGAGTTAATCACCAATTTTTGTAAGACCTTATAACTATGCTGCTTGTGAACTTAATAATAAGATTGAATCAGATGTTGGTTGCATTTACGATGGTTATTTATATGTGTACTTGATTGATTACTTATTCACATATATGTGTATGATACCCTGTATTAGGTGTTAGCTTACCTTATAGGAGTTATTGGTTTTCAAATGCAAGTTTGGGTTATGAGGTATATGATGAGGTTTACATTGATGTTTTCAATTATGATTATCTATATTATGATGAGGAGGAAAACTGGTATTACTATAATGATCGAGGAGAGACTTCGTAGATTAGTTCTAGGAGTAAACTTTGAGAACTTATGTTTATTTCCGTTGTATTTATATGTTTATGAGACTTGTGTTACTACGAAGTCGCTTGTAACTCCTATTGTTGATGTCTAGTAGGTTGACTCTCATAGGAGCTATGAGACTTTAGATCATTGGCTTTGGTGTTATTTGTGTGTTAGGTTCTTCCTTTACATCAGATTTTAGTTATGATATTATATGGCATTTATAGAGATCAAGTAGTTGATAATCCAATCTAAATTCATATTTAAAGTTATTAATTGTGAGTTGGCAAATTTTACAATAATTTGTGGAGCTTAAACAGGTATGTGAATCCTTGTTCGTCTTAGTGTGTTTATCTATAGGGCCGATACTTGGCAAAGTTGTGGTGGCCTTGATTTTGGGGCGTTTCAATTTCTTTAGTGAAAGAAAACACATAAATAAAAAACCTAAAAGAAAAAAAAGAGCTAAAAGACAAGTATACGAAATAAAAAATGGTGAAAATACATTTTTTAAACAAGTTCTTTATTAATTAATTCATCATCAACAACTAACTTGAGGATTAACTAATGGGATAAGGAATGATGATCGAATAATATTAATTAATTGAATGAGTAAGATGTTATAAAAATATTAATTGGTTCAAGATGTCAAAAGTTTACTTCAAAATTTTAATATTATAAAAATATAAAATAAAATTCCAAGTTCCACAATACTTGGGCTAGGCCTAAACTAGCTTGGAATCACCGAGTCTAATTCTACTTTATGTTGGTTTTAGAGTGGTTCATAGGCCTATAAACTGAATCCCAAAGAATTTTTTTTGCGGTTGCCATTTATATATATATATATATATAAGTAAAATACGTAAATTATATTACATATGTCAATATCTACAGTATATATATGGTATGTATAATATATATGGTATGTATAATAAATGCGCCAATATGTTAATGTGTATAGTATACTATGTATGTTAATGTTTATATTATGTATAATATGTATAAAAAATATATGTTAATATAATATATATACATGGAATATAATATAAATGTAAATCGCAAAAAAAAAAGAAAAGAAAAGAAAATCCATTTCAAACCTATTAGTTCAAGTGAGTTAAGGGCTTGAATCGCTTAGAACTACATGAATCGACGGTTCAAAGATTGAATCAGGTCTGCCACGGGCAAATTGGTTATACGTTAGTTTAAGGTTCAGAACTTATCTTCTCTTGGTATATCCATAGGGTATCTTGTTACCCTACAAGTTTTAAGTAATACAAATTTTAAGGTGGTTTTAAGATATTAGAAGGTAGATTTCAATTCTAAAATTTAGGAGCCTTAAACCTACATTTATGGGGTTCGAGTAATATTCTTTGTACTCTACTCATTTTGTATCTACTTATCTCCTAATACTTATAAGATCACTTAAAAGAAAGAATATCCTTCTATTCATGAAATATAAAAAGAAAAAAAAAAACTTAATACAACTTTTATAATTATATGTTTTATGAAAAGATAAATACATAAAAGTGTATAAAATTCTTAGTTTAATCTATTCAATAAGCATGCTAAAGATACTCGTTAACATTTTCTAATTATATTGCACTTGTAACTCGCTTCAAAAGAGACTTATCTTCTATGATCCATTATATGTTTTACAGAATATATATATATATATATGTGTGTGTGTGTGTGTAAAATAACACAGAATTCTTACTTTAGCCTGTCAATAGGGGTAAAAAGAAAAAAGTCTATTATATTGCAAATGCAACTCTCATTAATAGTTTTACGAGGAATACGTGCTTGCATCAATTTTTTTTAATGCAAAAATATTTATGGAATGACTTTGACATCGATGAGAAGGATTATCCTCCGAATCCTAAATACAAAAGCTTCAAGATGCCATTTGTCTAACTAAATAGTTTTAGACTCTAGCCTACGTCAGTTATTCGTCAGTGGGTTTATTTACACCTTTTTTTTTTTCTTTACCAGTTTATATTCTAGTTTTTTACGCATTGTATATGTATGTTTGGTTGACTTTAAAAATAAACATGTGAAATGCACGTAATATATAAAAATAAAAAATAAAAATCCCCAGAGAATTCAAGTTAGAGGAATGAATGAAGGAAGAACTCTCGGATCTTTTTCTTTTGTGTACATTTCGCCTTTATGGATAATAAGTATGAAAGTGCTTGAAATTTTTATTTTGAGTAGTTTAGAACTTAAAAATTTAAAACTTGAATTTCAATATTCAAAAATTTAAAATTTGTTAACTTGAATGCCTGAATTTTTTATTTTAAACAATTTAATGCTTATCATGTGCATGACCTTTATTAAATATAGATACTTAAATGAATAAATTTTTAATTGTTTAACATTGAAATTTAAGTTTTGAATGTTTAGACAATAAACTATCCAAAATTTAAAGTATAGACACCCACATGTACATTACCTTATTTATTTCTAATTGATACTTTTGCATTTTCTAAGTGAAAAAAAAAACACAAATAAAAAAACTTAGAAAAAAAAAGAGAGCTAAAGACAGATACATGAAATTAAAAATGGTGAAAACAATATTTTTTAACAAATTCTTCATTAATTAATTCCGTCATCCACAACTAACATGAGGAATAACTAACGGGAGGAGGAGTAACGATCGAATAAAAAATATCTCCGCTTACGTTAAACGAACATTATTTAATATTTATCACAAGTCATGACCCACTGACAGCCTTGAAAGCGAAGCATATAATACAAATAAACAGAAATATATGTAGGTATATGTGGTTGGATCCCTCCATTAAGATCATGGCAATTGGACACCACAAAGGTTGCTAATGTGGCAATTGGCAAATTGCACATAACAAGCACTTATTAGTGGGTTTCGCTGGAATGCAAGCTAGGATGTTAACGGTTGATTGATTGGTTTATGGATTACTGCGATCATATGGGAATGGATTGGATGAGGTTGGATTCTTTTATCTTTTAACAATTATAACTGTCATGACTTGAGGGACTTAATCGTAGCAAACACTGTATACTATATAAAGAACCATAAATTGATTTCTTTTTTCAATCAGTAACCCTTCACGTGATATATAAGACTATTATTACAATTAATAATCTAGAGTTAGGCAGGTACAAGTAATATCATCGCATAATAATAATAACAAAATTATTAAAATATAAATAACTCATATATAGATATTTACGAATAATAAGTCAGTAATACATTAGATTATGAATTGGTTATACTTTACATTACAAAATAAGATTCAAGATCTATTTACAGTAACATGAGTACACTTTCATTATTACTCCCTCACTCACATAAACCCACATATGGTTCACAAACTTCGAGTATCCTACGGCTTGGCTTCACAAATAAATCGCTCTACGAAAGCAAACTACGGGGGAATAAGCTAATTAGTTTAGTAAGATATTCCCTCAACTATACAATCAACAAGTTATATAATAATTTAATTCAATCAAATAAATATATGAATAATTAGTATGCTATATAAATACATGTAGGTGATCAGGTATCGCATGCAACTTAAATTTAATGCCTTCTAAAATCAGAATTGGAAATACATCGGCACTAATCAAATCCGGATATCATATTACAACTTACATAACAACTAAACTTCGCATTTTGTATTAAAAAATATAATGGTATATTTATTTTCAGTTTTAATTAAAACTCAATTTTACGTATGATTGTGAGTAAGTTTATGCAGCTGACTCGACCCTTAGCTAAGCGATTGGCGCCTCGCCTCCAATGCTTAGTGTTTCCGTAAACTAGGGTAAGGTCATATTACACGTGTGTACTGTACGAAAAAACTATAATCACAAATAATCAACTTATGTATGGTCTTTTGCTACCTCCGTGTGATATGATGGCCAAAATTAGTTATGCAATGCATGATTATGCATATTTCAATTTAGTTTATTTAAGTTAAATAATGTTAAGTCCTTTTATTCAAGAATCAACAAAGTCACAAATAGATCAATTTCTATTGAATTTATTATGCAGTAAATAATACATTATCATAGTTTAAAGTAAATTTACCATTAACAAGCAATATCATATACAAGTATAACCTAGCTTCACATAACATTTAATTATGAATAACAATTAATATTTACTATCTATATTTACAAGTATGTATGGAATCATTAAAAATACTCACTTAGCCGTCCTTAGAATCAAGTGTCGTAATAATCAGCTGGCAAGTCGGTGTCAATATTGTGATCACCTGACATTAAGGGAAAGTAATAAGTATGGAAATTAAATAACTAAACTAGTATTATACTTAGTATTATTTACCTTGATTAGTTATTTATTTGTATAAAATTATTAATTCAAACTTTTTATCTAATTGCATATAACTCTTTCGATTTAGCTCGGATTTTTATGAACTTATAGTCTGTTTTAATCATTTTGGAACATACTTTTTCATAACGGAATCCATTTTGGATATTGTAACCCGCAGTTTGGATTATGATATAAAAATATTGTGAAATTCATTTTTTTTACTTAAGTAATTACAAAATATTATTTTTAAGCTTTTTTTAGTACAACTATGATTTAATAATTATTTAAATTGTATATTTTGTAATTTTCTTATTTTAGGTCTGTTTTACTATAATTACTTATTTTTGGGGTTTAAGATTTATTAATTCAAATTTTTCTATTTTATTATTTTTCTAACTAATTAATTATTTTTTTATTATTATTATTAATTAAGAAAATTAATTAATTTATGCTAGGTGGTGATGTGGCAACATGTGCCATTTGTCACACTTATACTTTTTCCTACATTTTCTTATTTTTTTGTATTTTATGGTATATACATATATTAGTATTTATTATTATATTTTACTAAATTTTCTAAATTAATTATTTATTATAATTTTTCCTAAAGTTACGATACATATATATACTTTCATATTTATTAAATTAATATTATAATATATTATATATGTACTATTTAAATATACTCATATTTATGCCTATACGATACTATTTATATACATATATTTGTGCATATAATATACTTGTGTATTAAATTTCTTAATCTTAAATATATATTATATACTATATGTATGGTAAGGTTATCAAACTCGCGTTTTGCCTTAGAATTGTTAGAGGGCCTATAAAATCGAAACGTAAAATAAAAATGTAGAAACGTAAGTTTCTACAATTTCTATAAAATAATTTTAACAAATTATGGATATATTTATAGTAGTTATTCAAAACTTGAAATACATGATAAAAAAAAAATGAAGAAATAATTTTTTTTTCATAAAAATTCTTAATATATAATCTAACATGTTAGGAAAAAGGATAAATAGACCTGGAATTAAACTTTTTCTATTTTTTTTTTGTAAAAGATATAAATTAAAGAGAACTAAATATTTCAACTCATTTTATATTATTGACGGTATAAAATAAAGCATATAATTTTCTTTATAAACTTTATTATTGGAATTAAAACTTAAGATAAAAGCTATGAATATAAAGTAAGAGATTGAGAGAGAAAGAAAGAGGAAAAAACTTACAATGGGATAGGATAAATGTTGTAATACCTTAATAGTTGATGGCTTGCAAAAAGCTAGTTGTATTATTTTTTTCTCTAATTTTTTAGTCCATTTAAGTTAGATATGTAGAATCGGTAAACTTGATAAAAAACATAAGTTTCTACTGAATTTATATGTAAACTTGATTAAAAACGTAAGTTTCTATAAAAAAAAAATTTTACACCTGAGTTAACTTAGAAAAGCCACCTAAAATCATAAACTTGTAGAATCGTATAGGTAAAATTGCAATTTTGATAACTATATGTATGAGTATAATATACACGTAAATATACTATATATATATGTACATATACGGTTATATTACATATTTATGTATATACTAAATTACGTAATACAAATAATATTATACATAATTACACATATATCCCAACAAATCCAGCATACATGTATCTAAAGAATTTTATAAAAAGAAATGAAAATCTAAGTATATATATACATATACCTACTATACATGTATACATATATATACATCATATAATAAAAATAATAGGTATATTTATATATATACATAATCACGCATACATAAGGGTATATGT
>JAMXBB010000007.1:3571131-3891546 GCA_024138015.1 Lumnitzera littorea | reverse complement strand
CCCCCCCCCCGCCCTTCCTAATAGGTATTACTATTCTGTTGACAACTCCATAATTTATAAAAGATAGAAAAGAAATTTCACTATTGTTCTGTCTTTATTGAAAGGGGTGTTGATATCAAATGAGTTCCAATTCCTACCACTTTATTTTTTGGTATTCGATTTTGTAACGCTGTTTACTATATTATGAAATATACAAAACTATTAAGATCTCCATTAATAAGTGTTTGCAGTCCGCTTTTCAAATTTGATTTTCCTTCTTTTTTTTTTTTTTTAAATTGACCTTAAAAATTTTAATTCTAAAAGATTTTTTATTTTTTTACCTATTATCTCGACCTAAAAATTAAAATTTGCTACTCGGTCGGAGTAAAATAGGAGATTTTATTATGTCCAATGAAAAGATGCTTGTAAAATTCCAGAAGCATGTAAACGTTGCAGCTTCAATAGCAAGTAAGTATCATATGAATTGTATATTTCCATTAAAAACCAGACAACTAATAAAACATGTGAGTCCTTCATATGTGATATTAAATATAATAAGATGATTCATTAAGATTGGTTGCTTTTCTCACTGGCTCCATTAATGTACAACTCAAAGCGTGTAGAGTTGGATTGATGTATAGAAGTATTAAAAGTATTACATGCTTAAAATTATTACATTACTATTACTTCTTGCTTCATTTGGGAAAGCATGCATGACACAGCAAAATATACTCAAAACGGGTCATGAGAGGGACAGTTTGGACTACCATTATACACAGGAAACTCGATTATTTAGAATAGGCTCTAGAGATTGGTAACACATGACAATTAAACACGTAGGAAACTTGAGATGCATCAATTCAAAAATTACGCACTTAGTCAATAGACAACTGACTCGATTTGATGTTGGAATTAACGGTTCCCAATTCTAAAATCTTGGACTTAAACCCAACTTTCATGATTATGAGATAGTTTTTAGAACCAGGGGCCGATTCAGTTTTGATTTTTGAATTCCACATTAATCCTTTTATGTATCTTAAATCAAGAATTCAGATTGTCTTGTCTTGATTTGGTCTTACTGGAGCATTAAAACGCGGCTCTTCAAGGATCAATTTAAAGTTTCTACTACGGTCCATTTTGTTCCTAAACTATTTTAATTTGCCCAGGTCGATATGAAAACATGATATCTTTGAATAGGATATTAAATTAAAAGTAGAAGTTATTTATGAAATAAACAAGCATTTGTGATGCATCTAATTGTTGCATGAAGTCATGCATTTGTGGTAGTTGCTTGTCCTCTTTTCCTCACATATAAAATGTTATGCATATCATTCAAGTTACCCTCTATTTGATTATTCAACGAATGTTATTCATGCAAGAAATTCTAATGGACCTTGATATTCACTTTCATTAAAATCTTATAACTTTTTGTTTCCTGTGGATCAATTCATCGCATTCTACTTATGTTTATATATATATATATATATATATATAAAAAAAATTAATTTTTATGAATTGGTGAAAATAGACAAATATTTTTCATTTTCAACTCGCTGTTTTAAGATATACACATTAAGATAAGAAAATAATGTATAATTATAAAAATATATTCCATTTTGTGCATATGTCATATAACTAGTAGGAACATATTAAAGTTTACCTCTTAACTTTCCTCCATTAATCAATCAATATTATCTATCATGCAATCTTTGATGATCACTTTTCCATGTATTACTATGAAGTGCAATACCTGTGCTTAGCATCGAATTTAACAATATTGGACTACATCGAATTCCACATACTCTCCCATGTCAAGCTTGCTATGGATTAATGTAAGAAAAGTTACGTTTGGGCTGCTCAAATGTTAACTAATCCTTAGTACTGTTTATCAAACCAAACCGAATCTAATCAAACTGTAAAATGTAATTTTTTTATATTTCGATTTGGTTCATGGATTGATTTGAAGAAGGTTTAAATGATTTGGACTTACTTAACTGTAGTGTGATTTTATTGAGTTAAAGATTTTCAAGTATCAACTAAGATTCCAATAGTGGTAGAGGAAATGTTCACTCATATTTCTAGGCTTTTATTGAGTGTAGATAAAATTAGACTTGATTTTTAATACATTTGTTTCTCGCTATAGAGCACTCGTTTATGAGACTGATTAGTAAGTGAAAAAGGGTAATAGAGGTATTTAGATATTTGCTTTTAAGGTTTCTTTTTTATATAAAATAGGTAAATTTTTAATAAATACTTTGAGACACACGTCAATAAGATCTACGATAAATTCGCATGACATGATATATTATACTAACTTTCATGGAAGTTTTATTTCACATGAAAAACACAGAATAGGATTCTCTAGGTTTTTACAAGAAAATGTGAATGACATCATTTTGGCATTGTGTGTGGTTCTATGTGATGGTGTTTTTAGGTTTTTCTTGGTAGATGGAGGAATTTAAGTAGTGGGACTAGCATGCCGTGTTGTCGGTGAGGTCCCTCCAAACAACAAATTTAGGTCATGTTATAATCATATCAGAGTCACTTTGGCATATTTATTATGTGCATAGAGAAATTTTTGCCCTCCTAATTGGTATTACTATTCTGTTGACAACTATATAGTTTATAGAAGATAGTAAAGAAATTTCAATACCGATTCCCACCATTTTATTTTATTTTTATTCGATTTTGTTTTTTTACTGTGTTGTGCAATATAAAATATCAAGGTCCCTGTGAGTGAGTACTCATAAATGCTAGATGACATAGTGGGATAAATTCCATAGTCACTTTTCAAATTGGATTTTTTTTTCTTTTTTGTTTAAATTGACC
This sequence comes from Lumnitzera littorea, assembly GCA_024138015.1. NCBI lineage: Eukaryota > Viridiplantae > Streptophyta > Magnoliopsida > Myrtales > Combretaceae > Lumnitzera > Lumnitzera littorea. The sequence continues at coordinate 3,888,738 of JAMXBB010000007.1, read as the reverse complement.
TTTAAAATTTTAAATCTAACTTTATTTTTTTAATTTTTAATAGTATTATTATTTTATCTATTTTATTGAGTTATGGATAAGTATCAATAAAATTATAATATTAGACCTACTATTACTGATATATATTTAAATATTATTATTATTTACTTATCATTTATAAAAGCACGTAATGTATTTTTTTTTAAACAATTAAAATTTGCAACTCACTCCGTGTAAAATCCATGATTTTATTATGTCCAATGAAAAGACGCGCGTAAAATTCGAGAAGGATGTAAACGTCGCAACTTGGATAGCAAGTAATTATCATATGAATTGTATCTTTCCACTAAAAACCAGGCAAAAAATAAAACATGAGAGCCCTTCATATGTGATATTAAATATAGTAAGATGATTCAGTAGCATTGGTCTTTGCTTTCTCACTGGCGTCATTAATGTACTACTTCAAAGCGTGTTAACAAATAAGTTTTAAAATGATTACCAGCTTAAAATTATTACATTGCTGATACTTCTTCCTTCATTTGGGAAACCATGCATGACACAGCAAAACATACTCAAAATGGGCCACGAAAAGGACAATTTGGACTGTCATCATACGTAGGATATTCGATTACTTGGAATAAGTCCCAAAAGATTGGTAACACATGGCAATTTATACACCTAGGAAATTGGAAATGCGTAAATTTACACTTGATCAATTGACAAGCGACCCGATTTGATGCTAGAACTAGTGGTTTCCAGTTGAAAAATCTTAGACTTGAACCCGGCTTCCATGATTATGATACAGTTTTTAAAACCACGGAGCTGATTCAGTTTTGGTTCTTTGATTCCACATTAATCCTTTATGTATTTTAAATCAAGGGTACAAAGTGCTTTGTCTCGATTAATTTGGTTTTAATGGAGTTTTAGATTTGGTTCTTCAAGAATCGATTTAAAATACACATGGTTTGTTTTGTTGTTGAGCCGTTTCTAAATACGTGAAGACATGATATCTTTAAATTGGATTTGGTTTACTCCATTCATTTGTCATCATGTAGGGGAAAAAAAAAAAAAATACCCCTATTCGAAAATGATAACACTTGTAATTTGGCTCTAAATAAAGATTTTAAATACAATAAATGAACAAACAATCGGAAACTGATAAATTACTCAAATGTAAAAAACTTATTACTGAATCTCTAAGAAAATACTCTAAGATAAAGGAAAAGAAATTATATTGTACTAAATATTAAATTAAAAGTAGAAGGAAAACATGAAAAAAACAAGCATTTGTGGTGCATCTAATTGTTGCATAAAGTCATGCTCTTATAGAGACGCAATTAAGTGAGTTATTATAAGATACTCGATCCGTTTATCTTAAGAAAAACCTTAATTTACATATTATGTACACCTTATATAATTTCATACTGTAGAACATATTTGATTTTCAATTTTTATTATTGTGTAAGTTAGTAATCTTAATCTTACTTAACTACTTTATACTTTACTCTCTCCTTTATGAACCCTACGAGAACTTGTCTCTTATAAGGTCGTTTGAATAATATAAAAAAGGACCCTATAGAGTTTCGAACCTTATAAGGGCGGTTTCTAAAAATAGAGGATAAAACTTTATAAGGTTTTTATAGAGTTCTGAGAAACATTAAACCCTGAGAAGATAGGTTCAAGGTTCATAAAATCCATCTTGAACCCACTCTAATTATATTGTTTTGTTGTTGTGATCTTGCTTATGTAATGTTTGACTTTTTCCCCTTTTTGGTGGTAAATGCTTGAATTGTTAGCAATGGCAATTATGGTAGTTGCTTGTCTTCTTTTCCTCACTTATACAATGTATGCATATTATTCGAGTTACCCTCCATTTGATCATTTAACAATTTTCTTCATGTAGGAATATCTAAATGGACCTTGTGAAAAATACTAGGCTAAACTCGATGGGAAGGTGAATTGAGTTTTAAAGACAAATTATAATTCTTTTTGAAATTAAGTACTAAATGCAACTATGAGTGAGAGTAAAATAATGATAACATAGTAATGAATGCGAAAATTAAAAGAGATAAGGATGAGAAGATCAAGCTCGGATATAACGTGGAGTTCAGACCATTCCTTATTCTCCACGGATACATAATGCTTCCAATTGAAGATTTCACACCACTTTATTGATTTGTTAATCCAAGCTTTAAGAGTTACACACATACAAACTTGATTATATAAATTTTACACTCTTAACTCTTAACACAAATCAAAATTCCAACTCACAATACAAAACTCAATTTTAAAGATTATTAGTGTAGTGTTTTTAACTTTCAATACTTTGCAACTAATAACTTATAAGCACTACATTTCAATTCTCTCTAAATATTAGCAAATTAGAGTATAAGAGATAATGAGAATAATAAATAATAAGAGCATACAGGAATGTTAGAATATTGTATCAAAAGATCAGTTTTTTCTTGTCCTTGGTCGAGTTATTAAGCGTTTATATCATCTCGTTTAATTCTTCTCGTTATAGTACATTAAATGCTTCAACGGCTAAATGAATCAGACTTATCGGCATATTAGTACCTTACCCTTACTAGCAAGCCGATAACAAATTGCATTATCAGCATGAACACCGATAAGTAAATTGGTAAGCGAGTTCCTTGATTAGAAGCCATTTCATCTCCTTATTTAGACCACTTTATCGTCAAGCTAGTAGTGCTCTGGAATCGTTAACTCGATAGGCAAAAAATCACCTGAAAATACTTTTAACAACCAACAAACAAATATATTTTACAATCTAATTCTAAGATCATTTGATTACCACTAAAAAGATTAAATTTATTGTGAAGATAATTGATATAATTAATTATTGAGCAAATTAATCGATCTTATTTAATTAACTCAATATAATCAAATAATACTTAGTTTAATTATCCACTTGTTTTGTTCTTTTAAAAAACAGTATGTTTAAATATATACTTTTTGTTTTATTCTCATCAAAATCAACATATTTAATTATATACTTTTTATTTTATTCTCATTAAAATCAAATAATAAACCTTAAGTTTAACACCTTGATAGTCACTCTGACTAAAATCTTGTAACTTTTGTTTTCTATGGATCAATTCATGGCATTCTACTTATGTTCATATACATTACATATATATTAGCAACTATCTTTTGAATAAGCAAAAATGGATAAATATTTACCGTTGCTAACTCGTTATTTGTAGTATGTTTCAATTGATTTCATGTATACATTTGTATAAGAAATTAATATATAATTATATAAAAAGTTTACTCCATTTATCTATATGTATGTATGTGATTGAGAGTTACTCATTCAAGATAAGAAGTTCACCTAATAACTTTCCTCAATCTTTTGGATTTTTTTTTCTTTTTCTTTTTTTTTTCGATTCCAAAGTGTTAGAAAGTAAAATTGCATAAAGTGAAGATGAAGGTTGAAAAACCCAACCACTTGGGCACATCTTCAATCTAGAATGAACTACTATCTAATCCATTATTTTGTTTGCTTGATGTTTGGTTAGAGAAAATTTGGCAATCTTTAAACATAGCATTAAAGCTTCCAAATAATGAATAATAGTAGCAAGATATCAGGGGAGTCTACAGAAGACCTTAAATCTTTGATAATCAATCTTGTGCATTATGCACTCTTTGATGATCACTTTTCGTTTTACTACTATGGAGTTCAATATTTGCGCTTAACATTGAATTTGACAATACTAGGCTACATCGAAACCCACATACTTGCCTATGTCAAGCTTACCATGTATCAATCTAAGGAAAGTTTGCATTTAGGTTGGTGGAAGTCACTCAAATGCTAACTAATTCTTCAAGTAGCTCAAATTGTTCATTCCCATATATTAACACTATTGCATTGATAATGGGATGAACCAAATTGTATACATCACATTTAATCCACTTGAAAAAACAACATGCACAAAACATATGATTCATTTATATTTTTAGGTTTAAATGCATTTTAATAGTGATCTGTTATTTATTTCTATCTTACTTTAATTTTTCATATCTAAATTTTTCTTATATGATAATAGAAAATAAAGAATCTTCATATAACGTATTGTGAGATTTGGTTTTGTTGAAACAGTTTCATCTTTTTATCATATAATATTTTAGTTTGAAAGAGATTTGAATTTACTAATATATTTTATTAGTAGTTTGGTATTTCAAGTATAATTGTATCACGGAATCACAGTTTTTAGGCTATAATATTTTACTTCAAAAGAGATATATTTTCTTTATTAAATTTTTGTAGCTCCATCATGAAACATACACTTTCCTAAAACCACCGCAAAACTTTCCAATTTACAAAAGATAAAATCACATTACATTTGAATTTTGATGGATTGGAAAAATACATTTGTAGGCCCATAATTGAGATTGAGCTCATCATTATTCAACCTGTAAGTATCTCTCATGGGCCAGGCCCAAATAGAGAAAAGAGGAATCCAATCTTAAAAAACCATTACCATTAATTTATTAATTTCCGATAGTTAAAACTCCGATCATCTACGTTGTATTTGTATATTTGTATACTGTACAGAGCTGCTTTTTCTTCTTCTTCTTCTCGTAAGAACCGAATCTCATATCTTTCTGGTCCCGACCATGAAATCTCATCTGGTTCTTCTTCAACTGGCAGTTTTCTTACTATCAATTTCATCTTTTTGCCACGCAATTCCATCTGGGTACGTAAATTTAGAGCATTGTGCACCTTTTTTCCGTTGCCTTAGTTGCTGAATTTCTAGGGTATTTGTGAATTTCTCTAATTGGGTCTTGTTTTTCTTTTTTCCAGGTCTGCGGAAGGTCACACAATCAATGGCCGCGTCAAAATCCCTGGTATGTTCATAAACCATAACCACTCTTTCAATTTGTACTCAAAGATTTAAACTTTTCAGTTCTTCGAGTCTTGTGTAGTTTGGTTTGATGGTTTTGGAGAATTTTACATTGAATTTCGGTGTTGTGTATTGATTTGATTAGAATTCGTTAATTGTTTAATAGGAGAATAAGTGACTGGATAGTCCAATCATCCATCTGACCATTTAATTAATGCTCATTCTATCTGTACCATTAATTGTCTATAGCTTGATAACTGGATCATTCAATTGACCATAAAGTATAAACTCTCAATTGGAATTGGCTGGTGTAGAGGAGTGATTGTGCCATGAAGAGGGGGAGTGGGTTGGTGTAGTGGAGTGGTTGTCCTAGTACATGGGGTTGATCCAGTTCGTATTTGATTAGAATCCAAATTAAGCCTAATATAATGGTTAAATGATTGTGAGTTGAGCTGCATTTGATGGTGAAATTTTACATTCAAGTGTACTTTTACTAGTTGAGAACCTTTGAGCTTATGTGCCGAATTGTCTATGTGCTTGAGCAAAGGGTGCTTGCAACCTTGGTAGAATTATCATGGCATGCTCTACCAAATATCTCCCAACAAATTCAGAAAAAGATGTCAGATTTACTTCTGGTTTCTTTCTAACTTAATGCAGCCCTATAGTTCCATATATGGAAATTCCCAGACTGTTTTTTCCCCTTGGATGAGGCAACCTGCGTGTTGGTGCCTTTTGTCATTCTGAACTGGAATTGATCGTAACTCAATTTGGTTAGACACCTTTTGGAAAGGAAAATTTTGATCTTACCAAAGACATCAATAATGCTCAACAATTTACAATGTATGGTCATGACTGAATGTGATGACTGGATGCACAATGTGCTTAACTGATAAGTTCTAAATATTGAAAATTCAGCATATTCTTATGTGCCTTTTCTTAATGAATATTTTTTTTTTTAAAAAAAAACCTAGTGATCTGCCAGTATAAATCCAAATAGAGGCATTGCTCATGCAAATTTAATCCTTAGTTAGTCATGAAAATATGGGAGGAAGTGTGAAAGTAACCACTCAAGCTATTGGCTGAAAGATTTAATGGGAGGCATATGGATTTTTGTTGGTTCCTTGAGCTCTCTGCCTATGTTGCATGCCCTGGAAATTTAGTCATTTGATTGTTACTTACATTTGCTTTGATGCTTCTTTTGTGAAGCAATCATCTCTGGGTGACTGCTGTGCTGTAATATCTTTAGGCTGGAAAAATTCAACAGGAGTTTTAGATCGATCTCTATATTGCATCTATGGCTTACATGTCAATCAGGTGGAAAACAGTTGTAGAATTGCCAAAAGAATGTCTTTTTTTCATTACCAGAAAGAAGACAAAAGTTTTAATAGAATGAAAAGGCAGAATGGCCCCTTGCTGTTGATCATTTAGGAGAAGGAATATTTACTTTTGTATGATAAGCTGGTAGCAATAAGGGAACAGAGACCACGACTGCTACTTTTGTCTCAGTTTGGAAATGCTTGTGCCTTCTTGGTTCCATTTTTAACAATTTCTAGGTGCATTTAATTTATTTGTGATCTGTTAATTTATTCTTTCTTAATAATCATTATTTGTATGTACAGGGGTAGGACTAGGAGCAAAAGGTTTCAGTCTTCCTGGAAAGATATCAGATATCAAAGTTATTCTCAATGGTGGCAAGAGGGTTACTTTTCTTAGACCAGATGGATATTTTTCATTGTATCCTTTTCTAGATGCATTCACCATATTTTTCTTTTGTGATGCTTTATATTTCTTTTTCTCAACATTTTACATGATCGAAGTATGCTATTCTTCATTTGAATGATAAACCTTAATTGTATCTGATAAGCCACAATATTTCAGCTGGTACTCATTTGATTGAAGTGACTGCACTTGGCTATTTCTTTTCTCCGGTGGGTATTCTGGGATGATCTTCTGCTCCAATGTTGAAGCAATAACTTTGTGTCATATTTCTGATAATTTGTTGTCTTATGGTCATTTAGGTTCGAGTAGATGTCAGTGCTAGACATTCAGGCCACGTTCAGGCAGCCCTGACAGAAAACAGAAGACATTTGAATGAGTTGGTTTTAGAGCCATTGAAGGAGGAACAGTATTATGAGGTTAAATGCCCCTGATTAATTATATTCTGTTCTAATGCTTGGTGATAGTTTGCTGATGCCTTTCTTCTGATTGTTTTTTCAGATCAGAGAACCCTTCAATATAATGAACATTGTGAAAAGCCCAATGGGTTTGATGGTGGGGTTTATGCTAATTATGGTGTTCTTGATGCCAAAATTAGTGGAGAATATGGGTAAGACTGCATGCCTTCTTATCATTTCATTCTTTTACAGGATGTTTGAAGCAACTATTTATATTCTTCTACACTGTGTTTGTATTTAGTGTTGTCTAGCAGCATTACTTTGCTCACTTTAGTAATCTACTTCAAAGCAAATTATCACTTACCATCACTTCACATTGGGAGATGGAAGAAAATATAACTAGTCTTACACAATTATATTTAGGAATATGCTATTAACTTTATCCTATATTTGCAACGACCAGATGGTTTTGTCTTGTGCAACTGCAGCTACATTATTTTCTTTTGCCATAGTAGATGCTGCTTCCTAACTTCATCTGCTTTAATTAGAGTCTTTATGTGTGTGTGTGTGTGTGTGTATAAATATATATTGGAAGTATGGACTCAAATATAAATCAAATGAGGTAAAGGGGTTGTAGTTGAGTTCTTAATTTAATATTATTGTACCCTCACTTCTTGTTTTAGATGGAATAGCGTTCTGCCATCAGGTTGCTTCCATGTTGTGTTTATTCGGTTTCTGATGGAAATGTACTTTGAAAAGTTGAACTTAACTCACTTGCATTGATGGCAGATCCCGAGGAAATGAGGCGAGCTCAAGAAGAAATGAGGAATCAAGGGGTTCCGTCTTTAGCAAGTTTGTTGCCTGGAGGAGCAGCAAGAAACAACTAGTGTTTTTTAGTTGTCCTAAGTATCTCTTCCATGTTTACCACAAAAAATGCTTGCAAACTTGGCTGGGTGGATATTTTGGAAAAAGGAAAACAACTCATGAAAGCCTTTTCCTCTCGTTTACATTATGGCCTCTGTAATTTTTGAAAATTGATTATAGGTTGAGAATATTTGAGCTTGGCTTATTCTTTTAGAGGTTTCAGGTAACAGGAGGCATATTCCATGTAAATTTTGTACTCCTTCAGATTTGCATGCTGACTTAAAGAAAGCAGCTGTTATAGAGCTGTTTCCTTAACTATATTTAGCTTGCTATTATGCCCGGTTTTAAGAAAGCAGAGTTCACTTATTTTTGCTCTGGTGATGGTTGAGTTTCTTGTTGAAGATCTTTTGCTCAACACGCTGCTGTTACACCTATCGTCAGTGCTATAGGTTTACTCTAGTTGTGTGCGCCTCGTGACTTTCCCGTTGTATGTAACTTTGTAGCATAAGGTAGCCCCTGGCGTGATCCATGTCTTGCTGTTTACTAAGATTTACCCGCTTTATGAAGTTTAGAGCGGCACATGCACTAGTTTTAGGTATTCTGCATAAGCAATTTTGCAACCTCATTAGGCTGCTGACTTTTCAAGCGGAAATTAACTGCACTTTGTAATGCTTGTTCTGAATATTTTTAGTCCTTTTCCCCAATGGGGGCATAAAATTTCTTAGGCATGTCAAGATGCATGTAAATTTCTTAGGGACTTTTGTTGTCTAGTCGATTGGCCTATGACCGAAGAGTTGATTCCCGACAAGTTCCCAACAAGTGGGTCGGGAACACTTGCATTCTCATTCAATTGAAATGACAGTATCAACTCAGGAAGGGGATGAGATCGTGATATTGGAATATATAACAAGTAGCAAATTCTTGAGGAAAATGATCTCAATGGGAAAAAAGAAAATCAAAATTTGTGATCTGCAATGAAGTTTGTCAGCTGATAAGAAGTAACTTGCATAAAAGCAAATTTATCTTCTATTATCCAAATACAGAAATTTTGTCATGCTCTCTTACAGCACATCCTACTTCCTACAGCAATGAAAATAATAATCCTTATAGCCATGAAGATATCTTTCGGCCGAAAGGGGGTGAAAACAATAACAAACTAGAAAATAGAGCCTGTACCTCTATTTGCATACAGGAATATCTATGCTAGGTATCCTAGCAAATACGATGGAGTATGGGTCCAAGGTAACAGGTTCAGATAGCCTCGTTTTCATAGGATCCAAGGATGGAATAATTCCTGAAGAATTTACACTCAATTCTTTGCCATTTAGAAGCATCACTTGACTATGTAGATCTCCATCCTTGGCTGTTAAATGATACTCTTCCCTTGTGTTGCCATCATCTCTGGTTGATTTCTCGCTGCCCTCATCGATCGAAACATCAATTTCATATGCGTTTCCGTCCAGATTGATCAAGAGTAATGTGATCCCTTCCTGCAATGCCAAGATGCAACCACTTGAGCTATTGAAGTTAACCATTCAATGTTGATGTATATGAAGTTCAGTTTGTACTTACTGAATTTTTGGAGCAATGGGCATAAGCACGGATTCTATCTGTGCCGACGAAGCTTGTGGGTAGAACTGTACTTCCCATCAATCTGTGCCACAGAAGAGCTCTGCATAGGAAATTACTAGTCAGCAAAGTTCTTAAGTATTATTTGAATCCATTTTCATTGCAAGAAAAACATCTTTCGAATTATTTTTGTTGTTTATTATATTCATAGTTTTAGAATTACATCTCAAAAAATTACTATTGTTAAAGACTTCAGGTAACAAATGATAGAAACATGCTAAATGATGGCTAATGGTGATAATTGACGACTATGAAAAAAAAATATAGAAAACGAATATGATTTATTCATTTTTTATAAAGGATAATGTTAATTAGTGTTAAAAAAAAAAATCTACATAATTATTTTCTTATAAAGTATATAATCAATGTTAGAAAACGTAAAAAACTTTCTTTTTTTAGGTTTTTTTTAAGTACCTAGTAGGTATATAAAGCATCCATCCATTTCTAGTCTACTGTTACCATTTTTTTCAGCCACAAATAATCAATAAGATTCTTTAGCATTTGTAGCCGCTTGAAATTACTATTATAATAACGTTTGATAATGAAGAAGACGGTTATTGCAAACAGTCACATTGCAGTGTCTAGAGGGGTTAGCTGACCCATAGTAATCTGGGTTTGGCTCAAACGTTGTAGTGTTGAGCAATCCATAGTTCCCTCCAATCAATGACTGTCTGCAATATGCTTTGGTATTATGCTTCGCAGCCAGTCCAAGCTGATCCAAGTACCTATCACATAAGGGAAAGAAGAAGCCACATAAGACCCTCAAAGTTGAGTCATGCCAGAACCCATTCGATTATATTTACCAGTTAACAATGCAATATAATAAGACCAGCTGATCTGAAAGTTTAGTCCTGTCGGAGCTGACTGGATTATAATCAGCTTACCAGAAACCAAATACATAGGCATCGGTGACGAGGTGCTGGCCGCTATTGAAGGCACCTCCGGCTTCGCCAACCCATGCAACTGCTGGAGATCCCGAGTTGTTCAAAAGGCTGTCAAGTTGACTAAGTGGCTGCTCGCCTTTGTTGAGACAGGATGTATCCAGAATCTTGTCAAAGAGTGTCACATCAACTCCTATATTCATGACAGTTGATAGTAAGTTTTACACCGTCTGTCAACCTCACAAAACTGCTCCTATGCGGTTGGAGGAATCATTGGAGTTGATTTTACCTGGTCCGAGGTTGTAGATGTGATGAGAGACCACTTGAAGAGTCTTGTTTGTTTTAGCTAGGAATTCACTGAACCAATCGAAATCGAAAAACCCTCCTGGTGCGAGGACCAGTGGCTTAACATCCTGGCCCTTGTATAATCTCTGTACTAGGCTTGTTAAGGTGTTCACGTCCGTGGCATATTGCTCCGCTGAAATACTTGCTCCAACTCCATATCCATTTAGTTCATTTCCTAGTACACATTAGTAAATTCAACTAAGTAAAAGCATAACCTTTGCATTGTGCACGCCATTTTTTTTCTTCTACTTCTTTTTTTTTTTTTTCTTCTGGATATTTGCTGTTAGTTACAAGAGATGATGAGAGGTGAAAGTCGTAGCTGATTGCTGATGATAGTGGTTAAAAACTACGAAAAATATTCCAAAGAGATACTTTACCAAGCTCCCAGCCAAGGATAGGATAGCCTTTGTTTATAGTGTAGCGGATGAAAGCCTCGGCGTTGCTGGGATCCCATGGTCCTATGACCGATTCATCAACACCAACAGTCCGACCGTTTAATACATTCAACCCGAACGTGACATTAGCCCTGTTGATCATAAGATGGACAGCATTCAGGATTCAAATGAAAATCGAGACTGATTGGATAAAACTGAACTTAGAAGCTGCAGTTTTTTACCCAGCCCGTTTGAAGAATGAATTGAGCTCATCCCACCGTGACATCGGTAAGCAACCTTGGGAGAATTCCAGTAGCTGAGAGCTGTCTTTGGTGAAAGGGGTGCATGGTGTCTGGCTTCCTGGTGTTTCATAAACTAATCTGTCCTGTAAAGTGCCGCCCATTCTTATTTTTAGCGGCGAAAAGGCTGTAAAACTGTTAATGACTTGGCATAACTTGGGGGATCCTAGGCTTCTATCAAAGTTTTCAGCAAGATACATAAATTTGCTTAGATCAATATATACCTTTTATAGCATTGAAGAATCTTATGTTCTTGAGATCCTGCACAAACACAACAGTAAATCTAAGAAACAAAAACTTCAAAGCAAAACGGTGCGTTTTATACTACATTACAGTAAATACAGAAAGAGTAGATGATCCGATTCAATATTTATGCTTTCAAGTTTAAATAAATCAAACTACTTATGAGTTACTTGAGTTGAGCTTCATATTTACTCGAGTTTGACTGAAGAACAATTGAGTCGAACTCAAATTCGAGCTAGTAGAGTAATCAATCGAGTAAAGCTTAAGTTTTATAGTGTTTGACTCGATTAGCTCACGAATCTAATCGAGCTCGAATTGAATATTAATCTTAATTGAATTTCAATATTCATATTATTATAATCAGAATAAAAAAAATATTATTTTAATAAATCGAGGTCAAATAAACTTAATCGAGTCAAACTCGAGTTTATTAAGTACTATATCGAGTTAACCTCAAAATTCTAAGTTTGACCAAATTCGAATGAAGCTCGAGCTTGAACTCGAGGTTTAAAACTTTATATCGAACTCGAGCTTTAAAATTTTAAGTCGACCGTAAGATTAATCTCAATATTATATCGTTTGGATTATATTGGTTTACTGTTCTATTTACACGTATTGTACTCTGGCAGATATTCATCTTTCCTAGTATCATGTTTGGAAATGAACAAGGAAAGCGATTTACCAAAGTGAGAAGTGTGGCATCCCCCCAGCTGCAATTACCATAGTCACATTTATTAGGAGGCCACCAATCTAGAGTAGCACAAATGTAGTTTTCATCAGTTTGAGCCATGGAAACCGTTCCATCAATATAGACAGTTCCATTGATAGAAAAGCCAGAGAATTTGGGTCCGGAAACGGGATCGGGACTGGGGCTGGGGCCGGGACAGTGACCGTGACGGGGACAATGGCTTGAAGGTGCCGAGTGTGACTTGTGATGCGTCAAGTAAATCCAGCAACCCAACCCTATAAGAGCAAGCAAGCAGACAATCCCACAGAATACATAGAGATAAACTGAAGATGTCTTCAGTTTCTGTTTCTGCATATAGAATTTTTAGTGTTAGTAATTCTTTTATGTACCACTTTTGCTCACCATGTGTGAATCCAATATTATGGAAAGAGATGGACTTAGGGTAACCAAGTTTTCCGTCTTTAAATGGTGTTTTTTTCTTGTTTGTGTTTATATGATTAAAATGAATTTTATTAGTTTAAGACTAAACAGGTGCATCCATATAATAATAGCTTAATTTGTGATTCTATCTCATTTGCCATACGAGATTGTGCGCTTGTTAAGAAAATATATAGAGTAGAATAACAAATTAGGTAGGGGTATTTTTATGGCCATTTTGCTGCAAAATAGACGATAATAATATTCGAACTAATTAAGGTCTTTGAAAATTAATGGTGTAATTATTGCTCTCTTAATAAAATACATTAAATTTGATTCAGTTTTTTCCACGAATTTTAATGTGTATTGAAGTTGGAAAAAGATTGAACGGAGATATAACTATTTTACTGCTAATTTAAGTTCTCAAGGCAAAGTAATTAAACCAACTTAGTAATTAATGAAGTCTTCCAAAGGTAACTTTTGCAAGTTCCTTCTTTGTGACAAAATAAAAAGACCCAAGTCCTTCCGAATTTCAACTTCTTTATTTATTTATTTTTTGTTTCTATTTAACACATACAGTCTCATGCGTTAATTGAGATAAAATTCAGCCATTAATATAAGATAAATTTTTACAGCCATTTCAGTAAGCATAACCAATAATAATAGATGGAATATTATTTAAATTAAGGCTAAAGTCAGTGCATGATTTTTGAAATTATTAAAGTTATTGAAAGGTAATTTTTGCAAGTTCCTTCTTTGTGATATGATAAAAAAAAAGGAAAAAAAAAAAAAAAAGCTGAATCCTTCCGAATTCCACCTTAATTGGCAAAATTCAAGAGGGTGAAGATGGCCAAAACCGAATAGAAACAGAGAAAAACTGTGGAAATGGAAAAAAAAAGGTATAATTTTTTTACACATTGTATTTAAGAGAAATAAAGTGTTTATTTGATGCTATGTAATTAATAAATATTGGTGCCAAGGTTGCTTTTTTAATTTTAGTTTCATTGGCAATGTTTTCCTTCGACATTCATATAGTATTCATTAAAGTTAAAAAAACTTAAAATTTCATTCCATTTCCATTCAATTCATTACATTTGGATCCATCTATACCCATTAGATACATCATCTAGCGCTCAACCAATATCTCAAAATGGAAATTTTGGATGATGGCCATCTAAAGCTATGAATGACATCACACAAAGGAGGTGCATTGACATATGTAATACAAAACAAAACAGATAACAAATGCAATTATGATGTCTGATTAAAATATAGACGACAGAACCGCAGGATAACCCTACATGAAGAGTTTTAGTTTTAGAAAATGTATGAGGAATGGAGAATCTAACCTCAGGAGAAGACATCTTGTGTCTTATAGAGGAGGGCTACCTCACTACAACATGCAAATCAAGCATTCATAGGCCGGAGCGTCTGTGCCACCTTCTTCTGTTTCCATTGGACGCCATAACCTTTGAATGAGGCTATTCGTCCTGCCTTTCCACTCTGGAAACTGGAAATTTTCTTTCTTTCTTTCTTTTTTTTTTTTTTTTTTTTTTTCCGTTGAATTCTAATCCGGAGAAGTTGCCGAAAATAATGCGGGGTTGTCATATTTAGGAGGAGGTTTTGGTTGTCTGTCATAAAAAAGTTAGTATATTTGATGACTATCTGTCACTATACAAGAAAAAACGTATAGTTAATCTCTATCTATTGTATTTCCATATATGAAAATGAGGTTTTATGGGTCTTACATTAATGCCAAGTGTCATAGTTCTAATGGATGGAAAAAGAAATGAAAGATGGATGTATATTCATATATAATTCTTTTATTATATGTGATTTAGTATATCTAAAATTGAAACATACATCTCTATTATATACACACATGTATGTAAATATATATTGTTAATATTTACAGTAATATTGGTATTCATCCATATTACAATATTTTACATGCATATATATATTCTCATATACATATATAAATTAATTATCACTAAAGCTTATATAGGCGTTTATGTGTTTATATCAATCCGTATTTCATAATAAATGCGTATGAATAATTATTTATTTGTGTCATTAATTTCAGTAGTCAATTCATAATTTGTAGTGCTTATAGGACAAAAATCGTAAAATTTACATGTTTTCATTTTATACCGATAGGTTTCGTTTTATTCGATAATTTATAAAGTAACAAGGCGAATATTTAGATTAGAGGAAATAATGTAATAGTATATAGATTTTCGACCGCATCCTATCTATAAAATACTGCTCATATATAGCACATGTATATAATAGTTATTAATGTTTTATCGATGTGTATATGCTATCCATCAACAATTGTATATTCAACAATGCCATATGTACATGCACACCAATATATATATCTGTATGTATGTATATATTATGTTATGCTGTTTTATTATACTACATGGAAAAATATGATTTATAATTATTATGCTAAGTTAAATAATAATTATTTAACATTTGACAATTTTATGAATACAACGGGTTTTGTTTTAGTTGGATTATAAATTGGCTTTTTCCATATCTTATTATTAGCTGCTTTTGCAACTAAAGTAGCTCTAAAAATAGTCCTCGTCAAAGAAACTTTATCTTATTCAGACCAAATTTTCATGTCCCTAATACATGCTAATCGATATCCCTTTCAATCATGTGGGGTCCTATGATTTGGTATATATATCACACCTTTTTCTTTTTGCTCATATGTAATTTTAACAGTCGTTTCATTTTGTTATAATAAAAACTTCATAAAGAATTCCTATTGCAAAAATACTGGATAGTTATTTATTTCTTGAATTAGATTTTTTCCTCAAGATACCTTCAATAAAATTAACAAATGACAATGCAATATCTATTCATATATGAACATCTATGCTACTTATAAAATTAACAAATATCTATGCTATTTATAAAGGAAGCGAACGAGAGGAACAAAAAGAATCAAGAAAAGTAAAAAAAAATTGACACACTTGAAACAAAAATTTTCGCAATGGTTGGGCATGAGATAGTATCTTGATAAATGAAACAAACGATTTATTTTAAAAATATTATGTATTTGTGGTTTTATATTTTATACTATTAATATGGATTTTTAATATAATGTAGATAAAGTTAAATAAAATTGTTTACACTCGAACTGAGGTTTTTCTTAAGACTCATAGACATAAAGATGAAACAGATGTAAATGAGGAAGTTAAAATTATCCATACATGAGTTGAGGTTTTCCTTAAGACTCATAGACATAAAGATGAAACAGATGTAAATGAGGAAGTAGCCAATGCTGTAGTATATGATTGGTTAGTTGTTTAAATTTAATATCTCTTTTATTTTAATAAGTTTAACATGAGTTATTTTTTTCTTAATAGGAAGAAATTGAGAATCTAATGCAACATTATAAGATGAATTCAATTTAGGAAACTAATTGGAAAATGGATGCATATTCTATACTCTTTGGCCTAGAAAAGCTTGGTCAAATCAATGGCAAAGGAAAAGGTCTTATACTAAAAAACCATAGAAGGATTGCCCTTGAAGTTGTTTGCATAAGCTCAAAGCAATATAAGAAGACACTTGATGATACCGTTATTTTGAAGGAGCTCGAAAAAATGTAACCCGATAAGATTTTGAGATGAGAGAATCAAGTAGTATCTTTACTTCCTCTTTAACAACAAAACTTACATCAAGATTCCTAGACCCAAATGCTTATGTCCATAATTGCTTAAGTAATCTCTTAACTCAAAAAATTTATTTATTTTTTCTCCTTTTTTGTACTCTATGAATGTAAAATACTAGAAAGGTGCGTGTTAGCTTTTTTCTTTACTTTTTATTGTTGTAGTCCCAAAAGATGGGGCATTGGAAAGATAAGTTATCGAATTGTTTAATGGGACAAAGAAAAACTAATAAATAGGGAGGAAAGAATTTAGATGGATCACAAAATGGTTGTGATACTAGAGATGACTCCAATATAATGGTAAGTACTATTATACTTTTTAGTATATATTTTTCATGGTAAAGTAATATTTTCAATCTACTTATGTATAATCAATGAGCACGATCCATTGTATATTAAGAATATTATGTAGATAGAAAGAGATGATTATTAGGACTAGTATTATCTCTTATGATTTCATTTTTGTTTTGTTTATATCGGATCAATTTAGAGAGTTAGATTGTAATAGATATGGCATTAACCTTTCAAAGGGTATATCTATGTCTTTAGCTAATATCATAAAAAATGTATTTTGAGATATGTTCCTAAATGAGGACGAGGTATTATTTTCATTTATTTCATATCTTTGGATAGAAATAATGCTTATAAAAATAATTTAGTTATGGTAATAGTTTGAGAGCTCCACATGATTATGTTATAAGTTTAATTAAGATATGATGTATGACTCTTAATATAGTTGGAGAGAATCCTTATGCCGAAGGAATTGAGGCTCCTAATATTGCAAATTGGTTTTTAAGTTACATGTGTGAGTTTCTAACTTGATAATTAGCTTTGTTTGTTAAACTTGCATGTAAGTAATGATTTTATTTCCCCTTTGTTATTATAGTTATTAAAAATGTATGTGTTAAACGATTTTGGATTTGTATAAAACAGGGTTTTTATATTATAAAGGGATAAGTATAAAAAAGTACTTAACATTTACCTATATATATGAATCGGTCCTTAACCTTTCATTTAGTTTATTTTAGTCATCAACATTTTAATAAATTTATAAAAAAATCCTTCCGTTAATTTTTCCGTTATGTATGAATACGTTAAGGACTAAAATGGACTAAATGAAAAAGGTTAAGAACTTATTTATATATACAATTAAATGTTAAGAATTGATTTGTATATATAGATAAACGTAAGGGACTTTTTTATACTTACGTAGGCCAATTATATGTTGACACGTATATACAGTAATGGAAAATTTAATAGAGTTAACAGAAGGAATTATTTGATACAACTTAAAAAGGTTAAGGACTAAAATGGACTAAATAAAATGTTAAGAATCGATTTGTAAAAATATGAAACATTAAGGATTTTTTTGTACTTTGCCTTATTATAAAAAATAATGTAGCTAGCTTATTACGAGTCAGGAGGGTGTGGATGAAATTGGCTAAATGTATGGTTGTACAGCAGTTTGTTGGATGATCGAGGGTATTGATTGGTATATGATATTATAATGGAAACAAACATCAAACTCTTTGAATTTATATGTATCTTTGAATTTTAGATGTTATTGTGCTATCATAACTCATTCTAGAGAATGAAATACTATAAGAAGTTATATATGCCTTCAAATGTTGTTTTATATAGAATTGGATATTATGAGAAATAAAATTAAATTCTACCTTGATAGCAGATTGTTTCCAAGGTCTTGTTGCTATAAATAAGTTATAAATCATTCATAGATAAAAATGAGTATATATAGCTAGTAATCCTAGAAGTATATATATGCTTTTTGTTTTTTATGAGAAAGGAAATAATAGTTGATTATAATAACTATTATTTTACATTATTAGCAGCCATTTTAAATTGAAATTAAATGTAGAAAATAGTAATGAATTAGAATAGCTTCTATATTATGTCACTAGTGGTAGTCTTAAGTTGTTGCTATATAACTAATTTAATAGCTTTTAACGAATGCTATTGTAATATATATATATATATATCTTCACTTTTTAAAAATTGTCGCTATAGTATTGTGTATACCTACATTAAAAAAAGTAATGCTAATATCACTTTGTTACTCTTGTATTTATAGTGGTTTCGCATTATTGCTAAAAGTTCTAATGACCACTAAATATATGAAATAAAAGTCACAAAAAATCAAAACTCTTGTAGTAATAACTTATTATAACTCTATTCAATTTCATATTAAATGGTTATTATATTAAAGTTTTATTTCATTCAACAAACTATACTGGTGATAAGCGATTAGAAATGGTCTGTAAGGTAGCAACATTGTGAACCTTATGAATTTTATTTTATCAAGAATTTACAATATTTGTTTGCTGTTCAACTTAAACCATTTTCTTTACCATTTCTTAAGGTGGATTTAAAATAGAATTTTATAAATATGTAGTAATTTCTATTTGTATATGTATTAAGCATTAAGATTTAGACAATGCCCTTCAAATTAGTGGAAGACACACACACACATACACACACACACACACACACATATATATATATATGCATGTGTATGTGTTTATGTATGTATGAATGAAAATTATCTAATGTTCCATTTGAACCTAGACTTAGGTGCCAGTTTGGCCTTGGGCATCGGTTTGACTCAGCCCGGGACACGGCCCTTGAACCTGTTTTTTTTTTTTTTGTTTTTTTCTCATATCCCCTCTCTTAAGCCTTCACGTTATTTTTTTTCCTTCTCGCCTTATTGATCCTTTAACCATTTTTTTTCCCTTCAAATTGTCTATCAAATGTACATTAAAAATGGAAAGAAAATAAAATACAAAAAAAGTCTCTTACAGTATAAATACGTAATGTTTTAATTTGATCGAATAGAATGAAGTAGTTAGAGCGAAAATATTTTTTATAATATTTTACTGTTGCCCATAAGGTGCTTATATATTCGCTAATCGGAATTAGACCGTTGTAGTTCAGTTTGGATTTTTAGAAAACCTTTAATTTGTTGATCAATTTTACGTTTTTAGAAAAGTATCAAAGTGTACGTGACTATTTACGTCAAATTTTTTGAATGAAAATAATTTCAATTGATCATAATTTGGAAAAACCTAATGCTATATCGGCACTTTTGGGAAAACCATGCCATTTAGTTTTTTTTTGAAAAATTAGAAGAAAAGATTTTTTTAGGTGATAAAACTTTTTGTAAAGGATGAAAATAAAACTTACTATGTATTATCTTGAGATAACTATTCATATTCATGAGTAGGAGTGGAACCCGCTGGTGAGCTTGGGCTTTCATTAGATCGATTCCAGTTACTGAAGTAATCATTCTTCTCGTTTGATGTCCCACATGGTTCTTGTCATCTACAACTTGCCTTGTACTAATTTTCTGTGCAAGCATTTGCCTTAACACTGATAACAAATAGGGAGGCTCGATATTTGTTGACGATTAGGCATACTGTACTAAATGCTTGCTCAATAGCAACCGTTGAAGTTGGAATAACGAGTACTTTACGGGTGATGTGAGATAGCAGTGGGTAGTCTCTTCTATGCCTTTACCATCACTCTAAAATATCGAAGTCCTTGATAGAGAGGTTCAAATCTAACATGATGTTTAAGGATACTCACGCGTAGGGGTTTGAAATCGGGAGGTGGCATGCCTCGGTAATTCATACGTTGATATTCAATGTCAAAGCCAAGAGGTAATGTACCCTGATTACTCATACGATGAGGTTCTACATTGAAACTCGGAGGTGGTGTAGATTCTTCTTCCATGTTCTTAACCATATTGTGTGTCCTCTACTCATTTAGGTCATACTTGTTATCCAGATATACCTGAACGTCGTCAAACCGTAGTGCCATAGATGATGTATTGGAAATTCCAACGTTTTTACCCTTACTTTTACCACTAGATGATGAACCGTGTTTTTTATTGGAAATGGTATGGCGCAAAAATCTTTTCATTGGTGCAAATATTTATGAGTGAAAGATAGAAATAATATATAAGAGAAAATACAATGGAAATTATATGGTGGGTATGTATATATTAGCGTTATTTGCTAATGCAAATTTTTTTTGTGTAGTGGAGTGGAAAACTACGTAAAAAAATTTGTGGTTAGTAGAAAAAAATATTTCCAATAACGTTTCGCAATTGAAAAAATATAAAGGCAAAATGGTTGGAGTTGGAGAGATTTAAGTAATTTGTAGAGTAAGTGTTTCTGCTAGGCTCGAATTTACTATTTATAAAGATTGAGGAATGTGAGAACACATTGTTTGAATTTTGAAATTTAAAATTTTAAGTAGTTTGGCTCTGCAAATTTTAAATTTTGAACTTGAAATTTAAAATTTGCAGTACGTGTATCGAAATTTTTTTACATAAATTGATAGACAGAAGACATGGGGGGGTGGAGGGGTATGTGGGTGGGGGGTAAGGTTGGGGGAGATGACTGGCCCAAAATTTTTTTTTTAATAAATCCGGTGGTCCTTGAACCGACAAGTCAGCCTAGCTACGGTTCGGAACCGACCTTTACTTAGGTCTATTTGAACTAATGCAATTAAGATAGCCGGTGCTTGCTTGTATGGAAATTTTTCTGGAATTTCATTCACGTCGATCTTATAAAAGCAAGATAATTGTATATCTATACAATCTATACAGACTAGACATACGTTAATATTTTTTCATATTTGCATGGTTCCTGCATTTTGCTTTTTTTTTTTTTTTTGGGGCCAACTATATGAATGAGAGGATTTGAATCCTAATATATTTTGATAAGATAGCGATACCACTAAATTATAATAACCTTAATTTTTCTAATATTTTATATCCTCATCAACAATTAATTATCAATAAATCCATCTACAATTAGTTGGCAATTGGTGAATGGTCATGGAGTATTATCCACTGACTCCTTGAAGGAGGGAAAAAAGGCGTTAATGGTATTAATACGTTATGTGTTTTGATGAGTGATGGATAAATATGAATAAGTTATTGACATGTGAAAATATTGAACAATTATTATTAATGTAGATGGTTAAATTTAAAATTGGGCCTTAAATTTATTAATTAATTGGATTTGACTTTTTGAGATAAAGTGACAAGGTCCATAAAGTTGACTCCATATACTTAGGATGATCAAGGAAGATTTTGATATAGTAAGTTTAGAGTAAGGTTAGAGTAAGGTTCATTAGATTAGTTTGTTTAATCTAATTTTTTTCAACTTGGTTGACACTAAAGTAGTGTTTGGTTGGAAGGATTGGATAGAACAAAGAGAACTTAACAGAACAAACTTATTGTATCATGTTTGGTATACATAGTATTAGACAAAAAATTATATTAAGAAATTAATTATTTATATTATAAAATAAATAATTTTTTTTGTAGTATTTAATAAAAATAACATTTATTAACTTAATAATATAACATGGAGGGATATATTTTACAATGCAAAATATTTTTTGTTTTTGTTAAGTGAATTTTATTTTTGTATTATGGTACAGATGGGACAATTTAGCATTTTGTTCTATTCATTAGCCTAATTTTTGTTTATTTACCAAACATAAGATAAATTTTTTTATCCAATCCAATATCATGAAAATTGTATAATTAAACGCTACCTAAGAAAATAAGGTTTTATTGGGCTTAGGCTTATAGAGAGTCCACTTAAGGTCTTTTAAGGGAAGCGATGAATTCTAGCCATTAATTATCATCACAATCTAACAGATGAGATTAATGACTATTTTTTATAAATATGTGTCTTCCTCTTTTTTGTTTGGGTAGAAAAGAATTTGGTAGGAACACCATTACTTAGTCAAATTCTTATCGTGAAAAACAAAATATTCGAACATTTCAATAATGCTTTTATATCTTTCATTCGATAGTAGAGTTTGATACCTTTGAGTCCCTTCACCTATCATTATGAGCATTAGAACCTTATTGAGATCACCCATCTTTCTCCTTATGCTTTTCTTTTGATCATTCCGTACGTGATTAAAGTTACTTTTCTAACTAATCACATGTAAGGCATTGATTACACCATATATACGTAACCTTTATACTTGACTCCTCACTATACCCCACAGTCAATATATATCTAAATACCATTAGTATTAATGGTTTCACAATATTTAACTTGTTTAATGGAGAAAAGAAAAGTTTACTAAATTTCGATCGAAAGATGGTAATGTATGTTTCATTTTGCACCTATCAAGAGGTGAAGAGAGAAAACTTCCATATTATTTAATACATAATCAGCATTATATAGATATGAAAAACTTCATTATGTTATATCCCTAAGAAAAGGTTCCCGCACGTTTCTTAGCGGGATCATTTATATATACAGGTTTATATCGTGATTTGTTAGGGTTGTCTAAGCATTTTATCCTCCGCCATTTAATCCATAGTATGAAGTCATGATTAAGTAAAAGACTACGAGAAGGTCACGTCACATAGCATATTTAATTAATAAGGACCGGGGAAGTCTACAGTAGACAAAGTTATAAAGTTATTATCCTTTGTACCATTTAAATTCGGTTCATATTCAACTATAAATACTTTTTAGGGTTATTTATAAAGCATAAACTATTAATATTTGGAAGTAACCGTTATAGTACAATTGTATTCCTCCATTATGAAAAAAAAAAAAAAAAAATTCCAACAAAAACAGCTTTAATTACGACCTTATTGATTGGAGCTTGGCATGCGTTTCAAGAGGAGAAGGAACACTTGGACGTTCCTTAAACAACAAACATCATTTCCTCAGAAGGTTAATTGCCCCGTCAGAGGATCTGCTTTGCTCAAATTTTCTTTTTTCTTCTTTTTTTTTATTTTTTGGTTTTAGTTGGTTAAAAATATATTATGGAACCTACAAAAACTTTAAAATAACATAAAATACTTTTATAAAGGAATTTATGACTAAAGCGGTGAATAAATAGAAAAATAAGAGTTTTTTAAAATATTAACATGATATTTAAGGATTTAAAATAGGTTCCGTAAGACTAAAAATGCTTTAAATAAATCGATTTTTTTCGTGAATGACTTATTTTTTTGTGTAATCAATCTAATCCAGAAATTTTAGTTGCTTAAATAGCTCAAAGATGGATTTTCATGGAAAGTAAGATGAGGAAAGTTTTGCTCTTTTATGAATGTTGGAGACAAATGTGCACTAGTTCCTTTTAGTTCATACATAACACCTGCCCTCCAAAAAGGAAACAGAAAGAAGAAGATTATTCTTATTTTTTCTTCTACCTAACGAAGACCTTTTTCAATATGCACATCCCTAGATACGCATACCTTAAGCAGTTGGGCATAGTGATCGTGGAAATTATTGATTATTAAGGTGAGGAACAAGAGCAGAGATTGCCCGACTACTTACTGGAATAAACCAAAATGAATCTGATAAATTAAGAAGACATGAACAACGACACTACGCAATTAATGAAATGAAGAGATAAAAAGCACCACGGCTATTTCTACATTTCAATCTATGATAATTGAATATCTGAATTTTCATTTTTCATTGGTTGTCCATATTTTTTATTTAGTTGTAATTTAGTATATGTACTTTCAATTCGGTTAGTAATTTAGTGCTTAAAATATAGGCAACTTGCAATTAAATTGAAACGATGGACACTAAAACGCAAGAAGAAAAAAAAAAAAGAAATAAAATTTGAAATGGGAATCAAACTTGAATTGTATAGGTCAACCAATTACATCTTTGGATTTTGTGAATAATCAACTAAGACTATTATAGTTTAATAATATTATCATTGGTCTTCATGGGGATAGTTTTGGTTTGAATTTCCTTTTTCCTTATATATATATTTTTAAAGAATTTTGTGAATAAACAAAATAGATAAGGGAAGATAAGATTTTGTTTTGTATTTTTTACTTTTTTCACCTAAAGAATTTAGTCAAAAGAACTTTACAGGCCGAAATATGCCAAAAATTAAGAGTTTACAAACCAAGGGTTCAAACTATCATACTTAAAGTGTTCGTGTGCTCAAAACATCAGTATACACAACGTTTGAATTCATTTTGACCACTATGGAGATGTTAAGTAAGTTTTTACTCTGGAATTCTCAAGTTGAAGCTAACTATAGTAAGAAACTTTATCGTAATAAGCTTTATAAGAGTAAGTACGGACTCCATTATTAGATGATTTATACATGAGGTGAAAACCCCCCCTTCTATACAAGATGCCTCAACAAATGATAGACCAATATCTACTTTATCTAACAGTTAAATATCTTGTTACTTGTACTTGTGCAACTATCCCATCAGCCATGTTTGTGTATTTGAAGCTGTACAAACAAGTTAAATGAGTGAATGTGATCTAATTTGTGATCAATCAGGATTAAACAAATTAGCCTCTTTTGATCGTTTAATTTCAACCTAATCTAGTTATTTACTAGCAGATAAATTAAATAGGCTAATCCATTAATTTGGTGCATTTAATGAATTTTAGGATTAAGTAGACTAATTTGCCAATCCATCGAAAAAGGATAATATTTTTAAAAATTATTTAAGACAATACATAAATTAAATTTATTAATCAGCTACAAAACTACTATCAGAAATAATAATTGTAAAGTTAATTGATTTAGTGGATTGGATGATTTGATCCAAATATCAACTTGCTTTAAATTTAACCTATTCAGAGATTAAGTAGGTTAACTTATAGATCGACTAATCTAGCCTATTAAAAAGTGGATTAAGTAGGTTAGCTTATCCTGTGACATACTAACCCACTATAGCTCATGCATTTGAACTAAATTAACCACAACCTACTTTTTTGGTAGGTTGAACGAAGTGACTTACTAAGATCAAATCTTTCAAACTGTTTTCATAGGTTGTGGGCTTCATCGTATAATTTTGTGACGGCAAAACTAACACAAGGTTAGGGACAACCACGTATGCATAACCTTCCAAATAGTTTTGTTTCTTTTTTCTTTCCCTAATTTTCCTTTTTCTTTTTTTTTTCTTTTTCCCTTTGCTTTGTAATCTTTCTTTATTTTATTATTTTATTTAGTTTAATATATTTAATAATATTATTTTTAATATTATCAATTATAAACCTACTTGAAGTTGATACGCATCAACTCTTAGTGGAATTTTTTTTAGGGAGTTATATAATAGAACAATATAAACAGAATTGTTTTAAAATGTTGATCACTAAATATATAACATAATCTCTTGCTTCGAGGCCTTTATTTAACATATACAGAAAGTATAATATCTAGGAGACAAGTTCATCATGTCATCCTAAGCTGAGAACAAGGTTTACTTATAGTTGAACATTTAAGTAAACTTAAAAAAAAAAAAATCGATAAGCATCCCCCTTTCTCAACATAACGCCCCTATATAGACACTCAAAAGCTTCTTTTTTTTATTTTTTTAATTTGCAATTATCAATTTTTAATAATGCCTTAAAATTATACGACTACTAAGAAACTTAAATATATATATATATATATATCTATATTATTAAAGCCATTAGAGGTTTAAGTAACTATCATAGTTAAAATTATTATTTAGATCAATATCAAATATTATTTAATAGAATAATCAATATTAAAATAACATTATGAAATTATATATAAGTTATGTAATAGGTAAAATTGTTTTTCATTATAATTCTTATATTTAATTTCTTTGTTCTACTCTTCAAAACTACACTCTACCTTCTTCTCTCTTACTTTTTTTTATCTTTCCTACTTTTTTATTCCTTTCATTTCACAATTTCCAATAAAGCCAATTTTTTCACAATTTTCATAATTTTTTTTCATTCTTGTGACTTTTGGAAAGAATTCATTATATATTATATAAATATATTAGAAGTAAAATTTGTAATAGTAAATACCAAATGTTTTACTATAAGTTTGAAATAAATATATGTTTTTTTTTATTAGATACAAAAAAAAAGAACTAATTTTTGCAAACACAATGCGGATATACCGTGTTTTCAGGCATGGTTTTCAAATTATCTACAAGCAGTAATATTTATGCTAGGAAAATGAACATATACAATAGAAAATGGAGCCACCAAAATGGGATCAAATAAGCTAACTTTGATAGGATTCAATGGAGGAATTTCGCCCAATGAATTTATCGTTAGAACTCCGCCGTTTAGAAAAGTCACCTGGCTGCTCAAAACCCCATCCTTAGCTGTCAAATGATACTCTTCTCTTGTGTTTCCTTCAAATATTGATCCTCTTGAAGTGCTGGCAAATTTAGATCTCTGAGGTTGGTGTTCTTGTCGCAAAATCAGTGTTCCATTATTTGAAACATCTTCTATTGAAACATTAACTTGCACGTTTGTTTCACCATCAAGATTGATCATGACCAATGTTATACCAGGCTGCAACAACACAAAAGAAACTTTAGGAATTTGTGGTGTTCACTTTATTTAGCTTGTGTGAAGGGTCTGTTTACTTACTGAATTTTTAGTACAATGAGAATAAGCGCGTAGTTTCTTTGTGCCGGCGAAGTTTGTTGAAAGAACATTGCTTCCCATCAACCGATGCCAAAGGAGCGCACTGTAGAGGTAAAATGAGAGACTTCACTCATTGGTCAGCCATTAAATCAATGCCGTCTCATATGCTTAAGTGTTTGAACTCAAGATCATCTGCTGTCGTACCGTTATGAATTTTACAACAGCAACTAATTGAGCTAAAAATTTAAGCCCGTTAGCTTTGGCATAGTTTAGCATTTACTAGTCAATAGTTATGTCAAATTTTTCCCCTCCAAAATAATTACATGATATAGTGAATACAATAGAATAATTGAAAGAAATTTAAATCTGTTTTATTTTGCAATAATTATTATTTATAAAGAAATAGTCAAAGATGAAAAGAAAGAATATATACCCAAATAGAGACTCTAAAACGCCTGAATTTGTATATATATACATATATATATCTCTCTAAAAATTAAATGACTCATTACGAGTCTTAAACATTATTTTTAAGGCTCCAAAACAATATCGGTTAGGCAAGCCTAATTAATTAATTGTAGTACTTGAAAAGTAGTACTCAAAAACATATTATAATAGAAAAAACTCTTTGGATTAAAAGTTATATTTTTTTAAGAGTAACAGAAAAATCTACTTATTTAGACCTATCTACATCAATATACGAGGGGAAAATTAAACTAAAGTGTTAGTTTGTAACCTAACCTATAGTAATCTGGGTTAGGGAAAAATGTGGTGGTATTGAGCAAACCATAGCCACCTCCAATGAGAGTCTGCCTACAATATGTTTTGGTGTCATAAATTGCTGCCAGTCCGAGCTGGTCCAAGTACCTGTTTTATATAACAAATACAGTTATAAACACCACCTAATGAAAAATAACATAGAATGTTAACTTGGAGGCATCTGTTCTACCAAAAACTGGATACAAAGGCATCGGTGACAAGATGACGGCCGCTATTATGAGCCCCTCCTGCTTCACCAACCCATGCAACTGCTGAATTGTTGGAGTCTATCAGAATTTTCTCGAGACTTGAGAAGGTTTGAGCTACACCGTCGAGATAGGATGGATCGAGGATCTTGTCTATTAGGTGAGGATCATCTCCTAATAAAGCAAAAGATGAAATTCTAAAGGATTCTATTAATTAATAAATCTAATAGTCCATACCACATTCTACAAGTATAAAGCTTGCAGATCAAATATTTCGTGAATTTAAATCATATCATATTCCTCACAAAAAAAAGGAACACGGAGATTGTAGCACCATTTACCTCCTCCAAGACTGTAAATGTGGTGGGTGACAACTTGGAGAGTTTGTGTTGTTTGGTTTATGAAATTCTTGAACCAACCAGGATCGAAGAATCCGCCTGGTGCTAGAACTAGTGGCTTAGCTTCATAATCTTTGTAGATATCATTTATCAGATTTTGGAGAGTCTTCAAATCAGATGCATACTGTTCAACTGAAAGTCTTGCTCCAATTCCACTTCCGCTCAGCTCATTTCCTGAAGGGCAACACAATTTCTTTTAAAAACTATGAAGTGGGTGTAAATGATTGATGATTCAAACTTACCAAGTTCCCATCCATAAAGAGGATAGCCCTTGTTGACCGTGTAGCGTAGAAGAGACTCAGCATTACTTGAATTCCAAGGTCCTGTAACAGTACCATCCGGTTTTACAGTCCTCCCATACAATGCATTCAACCCAAAGGTCACAATAGCCCTGCGATTTCACCAAAAAGAAGGTCTAATTTCAATAGACCCTTTTTTTTTTTTTATATATACAATAAAAAGCTACGAATGGAAGCATATATATATATATATATTCTTCGCATATTGTCCTTGTATTTGAGCTGAAACACTGATTGAAGCCTGTTACATGGTTCTAGTCAAATGATGGCAAAAGATACAACCTTAAAAACTTTCGGAATTATCGTGAATCCTGAATTTCAAGAACAGTTCATTCACACCAGTGAAAATGGAAATACAGTAAAATTTATTTTCCAATTCAATAAGAATTAACAACAAAACCGTATATTAGGGGATGAGTCGCCTAAAAAAAGTCTATATTAATATAAATGATTCACCTGCTTTCTATATTTGAAGAATTTTTTTTTGTTAATATCTCTTAGAGTATGAACATGTTACTATAAGATTTTTTTATAGTCCCGTTTTTATTTTTTATAAAATTGGGCTTGTTATTTATCTTTTTATTAATTTATATTCTTTTAAATTTGAACCATTTATCAAACTATAAATTTAATGGTTTAGATACTAAAGAATATAAATAAATAGTGTGACTTTAACAATTTAGATATTAAAGAATATAAATAAACGGTGTGATGAATGGCAGGATTGATATGTGAAAATAGAATACGGACAGTAGAATTTCCTACTATTATAATACAAAAAATGTTAATGGGTTATTAAAAAGTTAAAAGGCTTTTGATGAGTTCATCCACTTTTTCATGAAGCATATGGCGAATATCGGAAAGCATGAACTCCTTTTTAATTTTTAACGAGTATCTAGACACTCGTTAATCGAATCATTATAAAAGTTTGCGATTTCACTATAACTTAATAATTTCCCGTAGGTATCACGGAATACATAAAGATGAAAATATGCTACTCGGAAATAGAAAAGGGAAGACTGCATTGGAGTAACTTATGAAGGCTAAAGAATTTCTTAACATACCCTGCTTTTTTGAAGAATGCATTCAACTCATCCCATCTAGACAATGGCAAGCATCCTTCAGTGAAACCGAGGAATTCTAACTGATCAATTCTGATGGGATTGCATGGTTTTCGATCACCTTCTGTTTGGTAAATCACTCTATCTTGTAGTGTCCCTCCCATTCTAATTCTCAAAGGTGAAAAGGCTGCAAAAAATAATAAGATCACATGTTATTATCCTAAAGATTTCTTGATTTATTTTTTTAAGATGCAGTCACGTATAATAATTGATTCATATTATAAAAAAAATGATAACATTATAATGACATTACAAAATATTTCGAAATATAGATAATCTTAATTATTGATTTTATAACTTTACCTAAAATATTTTAGACTCGATTTAGAAAATGCCAAAAGAATGAATTTGCTTCTACACTAGAAACCTTCAAGATTGGAATCGATTTCCTACCTTTAATGGCATTCAACAAAATTGTGTTGTTCAAGTCCTGCAAAACAGAGGGAAAAGCCTTAGGAACAAGTAAAAGTTTTATTCCTTGAGGAAATAAATGTTTCTAGGTGTGTTTGTAATATTTTGATGTTGCTAGTGGCAATAATGGTTGGAAAATGTAAAAATAAATACACTTTCAAAAATAAAATAAACATATATCAAAATGTCATTGAAAGTTATACATTATATAACTATCCAGTTATTTATTGGGACTAACCAGACTGAGGACAGTTGCATTGCCCCAACAAGTGCCATGATCACAATGATCAGGAGGACCCCAATCCAAGGTGGCACAAATGAAATGATCATCTGTTTTAGCAATGGAAGCTGTTCCATCGATGTACACGAACCCTTTAACAACATTGCTAGACACTCTTACATTCTTCCGTCGATGTTCTGATCCCGACTCCTCCACTATCCAGTAGGCAAATAGAGACAAACCCAGAAGAATGACAATAGAAAGAAACCCACACGCCATTCTTAAAAAATGTCACTTACTTTTAAGTTTTTAGTTACATGAATAACAACTTATATAAGAGTTCAATGAAATAATTAATAAAGAATGTCCGCTTAATGTTTCTTTTTTTCTTTTCTTTTGTTTTTTTTTTTTAAAGAGGAGTTCAAAGTATCAAATCAAATTGTTTGGTGTGTCAAAAAAATTGTAGGGTGGATTATTTTTAAAAGTTGATGCTATCTTTGATTTATTTTTTAATATATGTTCATTTTTCAAGGACAAAAAGCTAGGTAAAGCATTGATTAATCCACTTTTAATAACATATTACGTTAACGTGTGACACAAAATAAGTAAGATCACATAATCCTATATATAGTTTGATTTATTTTTTATGGTGATTTGAACAACATTATTACCCACTCTATTTGACTTGGTATAAAATATGTGTATGACCTTGTTTATCTAGTACAGGTGGAACTTACTTCACTATATCAAGTATTGATTCCTTTTTTCTTCTTCAGAATTGCCACTCGTGGTTGTTTAATCTATTGGAATTCCTTTTTCCAACAGAATATTGACAAATTTTTTACATGTATTAATATTAGAGCCGTTGTTCGTATTATTATTCCTAGCAAAATTTAAATGTTTGCTAACAAGTAAAAATTAAAGCAAATAGCTTTCTATATATATTTATTTTTTCGTAAAATGTATATTGAGGAGTAAAAATCAAACACAATTCATCTTATCGAAAAACAATGTTTACGCCAATTACACTGCCGGCTTTATTCAACAACTTTCACTTATTTATAAGTAGCGTATGTCTGTGTTGAGGTCTAATGTATATATGTAATGATCATAATAAAAAATATGGTGTCGAAAATGAAAAATGAAAAATAGAAAATGAGAAACATAGAGGTGATGCTTAAGTTTAAATTTTATTGGTGTTTTCTTTTCATTTACAAGTACACAAACTTTCTCTTCCTTTCGCAAATAATGATCACCGTCTTTATCAGATAAGATATCGAAAAGAAAAATTAAATATCAAGTTTAAAATTAATATATATTAGAAGTACATTTGAGATGGTTTTCTAAGCGTCAAATTTTAAAAGATATAAAGCATTTATGAAATAGATAAAAAAAAAAATTCAAAAACCATAAATTGGGTGCGAGAGATGAGACGAGATGCTCCGTAAAAGAGGAAGTGGATTATTATTCATCCAAACACTATTTTTTTATATTTATTTTTTCTATTCTCCATCAATCCCCAGGTACACACTGCACCAATCAATCAACGGAAATCCAAAAGTGCCCAACTGCTTGTATAAAATTCTGGATAAGGAATCTTTTTATTGACGTAAACGAACTGTTTTCTAATCATGATCCGCTTGTAATTATGCAACCACTTCAGACCAAAATCAACGCCACATTCATCCCAATCCCTATTATTATTATTATTATCCAGAATTTTATACAAGAAGTTGGGCACTTTTCGATTTCCGTTGATTGATTGGTGCAATATGTACCTGGGGATTGATGGAGAATAGAAAAATAAATATTATTTAAAAAAATATTTTATATTATTATAAACTTTTTGATACAATTAACTAACTCCCATCACCATTACCTTCTAGAGATCCAAAAAGCCCTATTCTATATTATTTAAAAAATACATTAACGTTCTTAAAGCATTTGTTAGGATGTGAGCTCTCAATACAGGTATGATGGGCGTAATTTACTCAAGCAATAACGTCAAATTTTCCTTCGACCGCTATATCTTATTATCAAGAGCCTCTATGAACGATGATGTCGGTGTGTTCAGTATTATGAAGCGTGGTAGAAGTTAATATAATATGTAGTGCTTATTTGTATTTCGTTAAGGTGTGGTTTGTTATAACTTTTAATATACAGGTATAAAGAACAGGAAGAATGCTCCGCAAACACAAAGCAAAAAGGACTGCCGAGTACAGCAGAGATTTTTTTTTTTTTTTTAAATAATTTATAACAAGAAACATTTATATATCCATCCTATTGTAGAACGTACTATATAAATATTTTCCCAAGTATAAATTAGTTAGATAATTCTTGGTGCATGTGCTAAAGTGGCACATCACCAATATTTGTAGACATGTTAAAACGTGGAAATACTTTTCTATTACATTACATTCATTCGCTAGTTAGTTATGTAATAAAACTGGGATTACTATAAATTAAAGTAGGGCTTCAGCCTAGACCTTCAAATGTGATAGGTCCATTTTCATCGCCCAATTTCAAAAATTAAAGTAGAGCTTGATGCCATCTTCCATTCATCTTTTAATATACAGAAAAATGGAATTTCATACGCGATCCCCTTTTTTAGTATACGGTTCACAATTATTGAAATGTGATATGCTTAATTTTAGACAGGACAGGTAATATTTACGTTCTACTCTATCTCGGTATGTCGGTGTTTTTCCTGTTTTTTTTTTTTTTTTCCAACCCGCCTCCCGGACCCCACACACCCCCCACCCCACCCCAACACCCCGAAATTCGTTTGACGATTTCAACGACATTATTACTTACTCTTGTTTGACTTAGTATAAAATATGTTGATGACCTCGTTTATCCAGTACAGGTACAACTTACTTCAGTATGTTTCTCTACTTTCATGATGCGTTTAGGTAGCTCCTAAGAAGACCCATGGCCAGATGTGAAAGTATTGGTTCCTTCTACTTTAGAGTTGCCACTCATCATTGCTTACTATATACATGGATTATAGTGCCGTCGTTTGTACGTTAACAGTTGACAAAAAGTAACTTTCTTACTATTATTATTATTATTTTGTAAAATGTATATCAAAAAGTGAAAACCAAAATGTTTCATCGTATTAAAAAACATTGCTAATTGCAGGTTTATCTAACAACTTCACTTGTTTATAAGCTTGTACTTTAAGTTGCTTGAGTATATTCATGATTTGATGTCATGCATTTGGAACAATTGTTTCTCACAATCGATTGATATTTACCATTTATATTTTCACTACTCATATAAGAAAGTATGCTGTGTCAAAATTTACTATGTATCTAATGATTATAATAATAAAAAAAGTATATGCTTGAAAATGAAAAATGAAAACAGAAACCAAAAAACATAAGGTTGCTAGAATGAGATGGGACTTTCAACGGTTTGGTCACATATACGGTAACTTTTAAAAAATTGTTGATATTAAATTATCCTCGATTTTGAGTAAATCATGCCTATTAATAAGAAAAATAAGACCATCAACAACAAAAAAATGAGGTTGTGAAAGCTCTTGATAGATGATAATATTTTACAAAAATTGTCAATAATTTACTATTTTACTATCAATAATTTCTTTTATCATTGATGGATACTATTTTATTGTAAATCAAAAGTGATTTACTAGAGCTATTAACAATATTTCGAAAATGACTATATCGTTTGATAACTTTGAGTGATCAAACAGTAGAATTTTAGCAATATATGATAGTGTTTTGATGTCATTAGCCTCTATGTAGCTTTTCAATGTATTGCCCCCACTTTAAGTGTCTATTTAAAAATTTTTCTTTACATTTCGTACCTAAAGACAATTTGTTATTACCATCCTTAAGTTAAGCATAAGGTAAAATTTGTACTATACCTATCATACAACAATGTGAAAGTCCTAATTCCAAAATATTTCTCATTTGATATAATAAACAACAATGGAAATCTTTCACAAAAATGAGCTAAATCTAGAGCTTCTATTACAATATCTTTATTATATACATATTCATTAGAAGATCTACACATCACTTTATAATCTCTTATTGAGGTCCCTACAAAATAACTTGGTAGTCTTCTTGTGGAGCTCCTTTTTAATGCTTGAATCTAAATTTCTAACTACTTGCCCCTCAACGAAAATCTTGCCTCTTAAGAGTTTCATAGTTCTTTTACTCTTATGATGTAAGATCTTACTTGACTTCTTTTAGAACCTGAGGATAAGAAAATTGATCCCCTTAACTTATTGTAAGTTGAGTGAGATTAAATAGACAGATAACAAGAAAAGCATAATCATATAATAAACATGTAAGCAATTTATCGATTTAGTCAAAATACTTTCAAACTAGCCAAGAAATATAAATGTTGCAAAAAGTATATCATACTAATATACGTGACATGTCTCGATACTGATAACCTAATCTCAGCCCTAATCCTAGACATCCAAGTAGTCGATTTTATCGGGCATCTAAATTAGCTAATTTAAAGAATTAAAATATAGCTTAACAAACTCTATGTAGTCTAAGCTATACCATTCTATATTCTTGAAAACTACTTTTGTAAACCAAGATATATGTATTATAAAAACAAGTTCTTACAAACTAAATTGTTTACTTAACAAGAGCCTAATTTTCAAAATAAAACTTAACAAAGTAAAATTTCAGTTTTGCAAAACTTGATTTATAAGTCTTTTTCGTGTCATGCCATAAATGCATTAACAGCATACCAAGAAAGACTAAACAACCATCAAATAACATAAGCAAGCTTGTTTTCAACTCATTACCTGAGCTTTTACTTAATTTTATTTATATTTCCATATCTAAAACCTTAGTATCAGGTTTACTTAAGTAAATACCTTAAGAGGTGGGGTTAGTAGTTAGTATTTAGTTTCTTGTCTAAGTTAAATACAAATACACATCATCAATTATACTAGTAGTAACACATCTGAAGCCATTACGACTAATATCTAAGGACGTCTTATCCAAAAAAATATACCAAAAGAGTTCAAAAGGCATTTCACAACTCAACAATTAACATGTCACTTTCGTATGTAAAAGACCAAATGCAATCATTGCAGTTAGATAAGTTAAGAGTAGATAAAATCTATTTTAGAACACAAGTAATTTACTTAATTACTTAGGCCACTTAGCAAAATTTCAAATCTTACCCTTGTTCTCGAGGCTTTTCCTTAGCCATATCTCTTAAACTAAATGCTTATAATATCTAAGTCAATATATGTCAATTATAAGTAAGTTTCCATCATTGTACTTTTTGATATAGTTTCTGACCTTCTCAACATTATATAGATATTGTTATATTCCATTTCCTTGCCATACCATTCTAATTCTAAGGTAAACGTTTTTAATAAAAACACTTATTAAATGTTCATTTGCTATAATATTATTAATATATCACTTAGGTTTACTTTATGGCTAAATATATATGAAAGACATAAAGAATTATTTCGAAAAGACATTTATGTATAAAAAAAAATCATCTAACCCCTTTATATAACTTCCCAATCTAGGTTTTATGATACGATTCGACGTGGATGAACATATGACGTTTGGTATCATACGAACCAAGGGGGTAAGTTCGAATTGCGAGATGATCAAAAGAGTAAATGGAAGTCGAGAGTTAAGCAAGGGTTCCCGTTCACTAACGTTAGATATGATGTATCGATGCCTTACACGAGCTCATATCGCACTTGATATGATGCATAAGTGTAGTTAAAGATCATTTGCCACTAATCTATGCTCAATGAGCTAGATAAGAGTATTCGAGAGTAAGCAGAGAAACTTAGCTAACGAAAGAGATGTCTAAATATCAAATGTGATAACCGTTATAGTTATTACATAATACAAGTATTTATATGGTCTAATTAGGGTAAATCCTAGGTGAGAGTAAATTACAAATAAAAGAAAAATTCTTACTGGTATCAAAGAGAATAATTTACAGGGTAACATTGTAATCAGGCAAAAAGAATACTCGGTAGCAGAAAGGACAGTATAGATGTCAGAAAAGATAGCGCGTGCGTTATTTTCTCATTCTATAGTGCCAATGGCTTTGCTAGCCAAGCAGGGTTGGTTAGAACTGGTCAAGTTGGCGTCAGTAATTTGGCTACTTATCTCACATTTAGAACTAGGAATCGGTTGTTTTAAGCAACGACTCATTTTGGGTTAGATTGAAAGATTGGTTTTAGAGTGTTGTCAGTCCACCTGCAGTAGTAACTCAGGTCGGCAGCATGCACATTCTGTACTAGGTCTTAGATAGAAGTCTTGGAGTGGGGTTGACTTAGCATCTAGTTGGCCACCTTGATAATCTCTTGAATGAGGTGGAGGGTAGGGTAACTTAACGGGTTAGACCAAAGAAAGCATTGCTCTTTTGAGTTTAATTCACCTTGAACGTCTCGATGAACAAAATAAGTGAACCCTCGAGCTTGGTGTTACGCCCTGAAGTTACAAAGTCGCAACAGTCCCGCCGTGTAAATCATTCTATGATAGTAACTGGCTTCATAGTACCTACCATAGAAATAATTTACACAAGGCGTCGACGACTCCTCGCTTTGAAGTAAACAGTTCGATTAATAATTATACTACAATTATGATAATTATCACAAATTTCTATTAAACATAGATAATTATAAATAAGTCCACAGAGCTTCTCAGGAAGTTTTACATAATCACTACAGTTTACTAATTTACAAAATAACTATCAGTCTTTAACATTTAATTATAAGGTTGGTCTAGTTACACATTATGCTAAATAACTTGATCCTCACACCCTTGGCTTCAAAAGAACTAACCTCTGGGTAATTGTAGGGCGGCATAGTACTTGAAGTGTTCACAAATCAGAACCTGCAAAAGGATCTATAAGGGTATGAGCAACTACAGCTCAGTAAGTTGAATTGGAGACTCATGAATGCATATAAGCACAAACAGGGTTATCAAACAATTATTTTCATGCAATGCATCAATCAAGTGTCATCGCACAACGTAGTCTGGTCCGTTGTGAAATCAGAGAAATTTCACCCGCTCCAATCCGGGTTGAGGAGTTACATATTATGCAGCAGCTCATAACCAAACCCAGGCTTGTGCAATGGAGACCACGCTCCTCCCGCGACTACCTTCGAACCATTGACTTCACCCCTGCCGCGACCTCCTCTCCTGTCACTTAGTTCGACTGAGGGTGAAGAAGGGATCATTTTGTAATCCTGCGCTATCCCTTTCGAAGGGGTCGGTATTTGGTTGGAGAGTCCTATGATCCCCTAACGGGTTGCAATGCATGACATTTTCGGTTAATAAGGTCGACTAAGATTAAATTCCGGTTAGGGTATTCAAACAAGTTCATACCAATTCAATCAGTCACAAATTCATTCACAGTACAAATTCCAGTACGAATTCAGATACATCAAACACATGCACAAACTATTTACAATCACAAGCATACACAATCCTAAGTCTCCGAGTACTACAAAATTAGTACTCTATTACAATAAGCAATAACTCAACTTACTTGAATTTGCTCAATCGCTCGATCCTCAAGTTGCGAGCTGATTTGTTTCTGAGTGTCCTATAATACAAATAGGTTCTTTTAGTACTTATATTTTATGGATTCTTATTCTAATTCATAATGTAGCTCATTTTCCTCATGTATACCTATAACGTATTAATGATTCGTTGTATTCTATTTCGGGGTTCGACTCCTAAACTAGATTCTAGTTTTAATTCCTAAGTCTTAATTAGGCTCGAATCCCAATGTGACATTAATCACCTTACGCTCGGGTATTCAAATATCCTATTGGATCGTAATTTTGGTATTCTAAACTATTCGGTACACGTTAACCCTAATTGAGGTATCAGATTTATTCCCGATGTGTAAAAATCTTATATTTTGAGATATTTACTTAAAATTAAATGTCATTTCAGATTTATTATTTTTCTGATTTCTATTATAATATTATCTAAATAACCTTATTTTTTTTTTAGATTTATTAATTTACATTTTCACATATTACTAATTTATTATATTACTTACCTAATTTCCCTAATTAACCATACTTAGTATCTAAAGGCTAGGATTAGGGTTCCATTGCAGAGATTAACTTCCCTAAACATCTAATTAAGATCCAAATCAGTAATTAACATCCTAATCACCTAATTAACCCTAAATCACCCAATTTTACCATCATTTTAGGGCTAAAAATTAACTTAAAAATTTTGAAAATTAATTTTAAAAAAATGGCTTCATAGCACTGTTATACATCATATGAGCATCCTACAGAAAAATTTTGAACTCCAAATTACATCCCTAAGCCTATTTATTTTCCGGTTTAATCATGCTCGGTTTTAAACAATTTGTTAAGGAACCTATATTTTTAGACATAATTAAACTAAATCAATATTTTTCCCTAAATCTACATACAATAAAACCTCAGAATAACAAGTTTCATAATTTTCTAGGCAAAATAAATAATTTTACAAAATTATACAAAAATCGGGTGAATAAATGACTAACCGGTTCGAAACTTTTGGGCCGTCCAAACCCGGTCCAATGTTGTCGGCCGGTCCAGGCGGTGGTTCTAGTGTAAGGTGGTGGTGGTGGTTCAGTCCCAGGTGGTGGTGAGTGGTGGTTTTGGTTCACTTGCCTAATCTGCATAGTTTTCTTTTTTTTTTTTTATTTTCTGGATTTTCTCTCAATTTTTTCAGTGTTTCGATTTTTCTCAGATCTCAAACTGGCCAAATGACTTCTGAATAGTAATTTATTAGTTATTATATTACACTTTTCGCCTTTTCGGTAATTAGCAGTTATTATGCTTAAAATTTGAAAATTTTATAGTCTCCTATTTTACTACTTATTTTCTTAAATTTAAGTTTACAGGGTTATTTTTACTAGTTTTCGCTATATAGTTTATAATTTGGGTTTGATCGAATCTTTTAGCCGATCGTCCTAAACCTTAGGTTTTACGCTCAAACCTACAGTTACTTGGCTTGACTTTAGGGTTTACACTTGGGAGCACATGATTGGTTCGTGATCTCTATCACATAGGCAACTTTAAATGGAGACGTGTTTGTGAAACTATAGGCAGTCCTGTTATAGGTAAATTCAATGATCGAAAGGCATAGATCCCAATTAACCATGTTCTAACCAACTACAGCTCGTAGTAAAGTTCTTACCATCCTATTGACAACCTAAATTTGTCCGTTCGTTTGTGGATGATAGGACGTTCTAAACAATAGCTTCATTCCCATACGTCTCCATAATATTCTCTAAAAGTGGCTCATGAACTTTAGGTCTCGATTTGAAACAATGGTTCTGAGCACTTCGTGAACTTTTACTACTTCGTACAAGAAAAGAAAAGAAACAGCCAAAGCGTTGTTAGTTTTTATACAGGGTACGAAGTATGATATCTTACTGAATTGATCTATAACTAGTATGATGGAGTCTTTCCCTTAGGATGTCTTTAGTAACCCTAATATAAAGTCCATACTTAGCTCTAACCAAAGTTTGGTCAGGATTGATAAGGGTAAATAGTGTCCGATACAGACTTATGGATGAACACACGAATCCAATATCACACTTAACCAAAGGGGGTGGGTCCAAGTTGCAAGATGGCTTGAAAAGTAAATGATAATTAAGGTTGAGCAGGAGTTCTCGTGCACAAATGATGGGATATGACACACCAACGCCTCGAATGAGTTGAGGTTGCACTTAATATGATGCATAAGTGTGGTCGAAGGTCACTTGCCACTAGTCTATGCTCGAATGGGTTAGATAAGAGTAGCTCAAGAGTAAGCAAGAGGATATTTAGCTCAAGAGAAGGTAAAAAGTTCAGTCTATTCTTATGTATATTCTTTATTTTGCGGCTATTACATTATGTGACTATTTATAGTGCCTTGTTATGGCAAGTTTTATGCTGTAGATAATTATAAAAATAATTCCCTATTTGCTAAATAAAAGAAAAGAAGAAGAAGAATGTATAGAGAAAACATGAAATTGTGCATTGCGAATGTCCTCTGTCAGAGAGGACAATACGGTTGTTAGAAAGAACAACGTGCGTGTGTTTTACTCTGCGTTTTTGACAATATAGTGGGTTGAGCAGGGGTGGTCCTTTGATAAGGTCTATTCAGCATTGGCAATTTGGCGTCTAGACGGTTGGGGCTGGACAGGGGATAGACTAGGGCAACTCTCATTCGGGTCGGCTTCGAATAGTTGGCTACTGATAGTTATTAACTCGGCCTCGACACTGTGGAGATTGCTGTATTCAGATTTGGCACTTGGGCTAGTGCATAGCGGAAGGTTTGACTCGGTGCCACAACTGGTCACCTCGGTAATACCTTGGATGGTATGGAGGGTGAAGTAGCTTGGCAGATCGAATTGAGGTAAACACTGCTTGTCGATGCTTAACTCACCTCGGACAGCTTGGTGAACCACTTGATAGAGCCCTCAGGCTCGGGAGCCAGTGATCGACCTTTGATCCCTATCAGTGTCCTTGCTCGACTCGGCTCTTTGCTTTTTTGCAAGTAGTAAATCTTTCCAACAAAAATATGACATCCCTCATCATTCTTAGCTTAAAGAACCTGGAAGATAATACCTTATGAGTTCGGTGTTGACCAAAGTGTCCTAATAATCTTCCTTCATGCACCTCACTCACTAATAATTCTCTCATGGAACAGATCAAGATACATAATCTCCTCTTCCTAAATAAGTATCCGTCTTCCCTGTAATAGTCATCAAATGTCCGTCATTCCTCACCCCTGGCATAGATGGGGCCAAAATGTGGATTCTCTACATATAAATCTTTTATCATTGAAAAACCTAGCAGCTTAGTTTATAACTCGGTCAGGAGGGAATGCCATCTCAATAGAGCATTGACTACTACATTGTTCTTCCTACTCTTATATTTCACGACATAAGAAAATTCCTCTATAAACTCGACCCATTTGACTTGTCTTCAAGACAACTTGAGTTAGCTCTTCAGATACCTCAAGGATTTATGGTCAATGTAGATCACATATTTTTTAGGCAATAGATAATATTGCCATATGGTTAAGGCTTAGATCAGAGAGTAAAACTCCTTATCATAAATAGAATAATTGTGTATAGCTCCTTTAAGCTTTTTACTAAAGTAAGCAATAGGTTGATCTTCCTGTATCAATACGGTACCTATGCCTAGTCCGGATGCATCACACTCTACTTTGAACACTTTGTCAAAGCTCGGCAGAGCTAAGACAAGGGTTGTAGTCAACTTCTCCTTCACCTCCTCAAAACTATTTCGCTCATTTTCTTCCTATCTAAACTCAACATTCTTCTTCAACATTTTAATGAGTAGGGCTACGATTATACTGAAATTCTTTATAAATCTATAATAGAATGATGCTAGCCATAAAAGCTTCTCATTTCGGGTTGTTTTAGGTAGCAACTCATTTCAGGTTAGATCGAGAGATCGGTTCCTAAGTGTTGTCAATCCTACCTCAGCAATAAGTTAGGTCGGCAATATGCGCATTTTGTACTTTGTCTTGGATAGAAGTTTTGGAGTGGGGTCGACTCGACATCAAGTTAGTCACCTCGGCAGTCTCTTGGATGAGGTGGAGGGCAAGGTAACTCGGTGGGTTAGATCGGAGAAAGCATTGTTTTTGTAAGTTTAGCTCACCTCAAATAGCTCGACAAACCAAATAAGAGAGCCTTTGAGCTTGGGAGTGCGTGATTGCTCCTTGATCCCTATTAATGAAGAGACCTCTAATGTAACCTAACCTTAAGAAACCAGCTTGGAGATCAGGATCCCCAACCTCTCAAGCCAATAGGAAATTGCGTAGATAACCTCTATTTAATTGGGTTGGCTACCATGCCACCATACTCTATAGCTTAATTACCTACCTCAGCTTGAATCGAAGCTAAATTATTAAAGGCCAACCTATCGAATAGCTTGACCAGGAGCTTAGGTTCATTTATGCACATGCTTAGAAGCTTACATTGATAGTTGTTAACCTGTTTTCCAAAATTAGCGTTATGTTTCTCTAACTTTAGCTCCTTTCCAACACGTCCCAATTGTTCCTTTTCTTTGTGTATTTTGTACAAAGTCTTTTGTTTACAGTTTTGTCTTATGGGCCTACTTTAAGGTTTAAGGACCTTGCAAAAATTTACAACTTCATTACCAGGGTTTTAGGTTTGTATAAATACTTCCACTATGTAATTAGGATGCAAATTTAAGATTAGAATTTTACATTCTAGCTTGTAATGAGAAGTTTGTGAGTTCTCTTTTATTATTGAGAAGCTTCCCTTTCTATTTTAATTCCCTTGTTCTCATCAATCTTTTTAGATTGTGGTGAACATTTTCATTTAGAGTTAGTGATTAATATCTATTTCCATGTGATACTGGTGTATTGAT
Organism: Lumnitzera littorea; assembly: GCA_024138015.1. Taxonomy (NCBI): domain Eukaryota; kingdom Viridiplantae; phylum Streptophyta; class Magnoliopsida; order Myrtales; family Combretaceae; genus Lumnitzera; species Lumnitzera littorea. Next base: position 3,846,132 of record JAMXBB010000007.1, on the reverse strand, counting down.
TTGGTTTGAATGAGTCATATCAAGCCCCATTTCAATCCAAACTTGGCTTGTGTTTATAGTTAGTGAGTTATTCACATTCATATCCTTTATTTTAACATTTTATACACTAAAACCCAAAACACATTCCTTTGGTTCTTCTTTGCACGATGTAGGTGAGCATTGGTTTGAATTGTGCCCTTTAACCTTGAAGCATATCAAAGTCATTATTGGACTACTTGTGTTCATTAAATAAATCATGTTAAAGAAAATGATGGAAATGATTCCAACTTTTTGTACGTTGAAAATCATATATTTCATTTTCTATTAATAATTCTTTGCGACCGTATATTAGCAGCCATCAATTATGACTTTTACCTCCCACTATTAGCTGTTGTAAAAAGCTATTTGTAATTACAACCTCTTCAATTATTATGATGATACTTGACAATTCTGAGAATTTAATTATTATAAATATAAAAAAGCTAAAAAAAAATTGTGATACCTCTTCTTTTGTTATTCATTAATTTTTTTGTGATGTTTTAATAAAACTTTGACCTCATCCGATTTGCATCATCTAAATTCATATTCTCTTAATTTATCCCTATAGTATGTTACTATATATTATCAGTGGTTAAGATTATCTACCAACAACTTCAAGAAAACTAGTTATAGTTTAAAGAACAAAAAGAAAAGTAAAGAATACTTACTTGAAGTAGATGAACACATGTTGAAAAGCCAAATAAGGATGAACTCAAATGTTCAAACTAAAATTCAAAGCATACAAACTCAGATTTTGAGAGTCTAACTAAGGAAACCCATCAAAAGGAAAGTTTTTTATTGAAATGAACTTGAAAAAAGGAGTTTAGAGGCTTGAACTTATCTTAGTCTTACTTTAGCATGAATTTTTCTTAAGAAAATGAGAGCATAAGAACCTTATTTAGTTAGGTTTAGGGAGCGAGTAATGAGAAGAGTGGAGAATGAGGGGGTTTACGAAGTGTAAAGGCAAGGATTTAAGAAAATTTGCAGTTATGAATTTAGAAAATGAAGATGGGCTAGAGGGAAAGGCTAGGGCTTTAGATGGAGAGGGTTTAAGGCCTCTTTACAAAAATACCCTTGTCTTTAAAACCTTTTGTCTTCAAATTTTCTTGGGTTTTACATCCTTTCTCCTTCCAAACGACTTTCATCCTTGAAAGTCACCCAATTCTTGAAATGACTTCAGTTAGTTTTTTCTCGTTTCTTTCCTAAGCTCCTAAATTGTTTCTCTTTGAGTTTACTCCTTTGACTATACTTTATATGTGTATGTGTATATATATATTCAATAACTTATCTCTCAAAGATCTACTTTTTGGTAACCACACCGTTAGGTTTCTTTACTACTCTTGAATTTTCCAGCTTTCAACTGCCTTTGTTATATCCACATTATGGTTTTTTTTTTTTTTATTCATGTACTTCTACTCTTATCTTCATGGTACTAAAGTATTCTCTTTATCATTGACTGTTGAATATACTTTTCATTTATTTATAATCAATTATAACACTTTAGGACAAGCCCCCACCTTACCCCCTTTCCTTTCTCTCTCTCTCTCTCTTTTTCTTTCAACCAAAACATTAGCATACTTTCCTTTAACATATCGATTCTAACCTTTTATTATAACATGCAATATCTCTAGTATAAATCTTTAAATCTTACAAATCAGCAACTCTATTCAATAATAAGAGACATCAATCATTGATCATCAAGAATCCTTAATCAAGCCCAAAATTCCAAGGTAAATAGCACATACTTCTCTTATCTAAAACGAATTCCACAATACCATATTAGTCATAAAAAACCCATCTCTTGAAAAGTAATAATTCTCATATCAAAGCATTAGGCCAACCTCACATAGTAAAAAACATGATATAAACATCCACTAAGTTCCAACTTATCTAAGACCATCAACCATAAAAGAATTCTTAACATTGATCTCCATAAATCAAATCAAATATTTCGTTAAACATACACCATACTCCCAAATTGATTCTTATTAGAGATTATATGGAGATTATCTCATATTTAACTCATTAATCAACTTCAACCATAGCTAACTTCAAAAGCTCTTAAGTTCTATACTTTCTATTTCAAATGGTGCACTCCATTCTTAGAAAATTTACTATTTCTCCTTTCATTTGTCACCAAATCAATATTATTAAGTGATTTAGGAGGTGGTTATGATTATCATTAGTAACTTATGTACTTCTTAAGTCATTTTATGATATTTAGCTAATTTGGTAGTTCTATATGATCTTTTATTCTCAATGTTCATTTTATTACTTATGTTTTTTAGTTGGTAACAGAATGTTTATACTTTACAACTCAACATAAGTACACATATAATAGAGTTGATGAATGTTGATACATCATTGACTTGACTAATAACTACACTTGACCTGGATTGACAAACTTAACACAACCTTTATTGACTCAAATAAGACCAACTTGACATAAGAAAAAGACTCATTTATTGTCTCGTTATAAGTTTATATATGTTAAGCTTCCTCAAATCTTTTGAATCATACTTCTTAACTTAACCTTCTATCCTACATTCCCATTCTTCATTTATTGCCTTTTATTGCTATTAGTAATAGACTAGTCATATACTTTTCTTTAAGTAATTATTATTTTGTAGGTGTCACTACTTACCATGTAAGGTTGGTCATGTCAGTTTCTAGCCATTTTCCCTCCTATCGAACATATTTAGCAATGTGACCATATTGTTGGTTGTGTCACTTTCTAACCAATTGGACATAAGTAAGGGTATGGTTTGTGACATGATTATGTAATAAGTTGTATTCCCCTAGTGAAACAAAAATTCACCTTCATTGCCACTTTAAGCCTACTCATTCACTTTCAATTTTCAACCCAACCTTAAGTACAATTCAAACACCTTTTAAGTCACTTGTTTTTAACCTAAACAAGCTATAAATTTAAACTCAAATACCCACTTAATCATCAAACCGACCAACAACTTTAAGAAAACCAACTCTAAGCTAAAAAGCAAGAGGAAAAGTGAAAAATACTTAGAGTAGATGAACACAAGTTGAAAAACCAAATGTAAGATGAGTTCGAATGTTTAAACTAGAATTCTAAGTATACAAATTCAGATTTTAAGAGTTTAGCTAAGAAAATCCATTTAAAGGGAAGTTTTCCCTTGAAATGAACTTGAAAAAGAAGACTAGAGGCTTGAACTTATCTTAACCTTGCTCTAAGATGAATTTTTCCTGAAAAATAAGACCTCAAAAACCCTATTCAAATGGGTTTAGAGAGAGAGTAATGAGAAGAGGGGATAATGAGAGGGTTTAAAGAGAGATGAAGGATTTAAGAAAAACTACACTATGGGTTTAGAAAATGAAGAGTGATTAAAGGGAAGAGCTAATGTTTTAAATGGGGAAGGTTTAAGCCCCTTTCATAAATTAGCAAAAACACCCTTAGATTTAAATTTTTTTGTCTTCAAATTTTGCTAGGTTTTACAAGAAATTAGTTTCAAGTGGATATATGGTAGTTTTTCTTAGGTTATACTTTTTAGCTTATTGTCTAGTACCTTTATGTTAATTTGTACAAGAATGTACTTTTTTTTTTTTTTTGTTCTAACTTTTTGTAATGGGACATATAATAGACTTTCATATATGTACTAAATTTTTACGTCTTTTAACTTGACGTATAATTTTGCTATGACTATATGTAATTAATCTCACAAACTAAGGAAAATGGGCAACAACCTTTAAGCTATAATAGGGTCTTCTTGTTTGACTTTCCACTTCCTTTTGACTATTTTCAAATTTTGTTTTTCAAAAATAAAAGCTCAAAAGATAAAATACATGCAATGTTTCTTATAGAACTAAATACCTTAGAAATATATATGAAGTTGTGAATAGCTATTTGTAATTATAACCTCTTCAATTATTGCAATGATACTTGACAATTCTAAGAATTTAATTATAATAAGTATAAAAAAATGCTAAAAAAAATTGCAATACCTTTGCTTTTGTTATTAATTAGCTTTTCTATGATGTTGTAATAAAACTTCGACTCCATCCAATTTGGATTTTCTAAATTTATATTCTCTTAGTTTCACTTAATTTATCATTTAATATGTTACCAAATATAATCAATGATTGAGATTATAAGAAATGAGATAATGTTATAATAATATTATAAGGTTGTTTAAATTTCCAAACAATTTTAGCTATTGATAAATTGAAAGGATGAAAATTAAGAGAAACATAATGACCCAAAATGTAAGGACACCATAACTTGCTACGTATCCCCAGTGTCTTTAGAATCTAATGACACATGAAGGTTTTAAAACTAATTACAATATTCAAGACCACCGGTAACAACTGCTTATCAAGTATGAAAACAATGATTGTCTGAGTATATCATTTCGAGTGACTCGAAGATGAGTTACTCTAACCTCAAACATGCTCAATAATTGAGTCTTGATCTTTTACAACATATAGAATTAATCACCTGTTTGTGTTAATCTAATGATAGCAATTCCTGTATTTATTGCAGATAGTAAACTTATCAAATTAACTTATAGCGGTAAAAATAAAGTATGAGTTGAAGCCTAATATGTAATGCATAAGTAAAGACAGATGCCAAGCCAAACATATCACATACACAAAATGCAAAAATAAACAAACAGCCAATTATTATCTTGTATATTTGCTAACAAGCACTAAAGGATAATTAATAACCCCATTACACCATGATCTATTATACATATAGGTAAATAGAATACAATATAAGTCTTTATATTTATTATACACATACTACGGTATCGATCAAGCTAAGACCATAACATTCATAAACTATGAATCATGATATATACCTAGATTTAGCTGCGTTGTCCTAATGTGTAAATCCACTAGGAAATCTTCACATGAAGATCAACATTGATTCCATATACATGAGGACGAGCTGAGAAAGCATAATTAATAAAACATGGTTATTAGGTTGGAGATGGATCAGTCTAGTTTCATTCTATCCTAACATGTACAAACATAAACATGCATTACATACTTGAAAAGTCGAGTAAACAAACTACAAGTCTCGAATCCAAATCTCAAAGTCCAAAACTATACTCATTTAAGAACAAGATCAAAACTTGATAGTTAAAATAACAAGCCTTCCTTAATCCATCATTAATCCAATTTAATATAAACCTCTTAGTTTAAAACTCCCATATTGACTTCGATTATAACCTTCCAAACTCAACCTTAACTCTTAAGGGTACCACCACTAAGGTTGAGTGTACAGTTTGAAATTTTAATTAAGAATAAGTTAAAGGAACCATTTGAAGGAAGAATCGAAAACTTGAAGAAGCAAATGAAATTTGGAAGGAGCATAGCTTGATAGATACTAATTATTATATTAGGTTTGTAAAATAAAGTGATAGTTCATTAAACTTGGTTAAAATGACATATGGGAGTAAAAAGTGTTTACAACTAATAAAAAAGAAAGAACTTAAGAAACCTAGGTAAATGTAACAGCTTTTGCAAAAGAAAGTTAGGTGAAACTCAATATTAAGGTTATGAAAAGATTTGATTAAGATTGGTTAATAAAAACAATAAGAAAAGATTCTACATGAAGTTCACATCCTAACATGGTTGGCAACATGATCTTATCAATTTCTAACTAGTTTCCCTCCTATCGGATATAGTTAGTGACATGACCATATGGTTGGTTGTGTCACTTTCTAACTAAGTAAACATAGGTATGGACATGGTTTGCAAACAACCATATCACAAGTTGTGTCCTCTAGGCAAAGTAGAAATTCCACCTTTATCATCACTCTAAATATGCTCATTTCCTTTCCATTTTTGAATCCAACCTTAAGCACAACTTAAACAACTTTCAACCTAACACGAAAGCATGTTTTAAACCTAAGCAAAGTAAAAATTTCAACTTAAACACCTACTTAATGATCAAATCTACCAACAACTTTAAGAAAACTAACTTTAAGCTAAATAACAAGAAAAAAAGCTAAAAATACTTACTTTGAGTAGATGAACACAAATTGGAAAACCAAACATAAGATGAATCGAATGTTTAGATTAATATTCTAATCATACAAATTCGGATTTTAAGAGTTTAATTAAGAATACCCATTGAAAAGGTAGTTTTTCCTTAGAATGAACTTGAAAAAAAAGGTTTAAAGGTTTGAACTTACCTCAACCTTATTATAGCATGAATTTCACTTGAGAAATGAGCTCAAGAACCCTATGCAATTGGGTTTATAGAGAGAGTAATGAGAAGAAGGGAAAATAAGAGCATTTAAGGAGTGTAAAGCCAAGGTGAGAATTTTAAGAAAATTTGCAGTCGTGAGTTTAGAAAATAAAGAGAGTTTAGAAGGAAAATATAGGGTTTTAGATTGAAAGGTTTAAGATCCCTTTAAAAATTTATAAAAATATCCTTTTCTTTAAAACTTTTTCTCTTTTAACTTATGTTGGGTTTTACAAGAAATTAGTTCCAACCGGTTGTTTTTCTCAAGTTGTACTTTTAAGCTTATTGTCCATCATCTCTATGTTGATTTGTACAAGAATGAATTTTTTTTTTTTTCTATTTTTGTAATGTGACGTATAAAGTTTCACGTCTCCTAGCTTGAGGTAATAATTTCGCTATGACTATGGGTAATTAATTCACAAACCAAAGAAAGCGGGCAACAACCTGTCAGCTAAAATACGGTCTTCTCGTTGGACTTTTCTCCATTCTTTGGACAGTTCTCGAATTGTGTTTATCAAAAATTAAAAAAAAAAAAGATAAAAAATATATAATGTCTCTTATAAAACTAAACACCTCAAAAATATCTATGAAGTTAAACTATTTATCATTTACTTTATTTAATTTTGGGAAAAAATCATTTCTTTTTTTACTAATGAATAAATTATATTTCTTAAATATTTTTTGTTAAAAATACTTAAACTTTCATTTTCCAGCTTTTGTTCATATTATCATATTTATCATAGTTGTGAGCTAACTCAATTATCATCATTACCACCTGAAGACAAAAATGTAGCATTCCTTTCATCGACGACAAATAAACAAACTTTTCAGGTTTATATATATTGAAGCTACGGTTGGAACTTTCAGTATATAAATACGACAAGCATAATTCACTAAAAACTATCATTTTACTTTCCTTTCACTAGGCCCAATTTATCTCATTATCAAGAGCCCTCCGTAATCCTATGGCAAAATAAGTTGGTATATGTTGTTAAAGTAATATAATAATGGTTTTATCTAAAAGTATAAACTTACTTATATATAACATGTTAAGGGAAGTATTACAATTATCTTGTTTGAAAACCTAAACTTATAAATATGGTGTATATTATTATATTTATTGTGTTGTACTTCCTATTACTTGTGGATTGAACTTTGATTAATACTCAATAAATGAATAACTTAATTAAATAAAAATTGAGAAACCATGTGGGGATTTGAACTAAAAACCTTTTACTTTAGTTTCATATTATGGATAGTACCACAATTATTACCATTTGATTTAAAATTTTAAGCTTCTAAATGAAATAATTGTATATAATCATATTATAGTATAAAGCAAGGATTTTGAGTTCAAACCCTTGTATCGATAAGCTATTAGATAAAAATAGTTGTGATATTAATTATAAAATCATATTAGAGCATGAAGTTTTAAATTCAAATCCTTGCATAGTAAGTTAATTCTGGTCTGATTAAGTTGTCTACTTATTGAATCTTAATCAAAATCCAATCCATAAGTGAATGAGAGTTTTATATAATATAATAGTTCACACCATATTTATAAATTTAAATTTTTAGATAAGTAACATAGACAATATTATTATCTTTCCAAAGAAATTAACTATATACTCAAGAGTTGAGATATTGGCCGGATATAGTTATACAGAAAAGGAGGACATTCACGTTGGCTACAAGGAAATGAAAAACAAAAAGGAAAAAAAGAAAAAGAAATTAGAAATTCCAATATTTGTAGCATTTGTTATTTTTTAATTTCATCGATAGTTTGGCTCCCTATTGACAGCGTAAGTCGGACTTAAATCTATGCACGGATTACATGAAATGATGCATATGCCTAAACGGTGCCCATCTGATTATGGCCCGAATTCTCGAGTAATCTCATTCTCCATTACATCGTGGGATGGTTCGCAGGTTTGATTTAATAGTTTATCTTTCTTTTTACTTTTCCCCCTATCCTAACACCAGCAAGTACTATCGCGTAAAAAATCAAAAGAAAATAAGAGGATAACTTGGTGGATCCAAATTCAAACGGAGGATAAAAGAATTGAGTAGTATAAATAAAAAATGAGTGTTGTTTGGAATTGTGTAAATAGCGGATGTTCTTGCACCGTTATTGTAATTTCATTATATATTACCAATGTGGTACATTAAATCGCTAAGTAGATGCTGATGTAGAGTGTATGGGGAAAAAAAAAAGTGAATATAACTAAAATCAAAATGAAAATTCACCCGATTTGAAAATGTATGTTTTGTTTTAGCAAATAGTTTTGATGCTTTAAAAATGATTTAGGAATTATTTGTATATTTTTAAAAGTTGTAAAAGTTGAAGTAACACTTTGACAATATAAAATGTCTATTCATATCTAACCAATAATTTAATAATTTATAGATGCGTTTGCAGTTATTGGAGAAAAACAAATAATGAAAAATAAAAAGTTAAACCTTCTTTTATGAAACCCAATTGAGTATGGGCTTTTAACCTTTCCTTTCGAGCTTCACTTTTAGTAAAGTGCTTGAAATTGAGTTGGTGACACAAGAGGCTATGACGGGCTTGGGCCTGATCCAAGTAAATTAGACGTAATAGTTAAAGTATGCTTCAATAAGAGGCCACATCATTAATTTTTTTTTTCTTTTTTTCTTTTTCCCAAACCACACTACCACATTAATTTTGCGAGAAACAAACCAGGTTAGTTTTTTAAGCTCTTGCCAAAAGAAAAGGTCTTTTAAGTTGATGAAATTTATGATACTTTCATGAATTATGTTGGGTAAAGACAGGGCTTAAGAGCATTTTTTTTTTCCTTGAAATGACAATGTTCCCGACATGTGTATTATATGATTTCTATACATTAATATATACATATATATATATATATATAGATGGGGCGATACACTATCTAATGATTACTCCTATCTAGTTCACCACTCTCGATAGTCCAAAGGTCGAGGTTCACTCCATTAAGAGACTGGTTGAAAGAGAAATCTCTTTATTTTGCTACCTAATGGGTTCAATCCTAAGCTGCTTAAAGAATTAAACTAATTTATTATAAAATTTCTCATTTTATACATATGAGAGGATCTAGGTACGTAAATGGCTAAGTGGAAATGTTTTACTAAATCAAGGAAAATTCTATTGTATGATTTTTTTTTTTGAAATTCAGTAAATAATCTAATTTATAATAAAATACAAAAGGATAACCACATACGACACCATAATTCATTAAATGCAAAGGGACGATTATAATTAAAATCATCAAGCCAAGCCTTCTATACTTTAGGCAAAACGTACTAAGTCACAGACTACTAACCAATTAAGAGTTTGGAGCCGCACATATAAATACTCTATTTCTCTCCTCTAAAGGGGGTTTAGATGGAATCTCACTTACATATAAACTCTTATGTCCCGATACAAATCTTATTCCTCATAATATGCGATTGATTTAAGCATTAAAGTAACCATACTAAATAAAACTTTAACATCCTTTATAGTTATATGTTATTATTTCAAATGACTAGAGATCTAACATCAAACTTAGCGAAAAACACTTGTCAATAGTAGTAAAAAGAAATTAGTGATAAGCCATTTCTTTTTTACTATCGATAATTTTATTTTTAATATTAATAGCTCTTATTTATTATAAATCGGTTTAATTAGCTGAACCTAAAAGTATATGATATTGCTAGATGTTGTTATAAAGTAAAGAAAAACGCAAGCAACAATCTTCTAGAGGAGCTTTTGATTGGATAAACTTTTTTGCTTTTATTATTGTATTTTACTTTTGGTAATTATTGTGTATTTGTTAAAATAGGAAACTAAAAAATGAAAATATAAACACATATATCATTTATTATATAATTGAATACCCGATAAATTCTTAAATCTATCATTTATTTCATTATTTACTTGAAAATGCATGTTTCATTCATATAAACTGCATATCCACGACCTTCACGATATAAGATTGAAAAAGAAAAGGACACAATTTTTGCATATATTAGGATTGAAACTGAAATAGATTAGATGTATTTAGATAAATTTTTCAAAAACGTAGAATTTCAAATATATACGATTTAGATGTAAAACATGTACCGATAAAAATAATAAAAAAAGAAATCAATAGAAAAATCTTGAATTGGGTGCCAGACGTAAGAAAAAGGCCAAATGCATAAATCGTTCATGAAACACTATTTTTTTTTATTTAATTATTTTCGATCAATCCCCAGGTACATATTCTACCAATCAAACAACATAAGTCGCAATAAGTGCCCAACATGACGCATAAAATACTGGAAAAGGAATCTTTCTACTGCCGTAAATGAGCTGTTTTCTATTTATAGTATACTTTTAATATGCATTTTAACAGTTTAGTAGATTAATTTTTTTTCTTCTACAATTTAGTGTTTATATTTTATGAAAAATTCCTCACCAAGTGTCTATGTTAAACACTAATTTTTTTTTTCTTTTTCTTTTTTTATAATGATAATATATTTATACCAAATTAAACAAGAGCATCAAGCATACAAAGAAATTATCTTGTTGGGCTAAACATATTGTCCTACCTCCACATCAAAACAACATCCTGGTCCATGCCAGAATTTGATACTAAAGAATCAAAGATAAGCATAGGAAGAAAGGATGAAAAACATAGTTTGTGCCTAGCTTCAGTCCTTCCTTTGCAAACAAGTCTGCTATATGGTTAGCCTCATGAACGATCCTGCAAAATTAAACATTTGTGAATTTGTGCATTAAAGAAATACATTGCTTGCTTATAACTGAATTTGACCCATTCTAATTATGCCCTTGTTCAACATAATCTATGGCAAGAGACCTATCTGACTCAATGATAAAATTATCCCATCCTTTATCTTCTACCAATGGAGGGCATGGACAATTTCACAAAGTTTTGCCTCTAACGGAGTTACTCCACTAAGTTTCTTCTAGAAACCACATACTATTTTACCCTCATGATTGTCGCATATTGTTGCTATAGCAGCTTTATGCCCCCCTCCAATTCACTACAGCATCAGTATTAATTTCTCTCCGTCCTATAGTTAGTTTAGACTAAAAGTAGCGAGATAATGGTGCCTTCTCCTCATTTTTCCTCCTTTTGTTTATTGCATACCATTCATGAGCCTCTTTATGGACTAGTCTTAGCCAACCACGATCACCTCTAGTAGACTTGAAAATACACTAATTTCTTTCATGCCAAATTCCTCTCAGAATAAATAGGAACAGCGTTGCCATCGGACATGCTCTATTCCTCTATGGGATTTTTTGAAAATGAGCATTCCGCATAATCTAATCAATAAAGCATTCTCGTTAGGTACTAAAAAGTAAGTCATGCCATCCAAATTGATGCCAAATTTATCTGATCATAGGACATCCTATAAACAAATGTTATACGCTCTCATCTTCGTCGTTGCAGAAAACGTAAGATTGATCTACTTCAATCCCTCTTTTCACTAGATTATCTTTCATTGGCAAACCATTCTGAATGATGTGCCATGGAAGGTGTTGAATATGAGGGATAGTTGATGTATGCTAGATCCGGTCCCATTTCCCATCTCGCATATGGTCCATCTCATCTTGATATGGCAACTTATACATTGACTTACAATGGACTTTCCAATTAGTGTCATATAGCCATACTAAACCATCGTCTTCATCCAACGAGCCATGCATATGGATGTGTGGGTTAAAAAATCCTAACTTTGCTTTAATTGCTTCATCAATTGGAAACTTTATTTTCCTTCATCCCACCCTTCTATGGGTTTGTAAGTTTCTGCTACTGTTAAGTGACCACCATTCCGCATAGGCAACCTAACCAACCAATTATGCCCTCGACCGTTTTTTGACCTTCTATCTAACTAGAAACTTGCTACTACCTATTTAAATGGGAGTAGAATCCTCTTACTGTCCAATCATTCCATCTATTGCTTAAGAAATTTATACATGCTTGAGCCATTTTTCTTATGGAAACCACCATTTCTCTAATGATATTTACCCTCCATCAAGGTAATCCATAGAAGTTCCTTTTTATGAATCTTTCATGCCAACTTAACATAGTTTATCTTATTCCGACATTAGAGATCAAGGAGACCGAGACCGTCATATTCCTTCAACTTTTTGACTTTATCCCATGATATCTTGTACATTTTCCTTTCCCCTTCATAGCTATCTCTGATAAAATTTCTATAGATTCGTTCTAATTATTTGCATACTTTACTCGGAATGGGGATCATTTGGGTGTAATAGTTTGCAATGCTTTCAACGGTAGTAGATATAAGAAGCTTTTTAGTTGGGGCACTTAAGAGTACTTCCTTCCATCTAGAAAGCTTTCTCCTTGTCTTTTCAGTAAGAAAGACAGATATGTAGTCTTTAGCCATCCACCTATCTCGATTGGCATACCAAGGTATTTGCTTAAGGCAACATTTACATTAATGCCAAATATATTGCACATTTGTTCCTTGAGAAGGGCATTCACGTTCTCAGAAAATAACGCACACAACTTATTATAATTTACCTTTTGGCTCAACATTATTTTAAACACATTCATGACCTAGTGCATGACTCTTGCATTGTCCACCGTGGCCTCCCCATTAAGGACTGGATCATTCGCGAAGAACATGTGTGAAAACATAGCATTAATGCCTCTAATCTTGATTGGTTTTCAAGTTCTGCCCTCTACTAGTTCTTTAATGCATTTGCTGGCACTTCCATCATAATTATGAAAAGACAAGGGGATATCAAATCTCCTTATCACACCCCCTACTTAGCTAAAAATCATTCAACATTAAGTCATTTAAGATAACTTAGAAGGAGCTTATATAAACCCTACAAATTTAGCTTTTTGGATATCCAGTCGATCTAAGTATTATAAGTAATAATCCTAAATCAATGGAGTTGATAAACTTAAAACTGATTAAAATTTTAAACTTAAACATAATACGAATGAAAAAAACCTTAAAAATCTTGATTAAAACCTTAATAGTATATAAAAACCCTAAATCCTATATATGTAAATATATCATAAATTAAACTTGAACTTGAACTTGATAAAAATCCTAAAACTATAAACTAAAGTTTATAAAATGAATAATTGTACTCTAAAAGTAATAAAATCTTAATTGAATATAATTATCGATCAATACACGTAATTATGTAAAATTATCAATAGACGAGTTGAGATAACTGTCAAATATTATAAACGTAATAAATAACATCTTAATTAATAAAATTTATAAAATTATGAATATTATTTTCTAATTATTATTAAATCCATAATTTTTATATTTAGAAAAGTCAACCTTATAATTTTTCCTTTTTTTTTTTTCTTTCTCCTTCTTTCCTCTTTATTTTTCCTTTTCCTTTTCTTCCTTATTTTTTTTTTTTCATTGCTACGTTGAACTTCCAGACTTTACTTCGGTTGCCACTTGTGTGATTTGCTTTCACCATGTGATAATTATTAGAGTAAAACAAAGATATTAGATAAGGCCATTGTCAAATTATTTTATCACCCTATCTTGCTTTTTATTTTTCTTTTCTTTTCTTTTATTCATTTTATTTTTCTCTCTTTCTTTCTAATTCTACGCCGGTTGGAAGCACACATGCACTCCTTACTATTTTGTTTTTATTTCAAAACACAAAGACAAAACTACTCATATATTTTTCTTTCTAAACTGAGAATTCCCTTCCTTTTCACTTTCATTTTGGACTTTCTTCTACTCATTTCAACAACTTAAGAAGAGTAGGAAGCTTTCCCATCAATTACTCCTCAAGTTACCAAGAGAAGTAAATAAGTAGTATGTATATTATATTTATTTTGTAATAATCATTTATATGTACACTTTCATATATATGTATTTTAGTAGAATCCTATGTATCATAGGAGTATGTAATGAAATCTACATGTATTCTATTATTCTTATAAGAAGAGTCTATGTACTTATTCAAAAGTATGTAAAACTAGCATTTCCTCATGTATATATGTTCATATATGTATAAATACTTTAGGTATAATTATGTGTACATATAAGTTATAATTGATTATAAAAGTATTTGGTATAAAGGGATTTGTGTATATGTATATATGCATATATGGTAGCTGTATATTATTTATTTTCATTATATATATGTATATATGATCGATTATGTATGTACGTATAAAGTACAAAAATATAAGTATAGTATATGTATATAGATATAGCATATATCGTATATGTAAAGTTATGTTGTAAAATTAACTATATATATATGTATAAATAAATTGAGGGAACCTAAGTATATANTTCGTGTGATTACCTTTTTAAATTGGTAAACATAACTATTCGACTAAAATAATCAATTGTATTTGTCATATGTTTATGATCCAATTAGTATACTGATAGAAAATGTTAGCTTTATAAATTTTTGAGAAAAGCATTTATGGAAAAGCAAAAACGTTTCTCTAATCTTAAATATATTTTGTACAATTTCTATAAGGGTTCGTAGTGTCTATGAATAATATTTTATCATTAAGGTAAAGCTAGTATAGTATTTCCAATTAATTGTGAAAGGACTCACATATTTATGCTCTTAAGGCTTTGGATATGTTTTGATAGTGAGAGGACTCGTTTTGTGTGCCTGAAAGGCTTTAGATATGTTTGGCAGATGACCTTAGTTGAGGTCCACTTATATTGATTAATGTTTCTCAACTAAGGTAATGTGAGGTGAGTTGCTCCATGTGGGTAAGGTAAGGTGCTCCATATAAGTAAGTATGAAGGATAATTGACATGTAGACAACGTAAATCTACACCGTCTATAGTTCTGGACTCTTATAAATGTGTTGCTTGCATTCACTATATATGCATTTATTTCGCTTGTAGATAGATTGCATGTGTATTAATAATATTTGATAACTTATTTAAACGGTAGTCGTGAAGAATAAACTCATTGAGCCGTGGTTTACTTTTGAGCTGGAACTAAAATAAATTTCGAGCGGTAAGTATAAATGGAAGATAAGTTTGACAATGTTAGGGTTAATGGAAGAATGTGTGGCTGGTATAGAAACAATTTATATAGATAATATTTATATATTAGAATTATGAATTATCGAGTTAAATTACTCTATCTTATTATTTGGTAAGGGATACTAATTCTCTATGATTTTAAGGAATTGTGGACTATTGGATATTTATAGTTATTTGTATTTTATGATGAATTTATAAACTAATAATCAAAAATCCTAGTGATGAATTAATTAGAATCTTGTAATCTTTAACTTATAAGATAATTTTTATATCATGGATGTACACATGATATAAAAATTTTAGATAATCCTATTAAACTCTCCTTAGGATCATGATAGCCTGTTGGCAAGCACGAACCTATTAGTTTTATCCATTTGTCTAGAAATCAAAACATTTCATTACATGTCTAATATAATCCTACTCCAAGTGATCATAAGCTTTTTCTAAATCCAATTAACCATCATCCACACTTTTTCTCCTTTCTTATGTTTAAGGGAATGAAAGAGCTCCTAAAAAACAAGAACATTATCTTTTGTTGACTTCTCTAGCACAACGATCACTTGCTCTAGGCTGATAAGATCTTGTAGATATGATCTAAAACAAATAAGTAAGATCTTTCCTAAAGTTTTATATAAAGTTGTGCATAAGCTATTAAGGCAAAATTCACTTAGATGACCTGCTCTGTCCTTCTTTGGGATTAGAACCATTAGAGTTTGGTTTACTTCCTTTAGCACATGTTCTTTAGCCTTGATGTCGGTAATAATTTGAAACAACAATTCTCTAACTATTGACCAACATGCTTTGTAAAAGAGAGAGTATAATCCATCAATCCCTGGTAATTTCATATTTGCTATGCACCACATCACTTTTTTTACCTCTTCCTTGGTCACTTCCTTAAATAGATTTAATATATCATTCTAGTTAAAAAAAAAAACCCAATTAGATAACTAGATTAGGGGGTTTGATCTTGCAAAACTTCTTTCGATACATTATGTGGATCAAGGTATAGGAATTGCAAGGAAAGGAATTTGGAGGGAAACTTTACTTTTTATAATTTGGAAGAGGAAGGAAAAGCTAAATGAATGAATTTAGACGATAATTTTTTTGTAGGGCTATAAAATATCTATTCCAATTTTGGAGATAATTGGGAAGACATTCCACTCTCAATACTACTTTATCCTTGAATAAAGACAATTATTAAGTTCTAAAGATTTCATGGTATTTTTAATAAAACATAAGGCTATATTATTAACTATCTACCACTTTCAATTCTTCAAATTCATTTCTTATTCAAATAAGACAACTTATAATTTCTTTTCTCTCCCGTCTAATTCTTTTTCCCCACTTCCTAACCCTCCATATTCATTCTTAGGATATTTTTTTATTGATGGCAATTTATCAAGTAAAGTGAGATGTAATGAAAACTTATGAGTTGAGTTGTAAATTTACGAAAAAGTTAATGTCATAAATAGTATCTAAACTTTATCAAAATATATAATTTATTATCTATACTTGAAAAGATCAATATGCTATTTACTAAAAAATTTTGTAGTTATTTTTACTATTTGAATTAACTCTGTAAAGTTTATTTGTTGACATAAATATAAGGTGAATTAAGAATTAATCCATGGCCATTGATGGATAGAATGATCTACTATTTGAAATGGAATACTACCCATTTTGCCTTAAATAGTTGTTGTTTCAACCCATGTAGGGTTGCAGTCAGGATATCCAATTCTTGGTTCACCTTTATGTTTACCTTAGCACATTGACTTCATAGATGTAGTGCAGATGGTAAAAATAGATATCATTTATGACATTAATTTTTTACAAAAAATATAGTAAGCTTTGACATAAAAAAGGATAGTGATATTGGGTATCATTTATGACTTTAATTTTTTACAAAAATACAGTAGGCTTTGACATAGAAAAGGATTTCAATTCAGCCGGCAAGGAGCATCTACCAACTTGCAAATAACCCAAGGAAACCATTGCAAAAACAGATGCGACCTTGCATGGGAAAGTTGAAATGATTCATCGGAATCGTTGCGACAACCATTTTTTCTTTTGAAGAATTAGTCAACGATTAATATGGAGGGGCATCTTTCCCTCGTACCTAGATGATGCTATGGACCGGAAGAAACTGACAAAAGTCAGAGCCCCAAGTATAACAACATGGGAAGGCTTAATCAAGTCTAGTCGTCCTCCCCGATCTCAAGGCAAGTTCTATCTCGTACAATCTATCTCTGGTCTCTTAAATTAGGTCTAGTTATAATTTTAGGGATAAGGATAGGTACAAAACTAAACCAAACAGTATCGAAAGTTTTGTTTTCCTTTTATTCAGTTCAATTGGGTTCATTTTGAAAATAGTTTCATAGTATGGCCTGCATACTTGAATCGGTTTGATTTAATTTACATCATGAATTAAGCTAAATTAAAATTTTAACAGGACAAAAAACGGAAATGAATCATGAACCAAATTGAAAATTTACCTCCTTTTCTATTTCTATTTTAGTTTCACGATTTGGTTGATATAGTCAAATTGACAACTAATAAAATTCATCACGATTTGACTTGATCGGGAAGTCACATGATTGTTCCAAAAGTTATACTCATATTGTTTGATTTAACTTTTATTTCTTACTTTAACTAAACCAAACCATATCGACTTTTATGGAAAGAGCTATTAGGAGATTTGATTTAACAACTCCTATTTCGCATCATAAGATTTAGTAACGGTAACGTAAAGAGTTTCTTTATGCAAAATTGACATTCATGTTTTCATATTTTGGTCACTTCAAAAACATTCAATCATTAAGATGAGTGAGGACTTATTTAGGTATACAAAATAGTATTTCCCACAGAATGGGGAAGTCCGCTGTGATAAACATGTAATGTGTCCGATTACTATTCAATATTTTTGGGACAAAACTGTGATAATGCAACTAAATGTACTTTTTTGAAGGATTAAAATGGCAAAAACTCTAGCAGTACTTTAGAACCTCGAATAGAAGGTAGACCAACTAGTCCTTGGCTACATCTGAGGAAATGTTATGCAGTTATAGTACTTAATCTTAGGTATTAAAAAAATGTACGTATAAATTGTCAACCTATGGAGTGCATATTTTAAGCTAAATCTGGTATTGACGGTATGGGGGAGTTGGTGGGAACTAGAATCTAAGAATGTCCTTTTCCTATAAGATTTTGTGGTATGGATATTATTTTAAAATCATACCATGTTCCATTGACGTAGACCTCTCTTTTAGCATCTTTACCTAACTAGAATACGTGATTAATTTACTTTTAGGGTTTGGGGGTGCTTAAGTGAATGGAAAAGAAAATTGGATTTTGTTAACGAGTATATGTAAATGTGAAATTCGCATAATGAGAAAAAAGATATCACAATTTCGAAGGAACTAATCGTATATTTTACTAGTGAAACGAATACATTTGGAAGTGAGAATTTTTTTTCCCCGCGAAATATTCAACTTGGATGAATTGTTTCATCTAAGCAATGATACAATGTTATTTCTTAGGATCTTTTGTGGCTTTTGAGCATATACTTATATCACATTTGCTTCACAAGAATGAATTAGAATAGAATGAAGATTAGCATGGTAAATTATCTATTGTGTTTACATGAAATAGAATGAGATGAAATAAAATACATATATAATAGTTTTGTTAAGAATGTCTTTATTACTAGATATTATAATTTGGTTGAAGGACAAAAACAACTAATTTTTTAATTAATATAACTAAGGAAGGTGGTGGAATGAATCACAATTCTACCCTTTAAAGTTGGAATCTAATTCCCTCATAAATAGGAATTGCTAATTATAAATATCTAAGATTTCACTTTTTAAAAATACTTTTTTGAATGGGAAAAAGAACAAAACTTGAAAACATGATTTCATTTCAATCCGTAATATTATAACAATTTCTATATTTCATTGGAGGTCATAAACATTCCGAGTCTTGTTGAATAAGTAATTGACGTTTTAAGTGAGTAAATATTTTAAGAGAGTCAAAGAAGGATCATTTTAGCAATATATGATAGTGTTTTGATGTCATTAGCCTCTAAGTAGCTTTTCAAAAGGCAAATCTTGGATGTCGACCCATTTGAAGCTGTAATCAAAATATTATCTTTTATTCGATATATGAAAAACATTGATGAATTATTTCAACATGACCTTGATGTTTATGACATCCATTGTATTTGTTAAAAAAAATAATAATAAATAAATGAAATAAAAAAATTGCTTTTCTTCATTCTTTCCTTTGGGGTAATGCCATATTGCTAAAAGGTAGTAAAATTTTATTTCTTTTTATGGGAGAAGAACAACCTTTTTCTTAAATGCAAAGGGGGCACCATGAGGAATTTCATTCATGGAATCTGCTTTCATTTTGTAAAGCAGGCATCTGATACTAAAATGCTCTAAAAGGAGGTTGATGTACGCTATTAAATAAAAATACCCATCCTCTAAAAGGAGGTTGATGTAAAGCAGGCATCTGCTCTCCGATAGTTGTTTTGATATTATCCATTGTGAAAAATATCCATGATAAATGAGTAAAATAATAGTCGATTGCTATTTTCCATAATTTATAACCACCATCATTTACTATTAAAAGCACTAATACTATAATTATAAACGCAAGGAAGCAGGTAGTCGTAGGAAAAATGATTCAATAGCGCGCTAAACTGCTAATACCATTGAAGATTTTCTCGTGTTCATAAGATGGGATTTGTTCTTGGAAACACCTAAATATGTAATACTTGCTCAATAGGAAGTGCAGATGGTGCTATTTTATGTAAGAAAATACACAGAGAACCAGAAAACTGATTGATCTCATGGTTGACCGAAAATTTTAGGGAGATTGTTCGCAGAGTGAATTATTTTATAATAACTGCATATGACTAAAAGCCTTCCGTATTTATATATTTTTTGACAAATCTAAGTGTGTGTGCCCATGTGAGTGTCTGCTTAAATCTATTTATTGAAGTGTCTGCCTATGTGTGTGTCCTGAGTTTTTCTAGACTATCTACAAGCAGTAATGTTCATGTTGGGAAAATGAACAAATACAACAGAAAATGAAGCCACCAAAATGGGATCAAACAAGCTAACTTTGATGGGATTCAATGGAGGAATTTCGCCCAATGAATTTATTGTTAGAATTCTGTCGTTTAGAAAGGTCACTTGGCTGCTCAATTCCCCATCCTTGGCCATCAAATGATACTCCTCCCTTGTGTTTCCTTCAAATATTGATCCTCTTGAAGTGCTGGCAAATTTAGACCTCTGAGGTTGATGCTCTTGTTGGAAAATTAGTGTTCCATTACTCGAAACATCTTCAACTGATATTTTAACTTGAACATTTCTTTCTCCATCAAGATTGATCAAAACCAATGTTACACCAGGCTGCGATGACACAAAAGAAACATTAGGAATTTGTGGTGTTTAAAATTTTTTAGGCTGCATGAGGAATAGATAAGTGTACTTACAGAATTTTTAGCACAATGAGAGTAAGCGCGTAGTTTCTTCGTGCCAGTGAAGTTTGTTGAAAGGACATTGCTTCCCATCAACCGATGCCAAAGAAGCGCGCTGCAGAGGGAAAATTTTAGATTTGAACTCAGGATATTCTCCTATAATACTATGATTCACCTTAGATTCACAACCAATTGATCTATTGTTTGTGACCTGTAGTAGTCCGGGTTAGGGAAAAATGTGGTGGTGTTGAGCAAACCATATCCACCTCCAATGAGAGTCTGTCTACAATATGTTTTGGTGTCATAAATTGCCGCTAATCCAAGCTGGTCCAAGTACCTGTTTGATATACCAAATACACAGTTGTTGTAAAACGCTCCTAAAATCACATAGAATGTCAACTTGGAGGGATCTATCCTACCAAAAACTAGATGCAAAGGCATCGGTGACAAGGTGGCGGCCGCTATTATGAGCTCCTCCTGCTTCACCAACCCATGCAACTGCTGAAGTGTTGGATTCTATCAGAATTCTCCTAAGACTTCTGAAGGTATCAGCTACACCTTCAAGATAGGATGGATCAAGGATCTTCTCCATTAAGTGAGTATCATCTCCTAACAAAGAAAATATGGTGAATTTCCACATTTGATGCTTCTAGTATCCTACAGACTACGTAGAATTCCTCGGAACGAAGAAAATCGGAACTCGTAATGCCATTTACCTCCTCCAAGACTGTAAACATGGTGTGTGACCACTTGGAGAGTTTGTGTTGTTTGGTTTACAAAATTCTTGAACCAACCACCATCGAAGAATCCACCCGGCGCTAGAACTAGTGGCTTAACCTCATAACCTTTGTAGATATCATTCATCAGATCTTGGAGAGTCTGTAAGTCGGATCGATATTGTTCAACTGAAAGTCTTGCTTTAATCCCATTCCCACTCAGTTCATTTCCTGAAGTTGCAACAAAAAATTTCTTTCAGAAACAAAACTCCATTACGAGCAAAATATTTTCCTTGTAACTTATGTTTTCAGATCAGTTGGTTTCGAAGCTAAACCTAACATCGAATCAAGGCAGGAAGAGAGTGTAAATGATTTATCATTAAACTTACCAAGTTCCCATCCATAAATAGGATAACCCTTATTGACTGTGTAGCGTAAAAGAAACTCGGCATCGCTTGAATTCCAAGGTCCTATAACAGAGCCACACGGTTTTACAGTCCTCCCATACAATGCATTCAACCCAAAGGTTACGATAGCCCTGCAATTTCACCGAACCGAACGGTTAAACAATGGACCTTTTGTTCAAATATGCAATCATCAGCTACAATTGACATCTTTTCTATGTTAGAAGGAAAACTTTACGAAATTCAGAGGGATGAGGATAGGATTGAAGTTGAAGTTGAAGAATTTGTTACAGTAGAAACTCATACCCTGCTTTTTGAAAGAATGTATTCAACTCATCCCATCTAGACATGGGCAGACATCCTTCGGAGAAACCGAATAACTCTGATTTATTCACTCTAATGGGATTACATGGTTTCTGATCACCCTCTCTTTGGTAAATCACTCTATCTTGTAATGTTCCCCCCATTCTAATTCTCAGAGGTGAAAAAGCTGCAACATACTAACCGACTTTTAACTTGAAACTAATCAGAAACTGCCCAAAAGGATGACGTTAGGGATTTGCTTCTGCAATAGAAATTTTTCTGTATTGCATTTGAGTACTTACCTTTAATGGCATTCAACACAATGGTGTTGTTCAGGTCCTGCAAAGCAGAAGGCACAATGCTAATATACATATACATATATATATATAAAAGACATAATTTTTATCCATAATTTTTACCAGGCTGAGAAGAGTTGCAGTGCCCCAACAAGTACCGTGATCACAATGTTCAGGAGGACCCCAATCCAAGGTAGCACAAATGAAATTCTCATCTGTTTTAGCAATGGAAGCTGTTCCATTAATGTACACGGAACCTTCAACAACATCGTGGGGATCTCCCATATTACTCTGTCTATGTCTTGATACTGACTCCTCAATTATCCAATAAACCAAAAGACATAAACCCAGAAGAATAACCAGGGAAAGAAACCCACGTGCCATTTTATGTTTTTTGAGAAAAGCCTCCTTCTTCTGCTCTTTCGCTTGTAAATTGCAACTTATAAAGAGAGTTTGACTGGAATATTGAGTGGAAATGGAACGCGTTCTTTCCTAAATTTTGGAGGGAGTTTAAATTATGAAGTTTCCTAGTTTGGTCGGTAAAAAATAGATGAACGGATTACTTTTTATATGGACCGTGATAATACGTCCTGCATGTTACCTATATATAGTATTTAAATATTAATTAGAAATTGACATGGATAATTGGTGTACAAATGATATGTGATAATTGATCAAAATATTATTTTACTTATTAATGTTCATATCAATATTTTATTGTTGATATTTATATGTTATGTATACATAACAATTAAAGTGCAATACTTTTAAATATTTAATTTTTCTCGCGTGGTTTGGATCAAGATGGAAAATATATTGTGATTCCTGCTCTCAACCCCTTGACTTTTAGGTTTATTGACGTTATCTTGATTATTTGGACAATTTGTTCCTCATTTTGTCAATAAAAATCATATTTTTCATATTCGATTGCCATTTCGGATATGCTTATCCAATATTGATGGCCATCGATTGTGACTTGTACTTCCAACAATTAGCTGCAGTGAAAAGTCTTGAAATTATTATGACAAAATTTCATAATTCTAAAGTTTAACGATTAAAAAATCTAACAAGAATGAACAAACACCCCCTTAATTTGTTATTAATAACTGTTTTGTGTATATTGCAAATACTCACTTATTTTTGTTCTAAGTGCACTTAGACATATATCTTTAAAATTGAAGAGTCACACCTCCAGATATTCTAAAAAAATTATTTAAATTTATACATTATCATCTTACACTTAATTTTATACATATTTTTACTGTTTTATTTTTACCCCACGACAAAATAACAAAATAAGGCTTAAAAGCATATATTTTTATAGATTTTGTGGATCTAAATACTCAATTTTAAAGATAAGATATTAAAGTAAATATAACATGGTGTATTTACAACAAATACTAACATGTTCATGATATTGTATGTGATTCAAATTGCAGTAATCTATCATAGTATCACCTTGGTATTAATTTGTATAAGAAGGTACTTCTATTTTATTGTTTGTTTTCAATCATAACTATAAATTACATAGTTTATCAAATATCGAATCTTAAACAAATATAAATTAGAGATGAAAATGTATACAAATAACATGCAAGGGAAAAAAAAAATTAATAAGAGAGCCATAAATTGCATGCCAAACATGAGATGGAAAAAAAAATCATTGGTGCTAATAGATTATATATTTACATAAGTGATAAATGCCTATCAATGATATTTAAATACGTGATAATAGTTTTAAATATTTTTTAAAAATACCTATAATTTATATTTTTATTTGTCAAAATTTTGTTGGTATTTGTTACTAATCCTTTTACGTATATATATTTTTACGTATATATATTAATATCATTAAAGTTTTTTTCCAAGAAACGAGATATTAAAAAAAAAACGCAACAAAATAATTTTTCATTTCTATTTTCTTATTTTCCGTCGGTCCCGTCAAATAACCGAATTCCAGAACCAACTTGACATGTGAAATACTGGAAAAAGGTGTTTTGGTTTTCATAGTGACGTAAATGAGCCGTTTTAAATTTATAGTCCTCTTGTAATAAATGAGCCGTTTCTATTTTCATAAGTGTTCTCGTAATTTGCATCCAATTGGGAACAAAACCATCTTCCAATAACATTTACCACATCCACTCAATCCTTTTTCTTTTTTCGAAAAATGTTAATCCATAGTATCTTTTTACTGTCTCATTTTTATTTTAAATAATATTGATAATATATTTAAGAATGTAATATATTTATACATTAAGCTATGACTTAACTGTTGGATGAGCAAAAAAAAAAAAAAAAAAAAAAAGAATTAAATTTCAAAATCAGCGAATAGAAATTCTATATAATAACTATTTCACTAATCAAGCGTACCGATAGTTTTACGATGAGGAAATAATTATTCCATTACATCCTGATAAAATCAACTAAATATGTTATTAGTCTTTAGAGGACTATTTGTAATAACTAGTGTTGTCATGTTTTTGGAAGGTAAATGATGGTCGTTGCTGACCCTAGTTGGTAGAGCTCCATGAAAGGGAGGGGAAACATGGAGGTACTAAGGGGTAGTAATTACCTGTCCTCTTTCTTCCATGAATACTTTTCTAAAAGGACTCTAGTTACAAGTCTCGCATATACGCAAAATCTATATATCTAAGGACAATATTCTACATCAATGTGCACATATTTACTATCTTGCCCTATGTAACTTAATCTTTGTGCTACATTTGGCAATTCTCTAACATTATAACAGTGACATATTAATATGTACTATTTGTGCCACTTTTCATAATGTTCATCGTCATTTTGTTTTAACTATCAAAGTTGCATAATTTTTCCAAAATAAAATATTACAACTAACTCGTATTAATTAATATGTAGATTTTACAAATCGACATTTTTGTTTTTCGGACGTGGTTCACATCACAAACACTTGTAGAACTAGTTTGAAAACCAGGAGATCATAAGCTTTCTAAGACAAGGGTGCCTACGATTTCTTTGAATACTAGAAAAAAGAAAAAATATATACATTTTCATAGACATGTTGGCCGTATGAATATACATTAAATGAAAAATTCTACGATGACGTTATTACTTTAACACCATGATAAGTTATACTTGATTTCCATAAATTATGTCATAGAAGATAAAGTAAAAATCATGAATAGTTTTGTTTTTATTGTTGATAAATATGATTTACTTAAATTCAACAAAAATAAAACTGTCAGTAGAGTTTATGACATTATTTACTAAAATTAGGTAGAACTTACTATATTGTTACAATAATTTGATGTTATTAAAGAAAAATCTCATTGTTATTAATGAGTTAACCATTTTTATAAAATGTGAATTTTTCTTCTTATAACTTTTGAATTAGGCTTCATTAAATTAGGGGATGATTTTTAGTGACCAGCCTTTTTCGTTGAAGCCAACAACCATCATATCTCCTTACCTAAATCACAGTTAGTATAAGCCAATTTTAAAGGTATAAGAATGGAAAAAATTCAAATTATTTCCTTTGTATTCACCGCTTAATTATTCTTAACTTTTAATCTAGTTTAGATATTCTGAATAATCAAAACCAAGTTTTATTTATTATCATTTAATTTTTTAAGGGCATTTATGATTAATTTTCTTATACATAATCTTTAGATAAGTTGTCTTACACTATTTAATAATAGTGTAAACCATGTTTGCTTTTCGCTATTATCTATATCTAGAGTGAAAGTGTTGAGTCTATATATATATATATATAATATGTATCTTGGGCCTTTCTATAATGTAGACACTAAAAAATGATCATATCTAATAAATCATTATGATTTATAGTGAATAATGCATATTTACAATAAAAATGAAATTGTGGATAGTAAAAGTAAGAATGTGGACATCTTTTTTTTATTCACTGTTAATGAACATTATT
The DNA here is from genome assembly GCA_024138015.1 of Lumnitzera littorea. Lineage (NCBI taxonomy): Eukaryota > Viridiplantae > Streptophyta > Magnoliopsida > Myrtales > Combretaceae > Lumnitzera > Lumnitzera littorea. The sequence continues at coordinate 3,819,738 of JAMXBB010000007.1, read as the reverse complement.
TTACTGTACTTAAATTAAAAATAACAATACTATATAATCAGTTATGAAGTCACTTTTGAGTAATTATGTTGTATAAGTTTTTATATATCTCTTTTCTACCCATGTGTTATATATCTCGTACTGCTAGCCGGATGGAGAATAGAAATAAATGTGTCAAAACCTATCGAAATTTATAAGAATCTTTATGGCTTTTCCAACTTAATATTAGACGTTTTGAAATAGTCAATCCAAAACTTCCGATCAATTTGTCCCAAAAATTACCGAAATTTATACTTCAATGAAGGTACAAGAAACAAGTGGTCTAGCAATCAACTAAGTTTTCAATGCAATCCATTCATGATTTGTGGTTGGGAATCCTTCATTGACTTGCTTTTATTAAAAAGCACCGATAAGTCTAAGTCAATTCTATGCGGGTTGTTAACTTCAATCAAGGACAGTTTCCGTGGGTGATGGACCCTTTAGTCAAGGCGTTGCTCCGAAGGCAATTGGCATTATTTTCCATGTGGGAAAGGAAAAAAAGAACAATACTTGTCATTTTGCTTCGTATCTTTGGTTGAACAAAATTGGGTATAATATTGAAAATTTAAACTATTTTCATGTAAATTAAGAAAACTTATTTCTTACTCAAAGCATTTAATGTATTATTTTTAGTAACATAATATATAAATTTTCCTTTAATAAGAATCTAGTGAGGTATACATTAACTTTCCTATAAAAGTAATTCTTCTTTTTAACAGTTCGAACCAACCATTGATATCTTTTGGTTAGAAATATTTAGTTATCGTGCTTAAACTAAGTATTAATATTTGCAATATATAGGTACAAAATTAGATTAATTCAATAGTTTTAAGAACTATGAACTGACTCGTGAGAACCATCGTATCTGGACTTACCCTAGAATTAGCCTTGCACGAGTTAGATAGGTTTAAGCTTAAGGGGCTTTATGCCATTACACGACAGTTTTGATTTAAGTTGACAATTTATGTTAAATCGTTATGTTTTGTGTTAGTGTCTAAATATGTTGGTATCTTAAATATCTTAACCTGTAATTCAAGTTATTTATTAATCGTGTATGAAAACCTAAACTTATAATTCACCATATTTAATAAATGTGTTTCATATCCAAGTTAAAACTATTTATCAATTAAAGAGTGGTAACTAAATTTATAAAATAGTTATAAATTCATAAGGAAAACGAGGATAAAAAAAAATTAACAATTTGCAATTAAAAATGACATAATCCCAACACATATATGAAATTGCAACCAATAGAAGTTTCATAACGTTAAGTTTGATCAAATATAGCAAATTTAAATATTAATTGACTATATAACATTTTAATATTAATTAGTTGAATCATGTCTTAATGGGATATTATTATTGGTGGTAATTTCTTCGATGAGACAATCAAAGAATTTACATATAAAAATATCGTATTAATAAAAAATGAATAATGTTAAAATACCTTTTAAAATAATTCAATTTATAACATTCTCCATAAAATCAATCATATATATATAAAAAACATTTTCTACAATTTTTTACTCTAATGAGTTGCTATATTGATTAAGAATTTGAGCACGTATTAAAGGTAGATTTCAGAGCTATCATAAATATCAATATGCTTAAAATATCATATGTTATTTTAGTAACTTAAGGATATTGAGATTAATTAGTATTCTGATAACTCAAAATACCTAGTTCAACTATTATATGTTGCTCTTCATATAAATATAGTTTTGATTAAAGTGTATTGATACCTCTAAATATTTGCATACTTCTAAAGAATTGAAATTCCTAAATAAAGTAAATATTATAAGCATCATGACAAATGATATAAATTTAAATTCACTATATTTATTTGTAAAAGCTAAAAAGTTACTTATAAATCGTCTACCCATTTATCATTAATAAAATTTTGAATTCTTCATTTACTACTACCAATACTTGGACTTGTATTCATGTCATCCTTCTTCACTTATTCATGAAAAAAGAGAAAACAATTCTCTTTAACTTTTAAAATTAAACCAATTTACAGGTTGAATCATGAACCTATTTATGAGACCTATTCAATAAAAGGGCTCATAAATGAGTTCGAGGGTTAAACTCAAACTTAAACACAAATTTTGTCATATGTAAATGAGTTTGACCCACTTGTCACTCTTGTTGATTTTTGCATATATAAACTCTTCTATAATCATATCATATTGATTTGGATTTATGAATCGTATATAAATTTGCTAGCTTTAGTTTTGGCTAAGTTGAAGCTTAGTACCACCTCTAAGATAGGTAGTTTTTTTTTTTTTTATAACTTCTTAGCTTAATAAGGATGCCATTGAGTAGATCATTATAGGGTTTCTAACTTGCCTAAAACCCTATAAGAACAAACCCTATAAAATTTAAGAACTACTTCCAAAACTTGCCTAAAACCCTATAAGAACAAACCCTTATAGGGTTTTAGGCAAGTTTTGGAAGTAGTTCTTAAATTTTATAGGGTTTCAGGTCAAGTTTTGAAATTTAGAAAAAAACTTACAAAAAACTCAAATCTAGTTAAAAATAATAATATGATATTAATAATTTAATATTAACTATAAATGATAAAACATAAGATTTAATAGAAAATATCTTATCTCTTTTATATTTTGTTTTTTGAGAAAACCTTAACTTTATCTCTTTCTCTCTCTTACATTTTTTATAACTCCCTTTCTCCTTTGCTCTCTCTCTCTCTCTTAGCCAGTCAATCACATTTCTCAATTTCCATTAATGTTCATTTCACTAATCGTGAATTAATTTAAAATAAAAAGAAGTTGGCTTAGTCTTAAATACTCATATACCATTTGTTTTATTATTTAAAACAATCCCTACACTATATACTTTAATTTTTTGTGTACACTTACAAATCAATTATATATATATATATTTTTTTTTAGTACTAACAAATTAGGCCAGGTTAAGTTTTTAATGGATTTTATAGAACCTTATAGGGGCGAGTTCTAGAAATAAGATAAAAATCTTATAGGATACCTTATAAAATTTTGAAAAGCCTTATAAAATAACAGGTTAAGTTTGAGTTTTGCAAAACTTATTCTGAACTCATCTTGATAGCATCTCTATAGCTTAATAAAGCTACGCTTTATGCATGGATGGAAAGGAAATCGATAACAAAAGCTTCCTGATACCAATTAAAAATGTTTGAAACGAATCTCTTCGCATTTTTAAGAATTGTTATGCACCTCAAGGGAATATATATATATATATATATATATATATATATAATATGTTATGTATATATATAAATCATGTTAATCTAGATACATTGATAATTCTATAATAATCAACGTAGCGATATCAAATATATATTTATCAAACAAATCAATATGATACGGTTCATTTTCTTTTCTTTTTTTTTATAAACTATTAAATCAATTGTATGAACTCTTGGTATTATATACATATATACATATGCATTTTAAACTAGAAACAAGATGTCTTCTTGTTTTAGGAGTGCAAGAAATCGTTAACATATGAGCAAATATAAGCTAGGGAGATGTCGGAGGCCACTTCAATGGAATCATTTACATACTTAAATTAGCGAGAGTTTTGAATTATAAGGAGAATGTAACAACAAGAAGCAATGGGTTTATCGGTTTTGACCCCCTTTTACTTGCAGCCATACGAGGGTACTTATAGGAGGAAGAGATGGGTTACTATTGCCCTACACCCACGACCTTGTCCATTGCAGGTTTTATGATTTGTGGAGAGCAAATCTTGTGGAGTTAGAAAATCATGGTTATCCCTCTTGTGCCACCTATCCTTTCTTATCCTCCTCTTGGAGGGTCGGGCATGCTTCTTGGGTTGGGCTTGGAGGCCCAAAGAGGTAAAAGACAATTCTAAAAAGGTTTTAGGAGTTCAATTGAATCTTATATCAAATTTATGTAACTTGATTATACACATCAATAATCTCTAGGACAGATGGGACGCTAATTTTATTTTGCTAAGGAAAAAAATAATCTTCATAGGTGGCTCGACTCTTTTAAGAGAATCATTAGTGTGCCTATTGGAAAAATAAGCAATGACTAATTAATGATTAGCGAGACTTAACTTTTTCATCAAAATTCACTCTACAAAATTATTTAATTTGGTGAAGTATAAACTCCAATACCCAAATCATGTATATAATTTCTTAGGTATATATTCTCAGCGATAAAGTAATTAAAATCACGAATTATCTTTTACTATTATAGAGTATATACAATAAACAATCTGGCAAAAGGAATAAAGTTTATTCCTAAATGAATAATAAGCTCTATCTAGACACAAATCGAACATGATGAATGGAATGGTATAAACCTGCAATCTTTTCATTACATTAGCTCAGTCGAGAGTTCAATTGTAGAATTATCTTATCGATTCATCACGTGAGATAATGTTTCTTGTTATTGTTATCTCTTGGAAACGTTTTTCTTTCTATTCAATGTTCCATGAACAGATTTGGATCTTTATATTTACGTTTTCTCAATTTTTTCTCATTTACCCTCCTATAATAGTACTACGTGTAAGAAACGTTGCGATTTTCCATCTATCATATGTTTTTCGCTTATTGTTAATACTTAATGCCCATGCGAAGTCGCACACTTTCCTGTCTTTTGATTATGCAACTAGTGTGTAACATCGGAATATCTAGCATTTGATGTAAACATTGTATGTTTTGCTTGTTTTAATAAAAATGCCTTTCTGATCTAAAGAAAGAAAGGAAATTAAAACATCGTGAACAACGTTTTTAGTGTGTTATATCGTGACAATTATTAGCAAGTGATACTAAAGTAATTGCCCAAAAACATGAGATACTAAAACAAAAAAAAAAGAAGAAAGAACCATTACAGAAACTTTCTAAGATTTTCCTACAAAATTATCTGCTATTGGGCCCATCCATTGGGCTGCTTAAAACCCTTACCCATAATGAGTTCGATCAGGCCCAGGTGAAAAGTGATCTTTGTTTCGCAACCGGGATTACCGATAAGAAATTAGAAACCTTGTATTAATAATCAAAATCTTTAAACATATGAATATTCTAAAAAAATTCATTGAGTAATTTCCTTTTCTTAGCGCACTTTTGAAGGGCATCTTTTGGAATTAACAAGGATCAAAAAGCACTTCTTAGAAGAACTCTTTTAAACAAAAAAAAAGTTTAACTTAATATTATATTTTATTTTAGGCCGGATCTCTCATACGTAAACTGAAAATGTACAAGAGATCCGATAAGGCTCGCATAGGCTATGGCTCTGAGCTCATCTGGATCTGATATTGATATTGAATCAGTTGTGGTACTTAAGTGCATTGAGCGGAAGAAGGGATTTCTTTCTGGCTGCTACGTCCCTGTCTTATTATTTATCCGTCTCTGAAGTGAGCGAAGTCAAGCTAGCGTAAGCAAATCGGGTCATGCTAGTAGTAATAAATTTCTAGAAAAATCACCAATTACGTTCTCCACACATTCAAAATTTTATTTATTTACCCACTACTGTTACAAGTACTTAGTGTATAATATTTAATAAATCAATAAATCTTTTCTCTCGCAGTAAAAGGTTTTTTGAAACAGCTAAATTTTCGCCAACCTTTTCACTAGGATCAATGTTTTAGTTTTATCCAAAGCCTTTGAGCATTTTTAGCTTTTATAGAATCATTTTGTTATGATGACCTATGAGCCTTAAGAAAAATTTTAAAAATATTAACACGTTATATAAATAGATAAATAACATATAATTACTAATAAAATTTTGATACGTGATAATGAAAGTATTTATATTTTAACAAAATACTAATTATATTTTTACATATCAAAATTTTATTATTATTTATATATCACTAATAAATTTATATAACGTATTAATATCATTTAAACTTTTCTCTCCGGTCTACTGCCTAGAGCTCGTTTTGCTTTAGCAATATCTTACTATTTAGTGGCTTTATGCATTTTATACCATATTGATCGGAAATATCCAGGTAGTAATGCCTGTAATAATGTCAAAAATCCTTGTATTCAATATAAAACTGTTCCGACAAGTATAAAACTAGAGGAAACCAGAATTTTGTCTTCGGATACAGTAAAAACGCTTAATCCAGTAAATATTAACTAGAGGAAACCAGAATTTTGTATTCAATATAAAACTGTTCAGCACATCTGCTCGTACATTTCTTTCACGGAAGACATTCTCATCAGTTTTCTTTTTTTTTTTTTTTTTTTGTCCCCATATTAATTATGATAAAAATTTTACAATTACCAAATATTTTCTTGTTAATGTTAAGAATGGATTGTGATATATTACTAGGTATAATTTGAGATTTAAAAATGATAATAATGAGTTAAGATAGAACTTTCTGTTACATTAGAGAGTACTGTTTGGTTGAAATAAAAGTAATTCTTAGTAGATCGGGTAATTTACTTAGTGATAAACACGGAAACTCCATTTTATGCATTACATCCTAATTATCAACAAAACTGGACAGTGACATGCATTCAAATGATATTTAATGTTAGATGCCTATTAATTTCACTAATCTATTGATTTATTTTGTAAACTGCAGGGTCAAATTCAAAAATAAGGGAAAGTCGGTAAAAGATATACAGAGTTTAATTTCATGAAATTTACCAGATAAAGTAGTTATAATTTAGTGACGTAAATACTGTTCACTAATGAGATAGATTAGTTTTGATTCTCCATTCTCAATGCTGTAATATAATATAAATGGAAAAAATATCATGAATTTATCTGCATATTTTTACGATAATTTTAGTATATTTACATGTGAAACTTGACGACGTACTCTATTTTTACTGTACTTGCTAGGAGCTTGAGGGTAATTTCATCTGTCGACATTTGTTAATTTACGTTCGCACTACACATAATTTTAATCTAGAGGCACTAATTACGTGACTTTTGGAAACGTACACTTTTGGGTGTAAAATTCGAACACAGGCATAAATTTTTTTTTGTTTATCTAAGTGCGACTGCATAAGAGATTATACAGTCTCACTTTTCTTATGAGGGTTTTTTTTTTTTCTTACCTACTTTTTGTCTCCTAATCTAAGGCTCTGTTTGTTTCTGCAAAATATCATTTCTAAAAGATATTTTTCTTATTTTCTTTTGTTGTTAAGTTGAAAATGAACTTTTAAGTAGAAATTGGAAAGTAGTTTTTCGAATTATTTCTCACAAGTTATTTAACTTTCTATAAGTAATTTCTATTGGATCTTTATTAAAACTGACCTATATTATTAATAAATATGAAAGAACTCTGATGAAAAAATTAACTTAAAGTACTTGTTAGTAAAGTTTTAAAATATAAGCTAAGGAGGTTATAATAATAAATGTTAAAAATTAATCTACATATTATATTTTTATATAAAAAGCTTGTAATGTATTCATCATAATATACTAATGATACTTTAGTTAATTATGATTATACTTTATATAAAATTTATACTAAACAATGAAAAAATTTTTTGACATATTTTTGTAAAAGCAATGAAATACATCAAAGCATAATATTTTCAAGCAAAGACTTTCACTAGAAAATATTTCCTACTTGTAAAATATTTTTCTTAAAACAAATCAGGCCTAAGATTTGATTTCTAAAACATGAAAAGTGAGGTATGAGTACCCTCTTATAGAAGGTTGTTTGAGCTTTTCTTAGGAGTATGATATGGGTTACTTCAGTATTGTAGCGTCTTATATTCGAATATTGATTGAAAGTATTTTCTCTATCCCTTCTTACCTTAAAAAAATAGGGAGACCTTGCATTCTTGAACTAATAACTATTTTTTTGGCTAACCTAACCTTCTCTATCCCTTGAGACCAATAAGAGGTAGTAGAGGAATATTCACCCGTTGGATGAGAAAGTTAATTGTTGTTTGGTCAAAGAAAGAAAGTTAACTGTGGAAAAGAAATTGAAGAATGTGAATTAGCAATTAACGTGTCATTTCCTTGGCTATTTATGCGAGCTTTTAAGTTTTAATATTGTCTATGAGATAAAAAATTATCATACAGGATGATCACTATCGACAACATCTTGGTAGGATGGAATTATAGTGACTCATTACTATAGTCTCAGCCCTAGCGATATGAATGTGGATATTCCGATTGGATCGACTTAATTCCTTTCTCTCATAACTTTTATTATATATAATAGCTAGCGAAAAGGAAAAAGAAAATTGTAATATTAGTCATTAATATGTTTTAAATATACATGGCAACTTTGAAGAAAGAGAAATAGATAGCATCTAAATTGTAACATTGGTAAAAATGTGTTACTATAACACTAGTAAAAATAAATCATTAATTTAGTAAAACTTAATCTATGCAATCCATCTTATTAAAATAAACTAACTTGTTATCCGAAGAATAAATAATAATTTTTATGAATAATTAATTAAATGGTAAAGAGGAAGAAAGAAGATAAAAGAATAAAGTAAATAGTTTTTATGAATAATTAATGTTGCATCTACTCTATTATATCATATAATAAAATATATGTATATTATATGGGCTAATAATTTAGCACATAACTAGCGAATTCAAATAGATAAGACACAATCATAAACAGGTTTATATCAAAATAACTCAACACGATAAATAAACAGTTAGACCCATTGGAAACTGCTTATATAAATCATTGACCAATTTAATACTAAAGTTGTCGATTTTTTTATTCTAAGGTCTATTTTCTAACCTTACTCTAATAGTGATCTTATATAATTAATAATTTGGTGCTTAGCCTTGTGTCTCTTTTTTACTCTTGTACTTCTAGCCAATGATGTTTCTGGCTGGAAATTTAAGAAATTTTAATAGTTTACCTATGAAAAAGATTTCATTTTACTTATATAATCGCTAGCCATGACTTGTATAACGATCGGCATTTATATGTTTTAATTTCACTTATAATATCCGCTTTAATAAGATATACAAATTCTATTTTTTTGCATCACTTATAGTAGAATGTAGTCTTATCTTTTTCATAATGCTAAGCACATTTCTTTTAACATGTCTGTACAATAGGATTTTGTTTCCTACACATTCTAACAAAGAGTACGGTTGATTTGAATATTGACACTTATATGATTAAACCGTGGCTTAATTCAACAAATTGTTGTGATGTAGCAAATATATAATGATTTATTTTGCGATATTTAATTAGTCTTGCTTTGTTTTATTTGTTGCATTATAATTTGTTATATTTAAAAGTTTAAGTAATTTGTTGTTTTATATTTTATTTCATGAAGAATTTTGTTCCAATTATTTTATTAGATAATATAACTATAACATGATCTATTTTAGATTTCTCTTTAGTTGATAAACGGGGTTAAACCAAACATAAAACATGTTTATTAAACAGTTGATTGAGTTATGGGATTAGATTTTTAAACATAATACATAAACAAGCATATTGTGGATTAGAACTTTTTGAAATACAAACCTATTTAGTCCTATACATGAGATATGATAAGTTAATAAATATTGCCAACCCTAGTATTCTATATCTTGTGCAATTATTGGCCTATAGCAACAATTTACTTCAAATAGGTATAAATTTCATAACATCAAATCATTTCAAAATTATCATACTATCATATATATCTAACCCTATTAAATCCCTAGTAAAGTAGTTGTTATTAGAAATGGTGAGATAAGGTTGTAAAAATGCATATTTTATGACATTACTTTTTGTTGATAGGCATTTTTAGATAATTATTTTATGGGGTTATATTAGTGGGCCTAATATCTAAGCTCGGTCCATGAACAATCTCTATTAACTTACTATAAATACTAGACAAGACCTTCAAGTAAAGACCACTTTTCTCTATTATCTCATTCTTATAACCATTTAATAATTTCACTTTCATCATAAGAGGGCTAACTTAGGTATTGGAGTGGTCGCGCTGAAGCACCCTCTAGTGTCCCCTTCGGTGTCCCCTATAACCATTTTCTCGTGTTGTAGGTGTTCGTGTACTGAAACGAAAATCACCTATCAATAATTGGTACCGTCTATGGAAACAAGCATATCATCCCTACAGTTTTTAGTATTTTGTTGGATTTTTGCTCTTCCATTCCTAGAACTACAACTTCAAATGCTATCAATGAAAATGATGGATGGTTCATGACTACGTTCTTCGAGAGACCACTGTAACTTCATGCTGGTTTGGTTTGAAACCACTCATAACTACTGTTTTCCAATGTTGCTTAAACATATTTTATAGTTCAAATCACATTACTTGACATGCGGCTATGTCTAACACTTGCTTGAAAAGTTTTGAAAAATCTTTGTTTTTTGGATAGCGTAATTATGATGTAGCATTTATGTTTTTGAAATTTGTGAATTTATATAATCACAATTGCTTCCTTACTGCAAACTTTGGTGTTTGAAGTAACTGTAGTGCTATCTTTTATGGATAATAACTGCTGCCTTTTGGTCAATAACTGCATATTCGCACACTGCCTATACATTCATGTTCATAACTACTTAGTTATTAAACTTTTAAGTTACTATACAATATCATCGCACTGAATCTTGGGGATTATATTGTGTTATCTTTTCTTTTAATTGTTTTTGGAAATCTTACACTTCATGTTATAGATTGACAATTTGCATTTAGCTTCATCATGTTCAACTCTATGACAAGTTGTATCGACTAAATTTTGAGCCTTATACTTGAGCAGCAACAAAATCTTACTGAAAGCTCCTCCTATTTTATAAGCCGTTCCATATAAATTGGAGTATTTTCAAGATACACTGTTGCGAAGTCCTGTCGAGCAATTCCTATTAGCCTATAAGCTGCCGAGAAGTCGAATGTTTTCAAGTAATCCAAGCTTCCTTGAGCTACGAGATAGGAGCCCGAACTCTAAGCCCCTTTTGGTCGAGCTTTGATTAGTAAGTCATACATTACTGAGCAAATTTCAGTGGCTTGTAAGTGCCGAGAAAATGGGTATGTCCATGGCCGAGAGCTTTATCCAAGTTCCATGTAAGTGGTAGAGTTTATCTAAGTAAAACCAAGTCCTTAAGCTCCCAGTCGACTTGCCGAGTTCAAGTCCATGCTGAATGGTGATATTTTTATCTATGTCCATGCTGAGTGCTGAGGTTTTTATCCATGTCCATGTTGACTGGTCAAGTTTATCTGAGTAAAAATAAGCTGTTAACCACCTAGCCAAGTTTATCCAAGTAAAATCAAGTCGTTAAGCTTCGAGTTGCTATAGCAACAAGTCCAAATCGAGCTGCTTATGGGTGTATCAAGTTACAACAGGTCCGAGTTCTAAGTAAGAGTTCCTATGCTGAACTATTATCATCCAAACCAAAGAGCGAGTGAACATTCCCAATGAAGCCAAACTACTAAGCACTAAAAATCCAATGAAGAATAACAAGAGCTGATCATCGGCAACTTCTTGTGTAGTGAGACAGATTCCTCATATAAGTCCAAGCTTAAGCTCTCGCCAACCTGGGACAAGTCCTCAACCAAGCTTATCTGTGCTTTATGATGAGCTAAGGACAATCGAGTTCTTATTTGCCTCGCACAAGTTGAGCAAAACTAGCAACTATGTGTTGAGTCATAGCATAAACAACAATTTTAGCTACGTAACACAACTGTCAATCTCTATGTCCAAGCTCCAATGCCGACCAAAGCTATTGGCATAAGTTGATTAAGCTCTAATGCCGAGCTGCTCATTTCTAAATGGAAATTCTCAAGCCTTACGCCAAACGGTTAAGGAGAGACTTTGGTTCTGAGCGAGTATATTAAACTCAAGTAGCAATGAGATGCCGAGTACCTTAGAGATCAAATTCCTGATCTCCATGCCGAGTAGCCAAGAATCACTCTTCATTGAAATTCCGAGCAGCCAAGAGACATTGTGCCGAGAAGTTTTGGCTAAGAGCACTCTTCATTGAAATGTCGAGTAGTTTTGAACTATGGTATCGAGAAACTTACGCTGAATGGTTGAAAATATTAGGTATGGCATAACTAAGAAATTAAGACAAAACAAGAACTAATAGTGCTAAGATCTCTCCAAGGAAGCCGAGTGATCAAGTTCATAACAACACCCATAACAGCTGCTACGATTTAGAGTTGCCAAACAAGTCAACAACTGCGAGCTTCTTCAATTTTTATTGATAGTTCACAATGACAACCAACTCAGTATTTTGAGTGTCTCTAAGCTCTAAGCCCAATGGTCGAACAACCGACTTATTTTCCAAAACGCTAAGTTGTGCTTTTGTAACACAACGGCACGGAGTCATTGAGTAGAACTTGTGCTTAAGGTAAGCTTCGAGCAAATTCTAAGTTATTTCCAATCAAGGAAATAAGTTTTACAGTTCAATACAGAGCCAAACCATACCAAGATATCCTTTGCTGAGCTCCTTAAAGGTCTACAGTTCAATAGACTGAACGATTCGCTTACCAACTAATTTCAATGGCCGAATTGCCTACTTACTTTCTTCACTTATCGAGCCAAACACCACAGTACACTCCACGCTATCTAATACTACTGATCCCCTGGAAGTTCTTTTTGACTCGAGTTGTGCTTGATTTAGCATTGATGAATAATCAGATATAATTAGGAAAAGAGCATGCCAATATGTATAAAGTGTAGTTACACTTAAACAATGTATGTTTACTAATGCTGAACAATATTGTGTATAGGCCAAGTTCCATTGTATGTGCCGAGCACTATCTTTTCGTGTGCACACAAAGCAATATCCTCCATAAAATTGTTAGTGATCCACCAAACTAAGTACTAGTTGCTCTTTGTGGTACTCCTAATGTTCGAGCCCTGCTGATTGAGAAAAGATGTGTAAAAATCCTCTTTTGTTAATTATGATTCATTTCATTTATTTTTAAACTATAAGCTTTACGTTGTTCTTTGTGCCGGTCAATTGTTAATGTTCATACCTTGATTCATAAACAATGTATTATTTATCTACATGATACTCTAGGGAGAATTTAAGGACAAATTGGGGCTAAAGAAATGGCCCATATCTTTAGCCAATACAAAGTATAATTTGCTAACAGGCAATTTCTCAATAGCTCTAAGTCCTACACATAATGGATGAAACAAGCTTACAGTCCTATACATTAAAGGCCAACTAGCCTATTTTATGGCTCTACTTAACATAAGTCATTCCTAGCTTAAATGACTTGCATGCTTCCTTAGTCTTTTTTGGCACACTGGCTTCTCCAAGCCTTCGCTTCTCCAAGTGATCAAACCTCTTTAGGCCTTTGCTTCTTTGGGCACTTCTAGCCTCTTCAAGTGCATTAGCCTCTTTAGGCCCTTGTCTCCTCAGGCGCTCTAACCTCTTCAAGCGTTATTGTCTCCTTAGGCGCTCTTACATTTTCAAGTGCTCCAGCCTTTTCAGGCATTTTGGCCTCTTTTGCTTCTGTAAGTACTTTAACCTCTTTAGGCTGTAATTCCAAATCTCTTTAGAAATCCTGCAAAATCAACCTCCCTAAATACTCTCTTTTTTTGCTTTGTCACTAAAGAGAGGTAGGGGGTAAGTGTTGATAGGCATTTTTGGATAATTATTATGTGAGCTTATATTAGTGGGCTTGATATCTAAGCTCGATCCAATGACTCAGTCTAGGGACAATCTCTATTGACTCACCATAAAGACCCCAGGCAAGGAACCCCTCTTCTCCATTCTCTTACTCCTATAACCATTCAATAATTTCACTCTCATCACAAGAGGGTTAACTTAGGTATCGAAGTAACTGCGCTAGAACACCCTCTGATGCCCTCCATAGCTATTTTCTCGTGTTGTAAGTGTTCATATACCAGAACGTGAATCACCCGTCAACACTTTTAGTAAGGAATAAGGTTTATATTTTCTTATATCATGGATATAGAAGCTATTAGAGATGGAACTAGGGTAGATTTGGGATGGATCTTATAAAAATAAAATCTATTCTGATAGGATTTAACATCTCCTAGAATTTTATAAAAATTCTATAGAGTTTTTTCTTCTATTATCAAAACTACACTTATAGGGTTCAGCATTTTCAAAGATCATACAAAAACCCTGTCGTTGGTAATTTTTCATCTAACTTATGTTAAGCTTCTTTGAGTCTACAAAACAATAAACAAGTCAAAATGAGTGCCATAGTTTCCTCCAATACGGCCACTTCACTGGTTAACTAAGTTTTTGATTGATATAAGAAAAACTCAATACGAATGTAAGAAAGTACTTGAATCACCTATAAACTATTAGGAAAATCCCCTTTAGGTCCTTTCTCTCTTTTTTGTCCCTTATCCACATATGTGGATGGACCATATATAGATGTAAGCTAATAAAGATGGATTTAGCTTAGGCAACTTAAGGCCTAGCAAGTCTTTATCACATAAGGAATTGGTCTTGACATGATGGCCCAATGATGGGCCTACTCACATGCTATCCTACGATTGTCTCATCACATTAAATATATTACAACTCTTGGGCCTTATTGGGGATGGGGGTGCTAACAAGAGTAGGGTGCTCGAAGCTGAGCATCTTCTAGGCATCCTTACTCCATAGTGAGGCTCCATGGTCCCCTTTAATTTATGAGTCATGTTGTTAGGGTGCTTGAAGATTGAGCACCTTCTTAATCGTGTTGGGTGCTTCTTCCTGTGTTAGGCTTAGGCCACTCTTGTTAGGCCCTCTAATCCTTTTTTGGGCTCTAAAGAATAGGCTAACTTTTGGTTATTAACGAATCCTATAAGGGCTTTCCTCTTATTACTAAAACCTCTTCCCATAAAGTTAATATGGATTCAATACCTGACTCATGTTGCTTTTATCGTATAAAATATTTTATTTTTTTTATTTTTAAGCTATTATAAGCACATTCTTAAAGGGTTTTTATAAAAAAATGTTTAATATACTCATTAATATTCTTAATTTTAAAAAAAAGTAAGATAAAGACAATGAAATGATTTGTTACTATTTACCAAGTTGGATTTCCCATCAATTTTTTTTTTTAATCTCAAAACTCAACCATAAATTCTATATGGTTTTTATTTAAGTCCTAAAATCTGATAAAAAAACTCCATAAAGTACTAATGGGTTGGATAGATTAGGTATATTAAGGAACAACCCATCCAATTACATCTTTGAAAGCTACCATTTTGATTATAGGTACTGTTTAGATTGTCTTTTCTTATATATATATATGTATTTAATCTGTATTCGCTATGTATTTGAACTGTATTCATTTGAAATCGGTATTTAAAAAATTATCTTATCTATATTTGATTTGTTTCTATTTTATAATTATGATGAAAGTAGGGATTAAAGTTTTAGAATTGCAAAATGAAAATTCACATATTTTTAAGATAAAAAGATTTAAAAAATATATTATACATTGAAAATGATTATTTTAATTAATATTTTTGTTAATATGAATAAAATGAAGTGTAGATAAATTCAACATTATAAGAATTTGTTGGCATTTAATTTTAAAAGATGGGTATATGTGGAATTATACTTTCATCTTTTTGATATCTTATAAGCTAAATATAAGATTCAAGTAGATGTAGAAAAGATAACAAAAGGATGGGAAAAAAAAATGAAGCAAACAAAAAACATATTGTTATAAGTTAATAACTTTGATATTAGTTTATAAACCTTTAATAATGTACTCTCCGTGTCTTATTTCTTGCACTGGTTATTTTCTTTTTCATGCAGAGGAAAATGTAGTTAGTGAAAATGGTAGGAAACTTCTTTTTTTCTTTCTCAACAAAAAACAGTAGGAAATTTCCAACAACCAAATAGATCCATAAGCATGAGTTGTAGATTATTTGATTCTTCCAAATCTTCATAGTCAATTATGGTAAAAAAAATGGCATATGTGTGTATGTATGAGCGATTGAGTTCTATTATCTTGCTCAAGAAATTAATGTTGCATACACTAAACTTGGTAAGTGAATAAGTATTGTTAACTGAAGTTCAAAATAAAAATTTGAATAGAATAAAAGGCCAAATAGAGATGTTGTAGCATAAGAGTAGAACATTTTTTTAGAAGCCAACTAGGAAACTATAGGAAACCCTAGCCAAAACCTCCCTATGTCAAAAGATGCCAATAGTGATTGAACTTAGTGCAATCGAAAATGATAGGCAATATAGGACCCGCAGCGGTGGAAGTGGACCCAAATCAACAACGGGTAAGTGAGGCACCAAAATTTTCCTTTCAAGATACGATGATTATGAATATCCTTGGAGCATATGAAAGGTATTGCTTCCCTGATACTAGAAATATGTTGGAAGAAGGAACCATGAAACATGACAATGATGAATTGAGCAACAAAGATGACAATGTAGGTGATAGTGATGACCCGTGGGTTTTGTTACGCCCTGAAGTCGCGAAGTCGCGAAGTCGCAAAGTCGCAACAATTTCGCCGTATAAACTATTCTATGATAGTAACTGGTCTCACAATACCTATCATAGATATGATCTACACAAGGTGTCGATGACTCCTCGCTTTGAAGTAAATAGTTCGATTAAGAATTTAACTAAAGTTATAGTAAGTATTAAAACTTTAAGTCAATATATATAATTACAAATACATTATCGTAGAATTGCCAGATGATTCTACATCATATCATAACAGCTAGCTAATTTACATATTGTACATCAATTCTTCATCTTAAAGATTCTAACAAGACCTTAAATAAAAACTTGATCATAGATTGGTTGATTCTTACTCCCTAGAACTTTAAAAGAGAACTAACCTCCAGATAGTTGTAGGGCGGCATATTAGTTAGAATAATCAGAAGTCAAGACCTGCAAAAAGATCTATACGGGTATAAGCAACAACAGCTTAATAAGTTGAATTGGAGACTCATGAATATATATAAACACAAACAAGATTATCAAGCAATTATTTTCATGCAATGCAACAAGCAAGTGTCATCACACAATGTAGTCCGATGTGTTGCGAAATCAGAGTAATTTCACCCGTTTTAATTCGAGTTGAGGAGTTTTCATGTTATGCAACAACTCACAACCAAACCCAGGTTTGTACAATGGAGATATTACTCCTCTTAAAACTATCCTTCGAACCAATGCCCCTATCCTCACCACAACATTCTCTGCTGTTACTTAGTTCAGCTAATGATGAGGAAAAAACCAAATTGCTATCCAGCGCTATCTTTTTTGAAAGTATCGATGTTTAGTTAGAGAATTCTAATGATCCCTTAAAGGGTTACAATGCATGGCAATTTAGAGTATTAGGGTCAATTAGGATTAGGTTCAATTTAGAGTATTCAAACAATTTCACAACAATCCAACCATAACAATCATCAATTATAAGACAAATTCTATCATGACATTAGATACACAAGTACATACTGTCGAGCTTGTTTTTTCGGTTTCTATTATTTAAAATTAATTTCTCATTTTCCGATTAATATTAAACCCTAACCCATTTAATATTAATCCTTAACTAAAGAAATTGATAAATTCTGATTTTTTATTGAAAATAATTTTTTGAGTCGCCACCCGACCGGAGTCGGGAAAAAGAAAAAAAAACCATAATTAATTGGGTGAATTGATTACGATTTGGCTATCGGTTTTTTATTTTAATTTGAATGAAGAACCAGAGGGTTCTGAGTTCGGGGGCTAACTTATTAAACCCTAACGAATACCACTTTCTATTTTCCGAAATTAGGATTGTTCTTCTAATTATAATATTTTAAAGAAAAAATAAATAAATAAAATCAAAAGAAAAAAAGAACCTAAGTTTCTACATATTTTATCGTCACCCCGAAGGTGCCTACATACCCGTTAGTCGGGATTGGACGATCGTAGTTCTTTCCAAAAACTTTAGTGTGTTGGTTTGTTTTAATTTAAAAAAAAAAAAACGATCGAGTTTACGTTTTAGTTGATTCGGTTTTAAAAAAAATCTAAAGTGTCCTAACTCTTGAGTTTTTTTTGTTTTATAAAAAGTGCTCTAACAATCCTATTTTTTTTTTAAAAAAAAAGGTCTTTTATTAGTTTCTATTTAAAGAAAAACAACTTTCTATGTGATAAATCAAATCTTTAAGATACGACTAATCCTAACAATCCTTAAACTAATATATACAATTATCTATCAAAATAAATTAATTCCATATGATACATTGGTATAAGAACTAATGCTAAACTAACATATACATATAATATATATTATGTTAACTAATAAAGTATAATTAATAACATATATATGTAATAAAACCTAATTTTGACAATCCTTTATCTAATATCTATATATATCTAATATCTATATATATACTACTTATTAAATAAACATTCACTTGAACCAATATAATATACCTAATCTATATTACAAAGAAAACTAATGATATACACATATGTATTACTAAAGTCCCAACAAAATAATAATATAATATGATAATAATAAATTAGAAATAATAAAAAAAACTTAGACAGAAACTAAACCTAATTCTGGAGCTACAGTACGGTGAAGAAACTGTATACTTACGCGTGTAGTGAGTCTTGGTGGTGGAATCGAGAGTAGCTTCAACAGTTGCTACAGTAATCATGGTTGTTGATCGTGAGTGCTATAGCGCTTGTGGATAGTGGGAAGCAATTGTGACAGGGACGTGCATATGCTACTGGACAGTGATCTGTTGCGGCGGTGTCATCAACATGTGGATTGTATGGTACAGCAACGGCCTATTAGTGATTACGTAAAGCTCCAGTTTAGTTGCGACACGCTGCCATCGGTCAATGTGGCATTGGCTTAGACTGCTTGTACGTGAGAGAGGAAAAGCTAGCGAAGAAGCTTCGGATTTAGTTGCCGCTGTAGCAAGGATGTACTGTGCTTGGTCTAGCAGTTGAGTATTGGAGTGAACTAGATGTGGGTAACGTACTGTTGATTGGTAAGTGGGGGACTGACTATGTATTCTATATCCGGGTGATGAACTGCTACGTCGACGGAGTTCGATTGCTAATTATGCTAGTGTTTGGAGAGCGTACATTGTGCAGTGAGGTTAGTGTAGTAATTGGTGAAGTTGTGGATGTGCGGACAATGATCAGCAACGGTGTGTCAGCAGTGAGCTTGCACCTAGTCACTGGCCATGTATGAATTTGCGAGCAATGCATGGACTGTGCAGCGAGTTCATTGGAAGTGTGTATGCTCGTATGGTTCGTCGATGTTGGAGCTGTTGTGCAGTCGCAAGTGAGTCAGGCGTGCTACTGTTCAGTCATGCAACTGGTTGCTTGGTCGTGCTGCCGTTCAGTCGTGCGTCTCATGGAAGTTGATCGTGCTGCTGTTTGGTCGTGAACAGAGTCCGAGACTTGGATTCCTTCTTTTTTTTCTTATTTGACAAGGGTGTGTATTTATGAAACCTACCAAATCATATCTATTGTATTTGATTTGATAATAATTAAACTAAATCCAAACTAATTCAAATCCGATTTAATAAAATTAAACTAGATTCAAATGATTTTAATTAAATATGAATCCCGTTTATTCATCTCGCTTTTTATAAAAGATAGAAAAATAAAAGACATAGGTACCTAATGAGACTCAAACTCAAGACCTCCAATTAAATCCAATCCAATACTCCAATACTTATCCATTAGACCTTTGGCTTGCGCCTTAATATTCAGTACAATTAAATTATACTTAAATTATTCGATTCCCTAAAATAATTATTTGTATTGAACTAAAACTAAAATTATTTATTCCTAATATAAGTTACTTCCTAAAAATCTATGAAACTTTTTATAATTTTTCCTTTTCTTATTTTTTTGGTATTTTCATCATTTGTTAATTTTTATTATTTTTATCTTTTATTAATTAATTAATTTTTTTTATTTTTGAATTAAGACCCTTTTTATAAAATAAAATAAAAAATTAAGATTACAAAGGGGTAAAAATTAGGTGTCTACACATACATAAAACTATTTACAATCACAATTATACACAATCCTAAGTCTCTAAGTACTCTTAAATAATACTCTAAATACGATGAAATAATAAACCTAACTTACCTGGAATTCTAGATCGCTTGATCGCTTAATTGTAGGTTAGTTCGTTTCCGTGTATCTTATAATACAAATACATCTTTTTAGTACTTATACATTGATGATACATATTCTAAGTTATAATTTGACTCATTTCTCCATATACACCTATTATTTACTAACGATTAGCTCGGGGTTTGGTTTTTGAATTTGATTCTAAATTGTTTTCAACTACAAGGAATCTTAAATACACTTAATCCTAATGTGAAATTAATCACATTAAACTCAAATATTCTAATATTATACTAGGTCTTATTTAGTATTCTAACCTATTCGATACACTTTAATCCTAATTAGGGTATCAGATTTACTCTCGATATGAGAAAATTTTACATTTTTGATCCAATTACCTAAAATTAATTTTTATACCAGATTTATTTTGTACTGATATTATTATTATATTATTCAATTTAACCTATTATTTCATATTTATTAAAATCCCAACTTCACATATTACTAAATTTCCCACAGTTACTACATTGTTCCCATATTAATTACAATTAACACTCCAAATGTTAGGATTAGGTTTCCATATTAGAGATTAACATCCTTAAATATCTAATTACCCTCTAAGTCAATAATTAATCATTTAATCATTTAATTAATCCAAAATTACCCATTATCCTCATCATTTTAAGGCTAAAAAATTAATTAAAATTTTCAAAAATTAATTTTAGAAAAATGGCTTCATAGCACTATTCTATATCACTTAATTATTTTACAAGAAAAAAAAATTAAGCTCTAAACTACAATTCTAAGCCTACTTATTTTTAATTCTAAATATGTTCGGGTTTTTTTAATTTCTTAAGAACCCTACATTTACAGACATGATTAAACTTAACCACTATTTTTCACTAAATCTACATACAATAAAACATCAGAATAATAAATTTCATAATTTTTTGGGCATAATTAATAATTTTAAGGAATTTTGAAAAATCAGAGGAGATTTGAGACTTATTTGTTTCACGAGCTTTTTAGCCTCCAACACTAATTCAGGTGTGTCGGCCAATCCAAGTAGTCGGTATGGAGTGAGATGGTGGCGGTGTTTCGATTCCAAGTGATGGTGATATGTAGGTTCGGCCTACTTGCCTTAATTATATAGATTTGGGGAAAAAAGTTTTAAAACTCTAATTTCTCTCCAATTTTAGTGCTCTCCAAATTTCCTAATCTTCTAACTATCCAAAGAGTTTTCTGAATTTTTTTTTTTTGACTATTTATAAGGCCTTAAAGCAATTATAGTGCATTAATTTGGATAAAACAAGGCCTATATCTCTTCTATTTTTGCTTTTTAAGTGTTTTTTTTTATTGGTTAATATTTTCTTTCTTTTCCCCTTACTACCACGACATGATATATTCACTATGATTTTGATTTTTTCTTAATTTTTTTATAATTTTCTTTCATTATTTAGCTAATTTTGGGCAATGTAGGTAATTTCATATATTTCTATCTATACGTAAATACATATAGAGTACAAATAAACACTCCTAAATATTATTTAAATCATTTTATGATTTTTAGTATCAATATAATTTATCTTTAACAATTTATTAGTTATCGAAATGTATTTTACGTTTTTTCGATAAATAATAAATAATACACTTAAAATTTGAAAATTTTACATTCTCTTATTTTATTACTTATTTTCTTAAATTCAAACCTATGGGTCACTTTTACTAATATTTCTAGTTTTAATTTATAATTTAAGCTTGATTGGATCATTTAACCGATTATTCTAAATTTTGTGTACTAAGCCTACTCTTATAGTTATAAAGCCTACATTTAGGGCTTATAAGTTTGCCATGTCACTTTCTTGAAATTAGAGAAGGACATTTTATATACTTTGTGGCAACATACTTTTATAGCAAAAGTCACGGGGCAAAACCTTGGTTACAAAGTCATGTTAGATAGACTAAAAAGAATATAGTAAGAATTAAGTAATTTCAAACTTATTCATACAGGTTTAAGGATCTATTTCATATCCCTCGACAACAACCTTGACTACCAATGGGTAATTAAGAACGGCCCTTGGTTTATTAATAGACATTACCATGCACTAAAAAAATGGGAACCTGATTTCTAGATGAATTAGCCGAATTTCGAGGTGTTAATAGTTTGGATATGTATTACGAGGCTCCCAGTAGAGTTCTACTCCCCCCTTGCTATAAAGAAAATAAGGGAAAGAATCGATTTAGTTCTTCGATATGACTCATACATAGTTGGGTTAGAAAGAGGAAAGTTTGCGAGATTTTGTATCTAAGTTAATATGGACACCCCATTAAAGCACACAATAATGATACATAGTAAGAGGTATGTAGTGCAATATGAAAGATTACCTAGACTCTGTCAAAGTTGTAGCTACATTAATCATAACAAAGAGGCTTGCCCACAGTTGAATATCTTAGGGAACACTGTGAGTAGTAAGGAAATTAATACGACCATTAATATGGATGGAAAGATGATAGAGACTGAGAATAAAGGAGGAAAGGAGCAGGTTCCTCAAAGTGTTTTATAAAAGGAGTTATTTGACCCTGACGAAGAAAATAAATCACTGGATCAAAATGTAGACACTCGAAATACCACCATGAAGGAAAAGAAAAACGTAGAGGATACTTTGGTTGGCCCATGGGTAAAAGTACAATACAAAACTACATGACACTTAAATGAAAATGCATAAAAAGGGAAAGGTTTGTCATTCAGTATATTAAATGACATTCTAGAAGCCAGTGAAGGGACGCAACAATTGGACACTAAAAAGACACAAACTAGAGTGTTATCTCCTAAAGATCTAACTGTATAGGTTGTACATAAAGCTAATACCTTAAGAGGTGCTACAAATTCCACTAAAGGATAATAACCTTTAATATCCTCTACCAAACCCCTCTTTGTTACTAACAAGAAAAAATCCCCTAAGACTTTGCTTAAAAAGTTCAATTGTCAACATTATCAACATGTTGGAAGTAGAAATCCAAATGCAACTACTTCATAAGGGTTTAGACAATCCAGATCAACATTACGACAGTCAAATTTAGGAGATCTAAAGGAATGGACCTTTAAGGCTAGTCTAGATTAAAATCCAAGGATTGATACTGCACCCAACTCAATGGAAGAAAACACAGGCACTAGAGATAATGTTCAAGCCAGTAATGCACTAGCCAAGAACCTTCAACTAAGGCAATAAGATCATTCGAGTAACCCATCTATGCTTCATCATAGTTAAGATGCCACTATTTTAAGAGGACATTATGGGTAAGGACATCCTATAAATGATGGAATGGACATGTAAAACCCCAATAGAGAGAGCATATCTTTAAGAGCTCATCCCAATGGAGATTTAGTGTATCCCATTTTCCATACCAGTGATGGAGGAGGGAAAGAAACAAGTGATGATTACTGCATGGGAAATACATATGGTGATGTTCTATGAGACACTTCAACCATGCTAATGGAAAATGAAGATTGAATATTTCAATAAAAACATACTGCCCAATATTGGTATAAGATGACAACGATGATGATGACAACCAAAGAATCTGACGCTCTTTCCTCTGATATGGTTTGCATTCCATTCAAGGTTCTTTCTTGGAACGTTAAGGTGAAAAATTCTGAAAATTTTCGTCGAGTGATCCGTGATTTGAAGAGGCATTATGAACCCTAAGTTCTTATCATCACAGAGACAAAAATGGTATATCAAGCATCTTCTACTCTCCGTGACTCATTGGAATACATTCGTATGCTATGTGTGGAATTAGAGGGAATGAGTAGTGGGATCCTTGTAATGTAAAGTGCTGACACAATAATGATTCATTCCTGCTACATGTCTTAGCGACAAGTCCTTATGGAAATTCAAGTATATAACTTACCCCTCTCTTGGTTTCTAGCTACTATTTATGCTAGCTCAATTAGGAGTGTAAGACATTTACTGTAGAGTTAAATCATTGATTAGGTGAACCAAATTTCTTGTGTGTGGGTTCTTATGGGGGATTTCAATGAAATTCTTAGTAAAGAGGAAAAATTAGGAAAGGGGGATGGGGGTAAGGGAGGGAGGTGATATTGAAATAAACCAAGAACATGCATGGGAGTATTAAAATTGCATGAACTCATGTTGTATAGCTAATGTTGGGTTTGTGGGACTAAGATTCCTACAGTAAAAAAGAACTAAAAATTTGTCGAATCTTATTTAAACACGCCTTGATAAAGTATGGGCCAATTATGAATGGCGATGTTCTTTCCCAGAAGCTAAAATGTTTCATCTGTGCTCCAATTAATTTGACCACCTACCTATCTTTTTGAATACTTAGCCCTTGTTCAGTAGCAGTGAGAAGTGATCCCAACCTTCTCGTTTTTAACCAATGTAGGTAGAACACTTTGAATTTAAAGGTCTGGTAGCAAAATTCTAGAAGCAATCGTCCTTTAACTACTTTAGTGAATTTATTGAGTTCATGAACTGTATCAAAAAGTGGAATAATGAAGTGTTTGGTATGATCCTGTTGAGAAAGAAGAAGACTGTTGTGAAACTAAATCTTATTTGCCAATAGCTCTTCCAAAACCCAACGCAAGAGATTATTAATAGAGAGTATAGCTTGTAAGAACTTTCTTGGATTATTAGACAAGGACTCCTATGGGAAGCAAAGGCAAGATCTAATTGGATTATTAATGAAACACTCCAGTTAAATAATAATTTATTTAAGTCGTAAAATCTCTTAAGTTAATATCATTAGAAATCTAAATTAAGGTTGCGATTTGATTATTTTAAAATCATTATTTTACGTACTTATTAAATATATTCAATTTTATTTTATAAATAAAATATAATAATTTTATTAATACTTTACAATACGATATTTATATATTTGATTATTTATCTAAATACTATAATTTTTTTTCATCTCAATTAACTCTTTATCTTTCTATTTTAAGTATAAATATATCTTTCATTCCGAAATAGACTAGAATCTTATCTAAAACCCTACTCTAAACTTTATTTTTTTTATTTTTTTTTTTCCTCTTTTCGGCCACAATTGCCCTTCCTTTCTTGTCTCTCAATTTTTTTTATTCTCTCCCTTCTCATTATTACTTCTACCTCTCTCGGCTCTCACTCTCTCTTAGCTCATCATTACCTTTTTTTTTTTTTTTCCTTTTCTCTCTCTCTTGCAATTCCCCCTCATCATCTTCATTCTGGTCACTCCTCCGTCTCTCCCTCGTCCCGTCATCAATACCCAACCCAACCCCCTGTCCTTTCCCTCTCGTCTCTCGCCTCCACTTCATTTTTCTTTTCCCTTTCCAATCCTCTCTTACCAAATTCTCTCCCTCACCTGGACAATTCTTTACCGGACCCCACCCCCTTCATTTTCTTTTCCTTTTCCCAAATTCAGCTTACGCCGTCCCTGTTAACATAGCTACGTCAGCCCCACTTCAATTTCAAGGCCTTGTCAGCAACTAATTTAGTTTTCCAAATCATTAAACAACCAGCCGTCTAGGTTCATTTTGATTCCTCATTAGGTATTCTAAATTAACCCATAAATGTTATCAATTAATTATTTTGCAGATTATAACTTTTGTATTATTATTTATAATAGATTCTTGTTCGTCATCGTTCGATGTTTCCATCTCAATTACTTTCGCAAGATATTCAGATTTCATATTTAATACTATATACATAGTATATTATTTTTCGTTATTAGTATTGAATTAAGTAATTGATAATATCGAATTCCTACTATTAAATTATTTGATTATCTTGTTTTATAGTATTATTTTTATATAAGATTACCGTTATGTATATTATATCGTAATTCAAAATATTGGTTATAGATATATACGCTGAGGCTAAATTTTTGTTTTTTGTAATATTCAAGTTGGGTCACTCTTTTTTGTTTTATTATAGAGTTATATTAAGCTTCGTACTCTCTATGTAAATCCCAAGTGTTGATTTGGTGTACTATGATACTATTCTATTATAAATATGTCTTATTTTAATATTGATGTTATTACAATCTAAGTATTCTTTTCACATTAGTATCATGAATGTATAACATATTATATTACGTATAGTATGTCCGTTTTATATGTTGACTATTATTATGTCATTCCTTTCAAGTTTCTACGAATTATACTATTTTTCGATTAAGTACGTATTGTTTTATTACCATATCGATTTGATAATCTCTATGTTTTGATTCTTTAATCATGTGTTCTCTTTATTTTTTTCTTTTATATATATATATAGATATTTATATATCATACTTTATGATTTATTATAAATAAGCGATCTTATGTAGTTTTATCAACTTGTTAACTTAGTTGTATTATGTTCTATTTTTATTTTGGAATTATTATTTGATTCCATGATTTCTTTTAGGATCTTAATTGGATAGATTATAGGTTCATAGCTAACTTTTAGGAAGAACTTAGTCTTGGAATACTTAAAGGTTAATGTGTTTCTTATTTTTCATTTAGATTCATGGTATTTGGTTTCCCTTGTTAAGGTCTGAGCTTTTGTTCGGGTGGTGAGATTGGAGTCTTGTTTTCGCTTATGGAGCGATTTTAGGTACATGGTGTTTGGTTGTTGGTGGTGTTTAGTTGTTACTTGTATTTGATAAGAATTAGTAATTAAACCAAACTAAATTTATATTCAACCTAATTAATTTGGTTTGTTGATTTTGCTTGACCTACTCGCTCTAGGGGCCCGCAGTGATAATTCCTTAGAGGAACAAGTGCTGATCATACGTAGAGATTCCTTAGTGGACTTTCATATGAGACAACATAGATATAATATTAGGTTTTGGACTCTAGACTTTGGACTTTTGGCATAAAGGACTTAAAGGAAAACTTATATTATAATCACTTATATATGTGAACAAAGATCATGGTGTGATGGGGTGGGGTCATGAGTACTCATATGTTGTATGTTGGCTTAAATTGAAGATAATCAAACTATTGTTTGCTTATATTCTGTTATAATTGCATTATATGTATATGTATGCTTTGGACTTAGCATCCGTATATGCTTATACACCCATATTAGGCTTCAACTCACTTTTTTATTTTTCTTTCATAGTTGTAGGTCAATTCAATAAGTTATGATAAGTATGGAATTGCCATCACCAGGTTGGGAAGGAAAAGTAGTTAGTTTTGTATATTGTAAAAGATCAAGATCTAGTTATTTAGTTTGTTTAAGGCTAAAATAACTTACTTACGAGTCACTCGAACTGTTGTATCTAAAGAATTGTTATGTTTAAAGATTTGTTGTTTTATACTTGATAAGCGATTACTATTAGTGATTTTGGAGAATATTATCGGTTTTAGAGCCTTAATGTGTTTCTAATAGGTAGGGACATTTGGCGGGTTGTAATGCCTTCGGTTCTAGGGCATTACAATTAATGGGGAACGTAGTACTAGATTTTTCACGCTAGTGTGATTGCCAGGAGAGCCAAATCCAAAATTTCAAGCATTTTTTATTCAATAGGGAATTGGACTAGTGATATATCGATGGTGAAACATCTTTTTGTGAACTTCTTTAGTTCACTCTATACTACTGAACGCTCGTTTGTCTAGAGGGAGATGAGTGACTAGAGAAGCAATCAAATGAGTTTAAGTAGTGTAAATTGCGACTATCTTACCTGGCTTTGGACTGACAATGAGATTAAGAAAGCATTATGGTACATCGACAATCACAAATCACCAAAGATAGATTGCTTCCATGCACAGTTCTATAAAAAGTGTTAGGATATTGTAAGGAATAAGGTCTATCATCTAATCCAAAATATCTTCCAGTTAGGGATTGTTCCACACCAAGTGAATGAGACACTCATTACCCTAATCCCATAGGTCATAAGGCAACCAAGGTAAAGGATTTTCGACCTATTAGTCTTTACACTACCATGTAAAAAATAATCAGCAAATGTTCAATGAACAGAATGAGGCCCATGCTAATGGACCTGACAAGTCCAAAACAATCTAATTTTATCTTAGGTCACACAATAAAGGATAACATCATGATGTTCTAAGAAATCTTATGGTTAATGGGCAAGAAATCCAGATGAAAACAATAGATGATGGTGAAACTTGATCTGAAGAAGGCATATGACCATATAGAGTAGGACTTTATTAGATTTTCTTTCCAATCTCTTAACTTCCCACCAGCAGGGGTCAAACTGATTGGCGAATATATATCCTCTATTTCCTATTGCCTTATTTTCAATGGCTTAATGCTAGAACCTTTTTCTGTTAGCAGAGGCTTGCGATGGGGCGATCCACTATCACCATACCTTTTTATCATTGGTATGGAAATCTTAAGTAGAATCATCAGCACTATGGTATCAACAGGAAATAGGAAACCCCTACACATTAGAGGAACGGACATATCCCTTTCTTACTATTCTTTGCTAACAATATCTTGCTCATAGGTGAAGGAATAGTAGAAAATGCAAGATTAATGATGGAAGTTATGTACGAGTTCGGGGATGTTTCAAGACAGAAAGTAAACTACTTTAAGTCGTGCATCTTACTCTCCCACAACACCCCAAATGAAATAAAACAAAACATAGCGAATATTTTTAGCATTCGGCTAAATGTAGATTTAGTCAAGTACCTAAGTATCCCCGCCTATGAGGATGGTAAATTTAAAAGCTTTGATTTTAATTTCATCTTGGAGAAGATGAGATGGAAACTAAATGGTTGGAAAGCTAACCTTCTAAGTACGGCTAGCTTATTGGCAACCTTGGCATTAGAAGGGATAGTAAATTATTACTCACATGTACTATCCATAAAGAAGAACTTAATTGCTAAATTGGAGAAAATTAACCAAGACTTCATTTGGGGGGATACAGAGACATAGGAAGCTTTACTGGATCAATTGGAAAAGACTCAAAACCTTGAAAGAATAAGGAGGCCTAGGGGTTATGGACCTAAAGAAAAGAAAGAGGCCTAGGGGTTATGGACCTAAAGAAAAGAAACCAGGCGAACTTCATAAACTTAGCTTAGCACTTGAAAAGGAAGAAGCTCTTATGGACATCTTTGTTCAAGCAAAAATATGGTTTGTAGCTCAGTGGGTAGTGAAAATTAAGGGGTTCAGCTATCCTTTCAAAATTAGGAAAAGCCAATAACTAGTTTGAAGAGAATATTCATATGAAAGTCAAAAATAGGAAAACTATAAGATTTTGAAGAGATTCTTGGCAAAAAAAGGGAATTAGTTGCATCCTAGCTACAAAGGCCTTTGAATAAATATGACGAATCCTTAACCATTTAGTAAGTCTGGGATGATGATGAGGGATGGAAGGAGGACATCATTGGCTACCCATTGGATGAGGGCATTAGACAAAGATTGGGAATTTTGCACGGCCTTGTTCATATGAATGAAGAACATAAAGTGATATGGCCTTATGAATTGGATGGAGACTTGTCTATGAGATTGGTCTATTCACAACTTATGAAGGACGATAACTTAGACCTAATGGGGACACAATGGGAGTAGATATAGAAGCTACCAACCAGCCCAAGTATACACTATTGGTGTGGCATATTTTTCTTAATGGCATTGCATCAGGGGATAATCTCCAAAAACATGGAGTTCTAGTAAATCCCAATCTTCCCTTTTGTAGCAACGGAACCAAGACATTGCAACATGTCTTCATAAACTACGAATGGACAAGACGGATATGGCATGGCTTATATATAGCCCTACAACACCAGTATTTCACTTTTCAGGACCTAACAAACACGATTGAGAAGAACACCAAACAATCTAAACTCGCTTGATAAAAGGTTGATGTTCCCAAGCAAGTCCTAATCCTCTTTGCTTTAAAACATATTTGGAAGTTAAGGAACAAGAAAAGTATCTGACTGGTGGACTTTCAACCATATAGTTAAGCTAAATCTCAAATACAGAAGCTTACATCTTCTAACCCCCTAGATAGACCAAGGTTGGGTTATAATTGCATTTGATGGAGCTGTACCAGAGAATCAAAACATATTAGGCTTCGGTGCCATTTGTACAAACTACAAAGGAATGGTTCTTTTGGCAATACATAAATAGGACAAAGGTCTCTCACCTATGGAAGCTGAGCTACGGGCAATAGATGAAGGATTGCATTTTGCCTATCAAAGGGGACATCAGAATGTAATTTGCATATTAGACTCACAGCAAGCTATTAACTAGTTACTTAACAATAAAGTGGATCTGGATAGATACCATTCTATCTTACAAAAAAGTAAGGAAGCAACAATTCTTTTTTATCATGTTTCTCTTTGTAGGGTTGCCCATGAAAAGATCGTGGTTGTTGATCTGCTAGTGAAAAAAGGACTACAACATCCATCCCCTATGTTTTTTGTTACTCAGTTACCTTCATACTTATATATGGGTATTCTTAATTATAGCAAAGACCATTTAGATTGTTTTGCACCTATTGCAAATGTAGTAGGTGTAGGCTAATTAGTTTTTTTGCTTATGTTGTTTTCTTGTCATGGACTCGTCTTTTCTTTTCTCATGCTTTAAATATATTCCCTTTCACAAAAAAGAAACATAAGAGTAGAACACAATCAAGGCTTGGGGAAAAGTCAAAGAAATGGCAAATTTAAAGAAGCCTCTTATTGTGATTACTTCTCTCTATCTTGTTATTATGGGTAAGCAGACATAATTTAGGTTTCAATATAATCATGTGTATACCCAATGTTAATACATAAAACCAAATATGTGTTATGATAAAATCTAAGCATGAACTATCATATTTCGATTATTCTACCTAGATTATTTAGCACATATAACTATTGTTAGATGATTATTACAAATAGGGGGTGTTTTAATTTAGATTCAATATGATCACCTACCATCCTTCCATCAACAATTGATAGGCACATTAGAGTCTTATTTCCAAATTCAGATTTTTTATCAATAGTTATTTATTTTTCACTTTGTTTGTCATTACAACGTGATATTCCTCCCAATTAAAGTCCTGTATTTTATTTCACGATTTCTTGTATTTTGGTTCTCTGCATATCTTTCCTTGCGTGACTATGTACATCATTAACCATAAAAGACATAATTTATTATGTGCAGCTTGTTTGTACCACTACTTGCCCCTTCAACAAACTAATCATTGGCACAGTGCAGACCGGAAGAACCACACAAGGTAAGCCAGAAAGGAATACGACTGTGACCAATCAATGCTCATGTGGCCAAAAGTATATTACAGTCGCATGTCGTGGATTTCAGACCGCTGAGACACCAGTTGATGCGTCAGTGCTCCTTCCCCTAGGTGATCGTATTTGCCTCCTCAAAAACGGCAACGTATTACAATCTAAAAGTTCAATCTGGTTTTCCTATGCATGGGATGCTCCTTTTGATTTCTCACCAGCAAAATCCACTATTGCATGTTGAGCGATTTTCGATGAAATCCATGTTTTATGAATAAGTACAAAGTTGTTTATTCTGTTTTTATTTCGGCGCTCTTTGTGTATTTTCTAATTTATATATATAATTTATATATATGTTGGTGAAAGATATATATTTGTTTCTTCTTTATAAAGTGGAAGTTAGATTTCAATAAAAAAAATTTTGTATAAACCGTAGATTTGTGGTACCCATTATATTTTTCATATGAATTCTGTTATAATTAGATCCGTGTTTATTCAAGCCCTTCTCTTACTTTATTATCAATTTATACAACTTACATTCTGGGATGCTCCAAATTATCTAAAAACATCAATACAATAAAATATATTTCTCCCTTCTCCTTTTTCTTTTTAACTATTTTGTATGGTGAAATTTCTTAGAATAAGGTTGACTGGGAAACTTTTCTTTTAATTCCGATCATGTATGATGTTTTAAAATAATTGATTCATTATATTATGGGCACTAGGGGTTCTACATTTAATCAGGAAAGAAAAGGTTAATATGCTACTTTTACCCATTTTCTCTGTTTTGCAGAAATTTATGTAAACCAGAATCATAGTCGGAAAAAAAAAAAAAAAACCATTCTCTTACATAATGCTATCAGACCAACTTGAATAGTTAATCCAAACATACAAATGGTAAAAGATTAAAGGAGTGCCTGACAAGTTCAACTAAGATTCCACTAGAATTAAATTAAGATTGGATTTAATAAAATCATACTAAACTCTATCAATCAATTTAGATTTAACAACATTAATCGTATATGACAAAATACCAAAATAGGTGTAAACTGGAAAACTTTATCATCAATCAGGTTATGAACATTACTTTATGGCAATGGACCGCAACCACATTAGGCACTAGCACATTTTATTAGTTCGCGAGTAAGGTCACCCACGCTTTTCTACACACAACAAATAAAGGCTTCATTTATAATTATATCAAATAATTTTATTGCTTGTTTCATTAATCACATGTAACTAAAATATTAACTATTTCATCAGATTTTAATTGTAAAGCTATATGATTCATACTTTCTTTCACATCTATTTGTCGGATTTATACAACATTAATGCAATCAATATCTATATGTTTTCTTCTCTTTGGATACCTCTCGCAACAATATATATCTAGAAAACGATCAAATCGGCTAAAACGATTATGGTGGATCATTTCACGGTGGGTTTTCTAAATATGGGGTAGAAATATCAAGGCAAATTAAACCCCCAAAAAATACCTAAAATAGAAACCAAAGATACTAGACCATATATTTTGATGAATTGTAGGATTGTCAGTCCTAGTTAAACCTTCTCGATTCAACTTGGTTTGATCTGATCTCTCCACGAAACCGATTTGAATTATTTATTTGACCGTCATCGACAGTGATCCAATCGGTTCAATTAGTTGACCCAACCGATCCAACTATTTGACTCAACTGGTTCAACTCAGTCCTATGAGAACCCAGCAAACTTGATAAGGTTAAAATATTTTATTTTCTCTTATATTTTTTAGAAATTACATTGATTTGTTAAAAAAATAAATATATATCAAAGAAAAATAAAATATAAACTATAAAAAGTTATCAACTTTCTATTCTCAAGAATATAGGTAATTTTTATTACTTTATACTTAAGTATAAGTTATATTATAGTATTTTTACCGACCCCAGTTCAATCCTCATTTGACCTCAGTTGACTCTATGGACCCTTAATCTCTTCTCATTGTCCAATCAACCTTTCGGTCTAGATTTGATAATATTGGTGAATAGAGAATAAAATTACCTAAGTGGTTCTATTTAGAGCTTATAGAGGAACTTGAGTTAGAAAATTTTTTCTTTTACTCTTGTCTCTTGAATTTTCAAATTTTTAATTTGATTGTGAATACCCAAAATATATGATTAGATACTTCAAAGCTACCTATGAACATTTCAAATTTCCTTAAATAAATTTAAAAATAAAGTAGATATTATGGTGAAATTGAACTTTGAAATCTTCTAAAGAAAGACAACAAGAGCCATATCATGTTAGGTAGCTGTTTATTTTCGTTATTTTCTTTTCCATTAAAAATAAATTTCACTAAATGAAAATAAAGTACATCAATCAAATAAGTAGATATAAGAGAAATGACAGATGAAGAATTAAATGTATGAAAATCCAACCAAATAAAAAGATAGCATCTTTTCTAGAGTCAATATATTTCATATTACAAATATCATCATTTCTCATAAGAGAACAAAGCCAACCCAATTAGAGAGAATAATAAATCCTTGGACAACATAATTGCACATAAGAGATGAAATATATATATATATATATATATATATATATATATAATGCACTTATTTTAGAGCTATTAACAAAATAATATCAGCACCATGTCATATTTTCAAACCAACCAAATTTTATACATAGGTTTTTCATAGGGTGACATGTAATGCCAATAGATTGGTGATGAATTTCATTTACAATTATAATTGTTTCAACTGCTCTTGATAATTACCTTGAAGTGTAATTTCCTACAAGATTTTAGGATGGGTTTAGGATTTTGTCTTAAAACTATAAGGTTTTAATTAAAACGCAACAAGGAATCTAAAATTAATAAAAAAATAAAATATAATAAATGGGTAGTAGCTATTGTAAGTATATGATAAATGAAAAGTAATAAGATAATAATTTTTGAACAACCCTAACCTCTCATTAAGTCACTACCTTTAATCTCCCTTGTCTCGTTCAATAGCCATTTATGTTCACTTCACTATCTCTCTTGGCTATTTCATGTCTTATCCCAAGTAGCTCTCATCTTAAATCTCAGAGTCATAGTCACCTACCTTCACCCTTCGACACTTATAGTCTTACGGTCTTCCATTGTCCATCCATCACAGCTTCATCTTTCCTCTTCAAGGAAGTCTAATTATGAAAAGAAAGTAGGTTTTGTTTTCATTTTGAGTGGCTCCATTTCATTAAATTTTTATGGGTTTTATGTACTCAATTAAATTTAAGTTATTACAAAAGCTTAAGTGGTTATTGTGAAACTATAGATTTATAAGAAAAAAGGAAAAATAAAATATTAGGTTGGATTGGTTCATTAGCTCAATAGTTTCCTAATGGGATTTGTGTATAGGGTTTTTGGAAAGCCTTATAGAGAACTTGGTAGGGTCTCGATTTTACAAAACCCATCTCAAAATAACGTGGTGTTATACTTACTATAATGAAACCAAGTGACCTCTCTATTTATTTTATTCTATCCAATCCACTAAGGAAAACACTATGAATAATCTATACTACTGGCATTACAATAAGTATGATCATAAGAATCCTCCTTCATTTCTGAATACAATAAAGCTACAAAATGTAATTACTATCGTATTCATGGAGAAATCAAATGTCACATCATAAAAAATATCTAAATTTACTATATGAATATTGCTAGATCCTCCAAAAATACCTTCTATCTCTATAATATATACAAACAGATACTGTTAATTTAAGATTAACATAACACCCAAAAAGGAAAAAAGAAAAGAAAAAACAAACAAAAGAATAGAATAGAGAGAAATCATCAAATACTCGTGTGTTGTGTGTCCATGTTTATAGTTCGTTCACTTCACTAAATAGAATAAGGAAAAAATATAATTGGAATTCTTAAGAAATGTAATAAGGATGTAATACATATTACTTTATTTAGTTAGATTAATAAATAATTTAAAAATAAACATGTAATAGAACTTTAATTGCTAAATTACCTTTAAATCATTTTTTTTTCTCAAGTAATTCTAAACTAATAGGTAGTGGTGATGGTAGTAGTAGAAATTGACTACGAGAGTGGAGGTGGTGATAATGGTCGATGACGGTGGTAATAGTCGTAGCGGTAGTAGTGGCAGTAGCGGTAGTGATGGTTGATGATAATGGCTGTGATTAGAGGCGGTGGCGGCGATAGTAATGATTAGAGGCGGTGGCGGCGGCGGCGGCGGCAACAATGGTGGCGATAACAATGACAATAATGGTGATGATAATAGGTAATGATGGTAATAGTAGTGTGATGGCAATAGTATTGGTAACGGTGGCGGTGATGATGATGGTAATAGTAGCCGTGACGACAACGGTGACGGTAATAATAGTAACGGTGATCATTAAATTGATATAAAATTATTTTAAAAAAAATATGAAATTTTATAAAAAATCGTAATTCTTTGCTTGAATTAAGGAATCTCTATTAAATTGTGATTTGGAGATAAAAAAAACTAAATGAACTCTATAATAAGGAATAAGAAGGGAATTGAAAGTAAATGAGACATTAGAGTTTCCGCTCCTCCAAAGTCATTGAAAAGAGAGATGCAAGTGATGGATTAGACTACGGAGGGTACCGTTTACATTATGCATACGCTGGAAATTGTATTGCTGGACCGAAGTTATGTTACTACAGAAAAGAAGGTGGAATAGTGCCCTTAGTTCTAAAAGGCAGCTTATTGCAATAGTCAATGTACACTGCCTGTACATTTTCCACCAACCCGGTGAAGTCAAGGGGACTCATTTCCAAGGTATTGCAATAAATAATCTGCAAACATTCCAAAGACTCCAAGCTTAAGATGCCTTGAACCCATCTGAGTTTATCACATCCTTGAAGTTTCAAACTTCGTAGATTCCTCAATGTCGAAAGGTCGGGCAAAATTTCTAAGGACAGACAGTAATTTAAGGACAATGAAGTCAATGTCTCAAGTCCATCAAAGCTCACTATTCTCACCATATTCTTGCACCACCACAAGTTTAAGGAAGATAGTCTTTTCAAATTTGACACATCAGGTAATTCTTCCAAGGAATGACACCAAGTAAGCTCTAACTCTTTCAAATTCTTTAAAGAGTTCAACCCCTCAAGGCAGCCCAAGTTTTTGCAATCCACGAGTTTGAACTTTTCCAGAAACTCCAGTTTTGGCATTTTGTGTGGAAACCCTAATTTAGAACACGTTCTAAATTAGGGTCTACTTCTAGGCATTTCGACTGGATCAGACCCCTCAAACTCTTTTTATGATCCGAGCCTTCAAGAATTAGTTCCTCCAAGGAATACAATTCTCCTAGACCTTTCATCTCGTTCAGCATTTTAGGAGATGAAATCTCCAAATGTTTCAAATTCTTCAAGCTTGACACATCAAGAATTCCACCGAGAAATTCACATTCCGTCAACGTTAAACTTAATAGGTTAGGTGGAAGACGCGGGCCGTATCGAAATATCACTTTAGATAGATAGAGATGCCTAAGCCTTAAAAGTTTACCCATATCCTCCAAGCCAGTGACAGGATAAGCAACATCCAAACTCAACTTCTCAAGATTTGCTGCATTCAAGATCCACGTAAGGTTCAGGCGACTCCAGTACCCACCAAGAGGCCAATTTTCACTGGACAGCTTGATGACAGTATTATTATGCTCCAACCATGAGAAAAGCTTCGTTAAGTAATGCAAGGTGGGCTTGCTGAGATCTAAAACCTTTAGATTATTCACCTGCAAGATCAATGAATAATTACGGAGTGAAGTTTTTATAATTGAAGTGAATTTATTGATTGGCTCCGCTATTGATATCACCGTGTGTTGTACCTTGATTGTGCTCCATCCTTCCAAATACCGAGTAAAATTGGAATAGGAAAGATCAAGGACAAGTAATCTTTTTGGATTGAAATTGACTAGTTTGACGTCGGCGTAGGAACAACAAAACCATCTCAGGTTTGGAAAAAGTCCACTAAAGTCTCCCTCCACCTTATGAACTCTCAATTCCAGGAACCTCAAATTCTGGAGGCCAACCATGTCCTCGCTTTTGATTGTGATGGTTGGAGCATGTATACTGAGTGTCTCTACATGTGACTTTTCCTTAAAAAAAATAATAAATAAATAAATCTAAGTACTAGAAATTTTCCTTTTTTTTTTTTTCTTTCTTATGAACCTATTGGGCAATAAATGGATTCCTTTAAAATTTTTACTTTCATGATGAATGAAATGTGTACCAAATACTTTATAAACCTTTAAGTTAATATTTTATAAGTTATATAGTTGATAAAAGGTTAATGAGTATATCGAGATACTTTTTAAGATATTAAATTAAAAATTTTTCACACATAATCCATATGCTTTCTTTTTTAATAAAGGATGTGATCAATATTGAAAAATGTTTAAAATTTTCTTTCTTAGACTCTTACAAGTTCCTCGAGAACACCACTAAAGAGGATCGTATAAGTATTGTTTAAAAGAAAATCTTTGATATTAGTTTTCAAGTTGTTTCCACATCAATATGTCAATATTCTACTCGTGTAAAATCCAATTATATTTTCTTTTCTTTTCTTCTTCTTATTATGACAATTTATTTAGGCTAATCTTGGAGTTATTTTCATCTATTATTTTAATTACATGGTTTATAGGAGTTTAATAAATATGATCAAATCCCAAGTAATCTTGTCAAGCATGGCAATACATTACACATATATCGTTGTTTACGTGAAAATAAAACTTTATACATTTAAAAGAAGGATTGCACTTTGACCAACATGCAGTTAAAATTTGTTGCGGCTGTATGGGAATTGATTCACTAGAGACACAAATTTCGGCTGAGGTACCTCGAAATTTAAATTAAATTTTGCTTTGATCTCATCAATTTAAAATGGTCAATACACACAAAATAATAGATAATGGATGGATTTCGCAATTAATTAAGTTTTCATTATATTAAATTTTGGCTTTCTTAATCGAAAGGGATATAAAGAAAGGAATAAGTGGAAAAAGAATGAAAATCATTGGAAGTGAAAGTCTTGAAGGTCATAATTGTCCGAAAGGGGAGTAGTTTCATAAAGTATACCATAAAAAGCATAATGAAGCTTAACCTATCTTTTTGGATGAAGGCTTGATTAAGTTCAAAGTTAAAAAGAGCAAAAAGCACAAGTAAGCTATCAAATTGAAATCGTACATCAAACATCCTTATATTCTTTTACCTTGATTTCCTTACTTAATATTAAATTTTACTTCAACATGTAATACGTAATATTATATAAAAATTTTAAAAAGTTAAATAATTCTCTACTTAATAGGTCGAGAATTAAAGAGATAGGCGTAGTATTTACCTTTATCTCATGCAAAAGGTCGAGGTTATTGTTGATTCGCAGCCTATTTGGTATCCAGCAGCTTGTGTCGCTTTCATCTTGAATTATAGCCCTTCCAAGATCCTTTAACACGTCATGCATCCAGAAGCATTCAATACCCATATGGTCAATAATTCTTATTAAGGAACGATCTTTGAGAGTTTTTATAGCAGATTCTGGATACCAACCACAGTCTTCCCACATGTAACATGCATACCTTTTGTCCAACTTTCCATAATAACTTGCTATATCAAGAAAGATCTTTTGTTGATTAATTCTTAATCCTTGATAACTTATCATCAATCTAGATTCCATGCTCTTATCTGGGAATTTCTTCAACTCTTCTAATGTTTCCTTCCAAGCATCTTCACTATTACCAAATAATAATGAACCAATAACCTCAAGAGCCAATGGAAGACCTCCAGTAGAAGAAACAACCTCCTCTGAAAGCCTTTGAAATTCCTTTGGAGGAGAATCCTTCATAAAAGCACTCTTGCTAAAAAGCTTAAGTCCACGATCATCATCCATCTCCTTTAATTCATATGATAGAACATTGTTTTTTTCATGTAAAACAGTAAAAACCCTCCTATCCCTTGTCGTGACAATGATTCTACTTCCACTTGTAAAACAAACATGATGCCCTACCAAATCTGTCAATTGCTTTGCATCATCCATGTCATCCAAAACAAGAAGAAATTTCTTATTTTCAAGTCCTTCTCTAAGCTTGTTTATCCCATCATTGTGGTCATGAATGGAATCAGCAAATGAGGGATTAATGATGTCCTTACACAACTGTCTTTGCAACTTTACAATCTTTCCACTCTGTAAATTTTCCCGAACATTCTTAAGAAAGCTACAACAACATGAGAAGCTGGGTTCAAGTCGGTTGAATATAACCTTAGCTAGAGTAGTCTTACCGATGCCTCCCATTCCAAAGATTACAATGACACGAAAATCATTGGAGCTTAGGTCTAACAATTCTTCCACATGCTTCACTTCATTCTCCACTCCAACTAATTTATCAGTCACATCCTGATGCTTGGGCATCAATTTGATGACAAGCTCTTGAGTGATCATTGTAATTTCCTCAGCTTCACTATGATAAAAATAAAAGCATAGTTTCAATTTCATAAATAGAGTACGCCACTTTTATATAAGTATGACTTATACTAAGTTATAGCATATTGATAAATGATGTGTTCTTTATGCTTCCTATGTCCCAAATAATTGATATGAAACCAATAATGAGAGGATAGTTTACTGTTTGAGACCAAAATAATGTAGAGCTTTGACTACCTAAAACCCTAACTCAGCGAAACCTTGATCTAAACCTTACAATTCGAGCCTCCTTTCCAATATTAGGACTCATTTCAGTTTCTTATTACAATTCAAGATAGAGCTAAGATGGAGAAATTACAAAAAGGGCTTATCGAATCTTAACATTTTAATTAAGAGCTATTTGTTCATCTTAAGTTGATACGGAATGAACTATAATCTTAAAAGATTATTAAGACTAAGCTTTAGTAAGAAAATTAATAATTCGACTTTGATTTGATCAAAGTTAAGGTGAGATTAATTTTAAGCTAAATGTGTATAGCTTAAATGGGTTTGTAAACCCCACAAAATTTAACATTTTGGAATTAAAGTTAAACTCAAACACTAATAGCTATTTCTTTAGGTTCGACAAAACCAAAGAAATTAAAATTGATAAAATTTTCAAATCGACAATGTTAAGTCTTAAATTCACGTAACCACAAATTGAAATCACAAAACAATTAAGAAGCCTAAAAACTAAAACTAGAAAAAAAAAAAAGTTAAGACCTTAAATTAAAATCTAAAAGAAAGGAAAAACTCAATATATAATATATATATATATATATATGTAGTAACTTTAACTCGAATTATGTCAAATCATGTAAATTCGATACAAAACCATTAAAGACAATTCTAACCAATAACGATTAGCTAAATTAAACCAATTAAGGTAGTAAATTAATAAAATTACTAATTTACCTCTATATACATGAAAACAGCACATACATGTAAATATACATATAATATAATATTTAATCATTTATGTTATAGTATATGATCTATTGAATAATATCGAATGATTAAATTTAAAGCAATTAAATGTTAAATTAAGGAAATTATATATTCCTCCCTAAAATGTACTTATAGCGCCATGTGTATACATATTAGGTATAATTTCCTTCATACATTATATAATAGATGATATATGCGATTTCTCATGTATACTGAACCATATAATATGCCATATAATTTATTAGTGTGTTCAAATAAATATAATGACAACATGATGTGCTCAAATAATTTAATTTAATGTATCAAAATACCTATTCCAATCTACCAACTATAGCCACTTAAAGACCTATAATATCATACCCTATATTTGGCCGTTTATAAATAATAACAACAAAAGCAATAGAGAGAGAGAGAGTAAATTAACAAATTTCAAAATACCTATTCTAATTTACCAACTATAGTCACTTAAAGACCTATAATATCATATCCTATATTTGGCCGTTTATAAATAACAACAACAAAAGTAATAGAGAGAGAGAGAGAGTAAATTAACAAATTTCAAAATACCTATTCCAATCTACTAACTATTGCCACTTAAAGACTTATAATATCATATCCTATATTTGGCTGTTTATAAATAGTAACAACAAAAGTAATAGAGAGAGAGAGAGAGAGAGAGAGAGTAAATTAACAAATTTCAAAATGTAGAAGTTAATATACAAATTCTAATGAAAGAATTGAAATTTAAAAATATTAACATTTTAGTAATGAATGGCTAACTAACAGTAAAATAGATGTTAATAACAATAATAATAATAATAATAATCTTGATGATAATGATGGTGGAGTGACAATATGAAATTGATAAGTTCCATATGTTTTTGTGTTATCTAATTTATTTCAAATTCACTAATAAAATTTCATTTAAAAAGGACATAAAAATAAGTTTTGTTGTACATATGAGTGTACACATAAGAAAAAAATAAAGTAACAATATGAAAATAATAAACTTACCAAGTTTTTGTATTGTATAATTTATTTGAAGTTCTCTCGTGAAATTTCGTTTGAAAACGGTATAAAAATAATTTTTACATATGAATAAAGTATACATGCAAATAAAATCGAAAAATGTAAAAATATTATCTATCACATGAGGATAAGGAAGGATCATAAATACCTAACCCTCATCCTATAAAACAAATGCTACCCTCTCTTTCCCCATTGTCCACCTATCATAATCTTGCTTATTTTCCTTTATACAATCATATATATGAAAGACAGTGGACTGTATTCTATTAGATGTGGTACAATAGCTTCTTCATCTTCATTTTGTCAGTAAAACCAAGCTCGAAGTCCTTATTTTCTCTTTCATTTTCTTCAAAACTATATACTCTCTCTCCAAAGAAAACACACATCCAGATACTACCTTAAACCCATTATCACAAAACCACCTCTTCACAACGAAGCCACCACCTAATCACCGGAAAAACACCACTAAAATAGGCTGGGCAAATTGTTTTTATGAAAGCAAAAAATTTCTAGATTTTAGTACATCCCAACCCGACCACTTTAGAGTTTAATAACTCCCACCTCCGACCACCACTTGGTAAGCCACCATCAGTTGTAAACATGGAGGACTATCAGATTTACAGTTGACGAGACCTAATTCTAATCGTGTGATAAGAAATCGGATTCAAAATCTCAGTGTTTCTCCTTTATATTTCTGCTCATACATATGTAAAGATACAAAGTTTTTTTCATTAAAGATTCAATTCTTACTGAAAAATCTTACTCTAAATTGTATGTAATGAAAGTTAATATATACTAAGATGTATTTCAAACAACTTTATTGAAAGAAAATGCATGAAGATGATTGAATTGTTGGATCAAAATCAAGGATAAACATGTATATAAACAATGTTTTTGAACTTGGGAAGGCTACTTTGATGGGTAATTTGACCTTAGTTTGTATTCGTTTTTGTAAAAATTTTTGCATAGTTAGATAGATCTTGTAGAGTAGGATAGATATTAGGTATTTTTGTTTCAATTTGAAGATTAAAGTAACCTAAAAAATCAAGTTGAAAATTGAGGGGAGTACGTGTGTATGTACTAGTTATTCTTGTTGATTCACCTGTCTAACATGGAAAAATAACATGGTCTTAATCCTTTCTATATAAAGAAATTGTGCTACTTGCATGAAATGGATGGGTGAGAGAAGAGTGAGAGGTAAGTGGCTATATGTTTTCCTATGATCATTTTTGTTGAATGGGATTGCTAACTATTATTATTTTTCTCTTTTTCCATTTAGA
The DNA here is from genome assembly GCA_024138015.1 of Lumnitzera littorea. NCBI lineage: Eukaryota > Viridiplantae > Streptophyta > Magnoliopsida > Myrtales > Combretaceae > Lumnitzera > Lumnitzera littorea. The sequence goes on along the minus strand of JAMXBB010000007.1, from coordinate 3,776,841 downwards.
TTATCCACTTTCCCAAACAGCAATATGTATGTATGTGTTGTGTACATTAAACAAACTTTGCATCATAATTTTCGAAACAGATGCAAGCATTAAATGTGGTTATATATATAAATACGAATCATAGAATCTCTTAAAAACAACTATTTATGTACATATGTATAGATATACATGGAAGGAAAATATGTTGTATGTAGAAATATATATATGCGTATATGTATACATATAATAATAATAACGATAACGTGCGTTTTTGAAAAGATGTAACGTAATTACATATTTATATACAAATTGAAGTATTGAGTTATAATAATAAGGATTACAATAATAATGATAATAATAGCGAGGATAATAATATAGGGATTATATACTTATAAGAATTAAAAATGACTATATTTGTAAATGCGAACATGTGCAATATGCTTTAATAATAACAATAACAATAACTCTATAATATGGATAAGCTAGATTTTTAATGATCCAATTATTGAATTAACAATATAATTTCAATATTTTCTACTTAACTCTATTATTTTATCTAACTTATACTGACATACTACTATTTATCTCTCTACACACTAGCATTACAATTAAATTTTAACATAACCAAATACTAATGTAAAATTTACAAAAAAAAATGAAAAAATTTGAACTCGTTTAACATTTACTAAGTTATATATTACTCATATGCTAAAATGGTATTTTCTATTTATCGCAATAAATAGGTTAAGCAATATGAAATATCATTAAAAGTATTAAATAAAGTAAATCATTGAAAAAAAAAATGTAACCCCAAACTTGATAAGGATCTACTATAAAAAAATAATAATAATAACAAATAAATAAATAAATAATCCATGTGATTCAAAATGTAAGCAGAAACGAAAATCCCAAGATAAATAGTTAGATAATTAGGCAATTTAGCACTACGACTAGATACTTATTAGGTTTTTATTATCTTATTTATCAAGAAACACTAATCAAGAGGGTAAGCTACTTATTGACTACTAGGAATCATATCGGCTTTAATCAAGTGAGTACTCTTGATAACTCTATACTTGTTTTGTGTTTATAATTAGTACACCTAAAGTGAATATTGATAATTTGATGTATGAGGGTTCGAGTTATGTATGTGCCTGAATACTGATTGCGTGTTGTGTAAAAGGTTGTGAAACATAATAGCTGAATAATTGGCTGTTTGATTTATTATTGCATAATTGAATGGTTTGTTGATATTGATTGATCACCACATAAATTGACTTAATCATATTTGACTTAACTAAAATAAACTGGATCATGCATAAACATGAACATTACATATAATGTTCCGGCAGTTACCTCATGTGGTTGGTAATAAAGGGTCTTGGAGGAATGAATTCTTATATGATTTGATTAGTATAGTGCAAGAGTATTGGTACAATAAGACTCTTCCCTTGGTTCTCGAGTTTACTTGGCGTCAAAGATGCTAACCGTAAGTGATTGGGGGTTACGTTTAGAAACCACCGTTGTAGGGTATAAGCGTAGACTGCGAGGGCCGTCTCACAGCTAGACATAAGATTTTGTGTTTACTAGATTTCGTGTATTACTAAATTTTTTTAAAATGAAAACGTATTTCATGAAATACGAAATTTAAATTTATGGTTAAAAACCCTGAGTGCTGAAACCAGATTATGATTGGTGTCGATATATATCCAGCTGTTACTTCAAAGGATATTAAATTTGATGTTATGTGTAGCACCAATCAACTGCATATATATTATTTGGTATACTATTTGCTTATACATTCATATATTTGGTAAGAAATTGTTTAATAATTTGCTTGCTAATATAATATGAAGGATAATTCACTAAGTTCTTATAGTTTACTTTCTAATAGTTTTTTTTTTTGCAAATTGATAAATAATTGGGTATGAGTTAAGAGTTGAGTTTTAAGTGTAAGTATTAAGATTTTTAGAGGCTAGAATTAGAGAGAAATTGTTTAATTCATTTAAAACTTCAAATGTAAATACCACTTATATATATTTAGATTTTATAATTTCAATAAGTTTAAATTTAAGTCTTTACTTCTTGATCTTATCATTTGGTATGTGATACCGATTATTTGTAGTTTTAAGGAACTATGGAATATTTGATATCCTTTGTTATTTATATAATACGGTAAGTTTATAAATTAAAAATTTAAAATCCTAAAGATTGACTAATTAGAGTCTTGTAATCTTTGACTAACAAGACTATTTTCGTATTATGAGTGTACACGTAATATAAAAATTTTGGACAATCCTACTAATCTCCTTTAGGGTCATGACAGAGTTTGGTTATTTTAAAAAGGAAATTTTAATAGATTAATGCATTCGAGTGTTTAAATGGAAAACCTGAATCAAAAGTAGGTTTAGGAAGGATTAATAGAAATGAAGCTACTAATTTAACCAAATGAGAAGTTATGGAATGAAGAAGAGTCAAGCTCAAATCTGGAAAACCCATCTTCCAACCAAACGAACTAAGTTAAGAAATTGAGTGCTTGAATCTGCAGTAGTCTAGTTGACCGAATCCTGCCTAAGTCAAGCCTTACTTCCACTTGTTTCAATCTAATGAACCATATATTGAATCTACAGACTGCAAAACTAGACCTTACTTTTGGAAACAAAAAACATTCTAAGAAGGTTCAATCAATCAAACTTTACAATAGCTCAACCATGCTTTCTGTATCTAAAATAAACTCTTTTATGCGCTCATTTAATTCTAGGTAAAAAAAAAAAAAAGAAAAAAAGAAAATTGGATTAAGGCGGACATAAGCACAGGTCAGTTTAACCTTGGACTGTTTGAAATGACCTTAACCTTATGGACGTGGTAGCTTCAAGTAAAAGAATTCGATAACTACAAACTGCAGTTGACAATTAATTTGATTTCACACAAAGTTGCTATGCGGGTCTAAAATGAAATGGGGAAGAGTAGTTTCATCAGGAAATTTAGGAAAGGGAAAATAATATGTCATCCTCCCTCACATTTCAGAAGAAATATCATGCAATATAGAAGTTATTTTGATGATGTGACAACTCATCTATTCATTCTTCTTATGGAAAATGATCAAATAGCAATCATATGTTGTCTAGTTAGATCATTCCCCATGTTAAACACCCCATTTGGGATCTTTAAATACCACATCACTAATCTGAAGAAATCTTTTGTTAGTAACTTCTCTACTTTATCTTAAAGTCCATGAAAGTTTCTTAACAATCTTTTTTAAGTTTTTTGTGGGCAAGATATTGGTAGTGTGTATATATATATATTTAACCCAAAGACATTTTCTGAAAGTCAAAATCCAGAAAAAGAAATAAATAAACTTTCTAGGGTCCTCTATGAAGGATCTCAACATTTTGCAAGAACTGCAGTTAATGGGGAAGGACCTCGAAAGTCGATCTTGAACTTCAGAAATTGCACCAAGGAACACGTATTGGGAATGGCCTTATCTATAAGTAACATACGTTTTCTGGCACGAATTTCATGGTCAAGCAACCCAATCCCAATTCTTCCGGTTGTACAAGCTGCTCACAAGGATTTTTTTTTTTTTTTTGGCTGTTTTAAGTTTCTCTGACAAGTAACGTCAGAGTATTATTTATTTTTTTAATTTTTATTGATAAAAAAATATAGTAATGAGGATCGCAAAAATTTAGAAAAAAAAAAAAAGCTAAAAAACTTTAGGGAAGAAATTCAAAAATAAAGTGTATAATTGTTTAAAAGAGTTTCTTAACATGTTAACGCAATATTTAAAAATATAAAATAAATTGTTATATGATAAAGATGGTTTTAAACCTTCCTTAATCTATGGTAATCAGTTTCGTGTCCCTAAGTATTATATTAGCATTTTAAGAAATTTTAAGTCTTAAAAGCCTACTACTTTATCCTAAGTCCCTTCACAAAATTGCTTAATATTTTTTTAATATTTTTGAAGGTCTCAAATAATACATTATAACCGATCAAAAAAAAAAAAAAAAAAGAGTAAGAAGAGGAGGAAAACAGAATTGCCTGTCAAAGCCACTTTACTTGGCTAAGTAACTTCGCACTATGGACAGCCAACACTATGTTGGTTACATAGGCCCGGAAATTCCAGAAAAGTAACTTCCTTCGAGGATGGCCTTATACACTTGAAAATAAAACAAAAAATTTGAAAAAAAGAAATTTACATCCCTATAGGTCTAAGAGTTGCGTCGTTGCTTAGAGAATTCAATCCGATTCAGCATTTTATAACCATAGCCCCTGACGGGTCTTGCCACGCCCCGTAGTCTTGTCTAGGAAACAAGGTGTCTATTCGTAAATTAAAAAAGGATGGCTATTTAAATTGGTCAGAAGCCAAGAGGGAGCAACATAGGATTATGATTCTGGCATTCGATGAACGCGAGTCTATGGGCTGTGATTTAACATTATTCTCCCGTATGTCATAGATATTAACTTTGTTCGACAAAGTATACTCTCGTCCATCGATGGAGAACCAAGATTTAAATTATTTGTCGAAAATAAGCATCAAAGCACTGATTTCCAATGGCTCAATCGTAGATCAAGAGCCAGGTCAAACCCGATCCAGACTCATTGGGTCAAGAGTCCGATTCCTTTTGAACCGAGAGTAGTCCAATTTAGGCCAATTTTTGGCTAATGAACCGGTTAAAAAAATATATTTTTTTATTTTTATTTTTAGTTTGAAAAAAAAACTATTAATAAATTATGAGAATTTAAAATTTTAATTATTTCACCTTATTAATTGTTAGATACTAAAATATATAATCTATATATTTTACAATACACAATTATTACTGTATACCCATAATTAGTAAATTAAGTAAGAAGCTTCTTTTTATTAGCAATATCTCAAGGAAATTTTGTTAATATAATTAATGTGGGACTAAACTTATGATAGGTAATATTTATTGTGATCTTTTCTTATTTTAGAAGAAATTTTAAAAAATAATATAATTTATATGAGAGTGAACCAAGTATTGTAAAGAGAACATTATCTATTTAATATCTATAATACACTTTTTGTTTTATATATAGTATAAATATATTCTTTATGACTTTTAATTATATTAAATTATAAATACATTAGTACTTCCGTAAATCATTAAAATATATTAATTTATAAAAGTATTTGTTTTCTTAAAAGTTAGTCTAAATTATATGAAACTTATAATATTTTGCACCATAAACTCCTTTAATTATTAAAGCAATATATTATATATTATAACTATGTACTTTTGTGAACATTAAAATATACGGTTTTAATAATTCTTTTCTTATAAACTTATATATATATATATATTTTTTGGTCTCCATATCAACTTATAGATATAAATAATAATATATATTATATTATATTTTATTTTATATTTTAATTAAAGGGAATATTTACATATAATTTATCTAAAATTACATGTTTTTTTTTTATTTTTAAGTCAAAACTGACAGGTTGAATTGACTATCCTTTGACTCGAGCTTAGATCTACTAGTTTGTAGGATCAAGCACACCGAATAACTCACAGATTCTTATCGGTTCAATAAATCAACGGATAAGTTCCAATTTCGATTCATAGGTCAAATTTGGCTTTTCTCTAAGTCTATCCACTCATGCTATGGATCAAGTGTCTAATGGTTTGCTTTGGGTAACCCCCTCTGAAATTAAATATTTCATCCACACGTAAATTCAAAATAAACCAACAGTAGACCACAAGCTTCTTGTAGTTGGAACAAGATTATGTTAAACGGGTTTTTTATTCTACAATTAAAGAGGGAAATTTTTTTTTTTATTGGGGCCAAGAATTAGAGATGGATTATAAAAATAAAAAATAATAAACATGATTCTGTCATCTTTCATGAAAAATAAAGGCGGAAATGGGGAAAAAAATAAAGAGTGAGAATAGGGATACTTACTTTTTGTTGAGAAGAACATATCCTGATTTTTCAGCTACCATTAAAAGTGCCTTCTCCCACTTCTCTACCTCAATCGATCCAACTTTAGGATTGCCTCGATGATCTTCTAGATTCCTTTTGTATAATGTTGTCTTAAGCTTGACATCATCAGGTGTAACATCATAGAATATAGGGATAATCTTTTTTTTAAATTGTACCATATTAGAAAGCTCAGTAAGACATGCTTTACTAGATGCATAGTTCTTGGAGAAGACGGGAATACAAACTCTTGAGATAAGTATGGCTCTTTTAAGATCTTTATCGATTTCTTCTCCTTTCTCTATATTCTTTTCATCTAAATAAACTCGAAAACCAATACTTTTCAGACGATAATAAAGATGAGAAGTGAAATGCTTTCGCGTATCCGATCCTCTGAAACTCAAGAACACGTCAAATTCATAAGGGGTTGCTTCTTCCAACGATAATGAGCTGCAATAGGTTGAAGTTTCCCCGGCATGCTGCTCCTCCATTGCGAGAGCCTTATGTCTTCATGAATTCGGACATAAAAGAATTAATCTACGATCACTTCTGAATAATGGAGGTCTCTTTGCTTATTTTGCAATTTTTTTTTTTTTTTTATCATGCTTATGGGAGACAATCCTACGTTAAATGACAAAATTTATATCATTTGATCTATGTAAATATACAAAATGCATCTAAAGCAGAGATTTATAATAAAGTATTAGTACTTACCTCCTCACTTCTTCTAGTTTGTCAAGAAAAAGCTTTGAAAATGGATGAGTTTCTTGTGATAGATGATTCGTGATCCAATCTAACGTGGAAATTAAGGGAAAGTATTAGGTAAAAATGTTTCTTTTTTTTTTTTTTTTTTCACACTTTAAACTGGTAGTTCCTATTTTTCTGGATGATAATTTGGAGTGAAAGAGTTTATATAGAGAAAGTGGTAGGGAGGAGAGAGAGAGAAGTTAACAGTGTGTTTGGAACGAGCGAATGGAAGGGGGAAGGGAAAAAAAATGGAGGGAACTAATTCCATTCTCTTGTTTGTTTAATGAATGAATTGTAGGAGAGAGACAAAGTTGGTGAAATTGATTCTTTTGGTCCCAATAAATTTTCATTACTTTAAAAATGGAGGAAACAATAAGAAAATGAAGGGAAAAACAATATAATTACATATTTGCTCTTCACTTTTTCCCACCAATAATATAATGTATTATATTTTATGGGTAAAAGAATAATTTTATATCTTATCTTGTTTTATATTTATTAATCATTAATACTCCTTCTACTTTCCTTTCTTCTTTTACTTTCATTGTTCCAAACACAGTGTAAGTTTAACTAGTTACAAATTTAATTAAAGAAAACGGAAACCATTGGCAGTCGAAAAAGCCGAAGGAGTTATGACTAAAGGGAGAAGGAAGGGTGACACGTCTCTTGAGGAATTATCATATTATGTCAAAGTTGCCCCTCATTACAAGTGGGTTGCACAAGTGTTAATATGTTTATAGTTTATCATATGAATACTATAATTGAATTCCATTTTTTATGCTCACTAATTGTTTTTTTATATTTGGGGAAAAAAAATCTCAACATAGTCATTATCAATAAAATGTTTCAAAAATTTATATATAGTTTTTCAACTTATTTCTTTAAGACTATTGCCAATTCCAACTTCCGCATTAAGAAGATCAATGGGAATGACCTCTGTCATCGAGATATGTAAACTAGGGTGCCCTATAGCGTAGATGTGAGATGCATCGGTTTTCAATAAATTAGTGTGTAAGTACCTCTCGAATACAGCAATTAGAAGGCTTAAAATAAACAAAAAAATTATAATTGATTATAAAAGCCAATTCATATAGAAAGGATAGTATTGATGGAACCTTTTGGACATGGATTCATCGGACTCGTGCCAACTTGATTAGGCTTACGACCTATGCTAGGACTCTCTCATCCCAGGCTTAGTATACGGCTTACCTAGTTACAGAGACCTCTAACACCTATAAGAATTTTAATAAGGTTGAATAATTAAGTCAATAATCATCCTCCATATTTATGAAACATGTTGGACATCGTAACTCTACTATCCAATATTTATGGATATAGCTTCTATCCACTAATTCCTTTTAAACTGTCGACTTCACTCATTTATAAATATAAGATTATCACCCAATAGTAAATCACTTGACAATTTACATACTAAAGCCTACTTTTACTCTTAAGTACTCTTACTTACTCTTACTCTCTCTACTTATTAATCTAATTTAAGTATCGGAGTGACTACATCGGATAACATCTCGATGCTTCTTACTATCTTTTATTTTGTAGGCTTGACTAGTTACGCAGAACTCAATATCATTCAAATCTTTACCGTCTAATATCCAAAGATGACAGGTAGGAAAATTTCTTTCTTATCAATTATTAGAGCCTATTTTTACTCTCGAGTACTCTTACTTACTCTTAGTCTCTCTACCCACCAATTTAATTTAGGTATTAGAGTAATCACGTCAAACAATATTCTGCTCCTCACTGTCCTTTATTTTGTAGGCTTGACTAGTTACGCGAAGCTCAATCTCATTCAAATCTTTACCAGCCAATATCCAGAGATAATAGATAGGAAAATTTCTTTCTTATCAATTATTAAGATCCAAAATTGTAATTCTATTCTAACTTATTCTCCCATACTAAATATTACTGGGAGGAATTTCTTTCTTGTCAATTATTATATATATATATATATATATATATATTAAAAATTGTAGAAGATGGAGTCTGACCTAATTCTACAAAAGACTTGATAGACACTTAAATTTCGTAACTAACACATTTCCGTTTAAAAAAAATAAATTATTTGAAAAACCCAAAAAGAAAAGGGAAAAGGCAGAAAAGCATATCAGTGGAATCAGCTCTATGAATTATTTTCAAGTTGGAAAATTAAACTGAAGAAGATCAGGAAAATGTCGAATAGAAAGTTGATTTTCAAGTTCAATTATTTTGCTCCTGATAAAGAACGGAAAGCAAAAAATAATGATGCACTATGCTTTTATCATGGCCATCCATTTAACTAAGGAAGGACCTTTCCCTTTTCTTCTTTATTCTCTCTAGAGACAGATAGAATATTGAATGGATGACACACAGAATATCGAGATTAACGTGCTCTGAAAATTAAAAATAGTACAAGAGTTGGAATCACTTTATTTTCTGCATATTGTTTTATATTTTTTAACGATAATGTAACGGTTACATGGCAATATTAAAGAAAGACATAGGCATGTATCATACGCATAAAAAGGGAAAAAATAAATATAATCTTTTGTTTTCCAGTAGTTTAAATTAGGGTGAGCGTAAAACCAAAAAAACCATGAGTGGAACATTATCAAAATTGAGGTTATATAGTTAGTTTCGGGAGACATACTTAAATAAACCGAAAAAGTTAATGGCTTGTACAAAATGTATATATATGGTTGTATAGATTTAGTAAGAGGCATTCTGAAGTATGTCTCTAGAGTTTCACATGAGCGTTCTATGTTTGTAAAGGAGCAAATGGAAGCTATAGAAAATATCGAAGAGTATTTCAATATAACCACTTTAATATTTAAGTTAATCGAGAGTTTAGAAATAAAGTTATAAATATAATATAGGTTAACATATGTAAATAAGTACGTTACCTATTAAGCCCATCTTTTATTTATATAGGATAAGATTAAGCCAATTTAGGAAAATGGATCGAGGTATTGAGGATGTCCTCTAGACTTGGCAAAAGTTGGCCGGAGATAATTATCTTCTTTCCATTTCTGCTAACCCTTCTTGTGCATTGTGACCTGAGCCTCGCCGACCTGGGCCTGGAGGCCTAGGCTCTTAAGGACTCAAAAGCCTTCTTCTAGCCACGTCGGAATTCGTGTTGGTGGCTTGATAAAAGTCGGTAAAGCTTCCTTCTGAATTGGCCTTGCCTTTGTAGAAGACATCCTAGCAGCCAAGAGCTTGAAAAAGGAGGTCGGACTAGACTTCTAGAGCTTGATCCATACCTTAAACAAATCGTTTCGAGTCTAATGGTTCATACCAAGAATGAACCACCAACATATATATTCTTTAATAAAAAAAATAACAGGTAGGTTACTAGATTAAATTATAAATTCAATAAATTACATAAATGAGATGAACATGTTCCACGACATCCAACTTCCTCTATCCTTCATCAGTGCCATCCAACTGAGAAAAGGATAGACGTTCATCTTTTTCCTTTATTCGCCAGAGAGAAATAGAGTGAGGGCTTATAATTTTAACGGGAGGGAATTGAATTGATGACACATAGAACATTGTGATTAATGGTTCTGAAAATTGAAAACAGTAAAAAGGTGGAATTATTTTTGTTTGTAGGCAAATTCAAGTAAATTGGATTCGTTTTTTTTTTTTTTTTATGTTCTTCTAATAAATAATTAATTATTACATGCTGGGTTAAATGCAAAAATGTGTAGTGTTAAAAACGAAATACAAAAATATATATGATGGCAACGCTTAATATGAATATTAGTCCCTCAAAGGAATAAATTAGTATAATTCCTTTTCTAAACACTTGTTGGCAAAAAAGAAAAAAAGGATACACATAAAACCGAATAAAATCATGAATAAAACATGATTAAATCAACCTATGGTTGGTTTTGATGGGTAGATTCAAATATATAAATGAAATTATTTGAAAAAAAAAAACTTACATTCTTTAATAAAACGTAACAATCAAATAACTATATCGAAAAATAAATTCTATGAACTATGTATCATATAAATAGGACAAACACATTCCATTACACTTTCCACATTCCATGTAAAATGGTAAATCCGTGATATGAGTCTTTTTTTTTTTTTTTAATTGTATTTCGTTTAGTTACAATTTTCTATCATATGATTCTAAATTGTAATTGAATATAATCAAATCTTATGTCATTTGAATGTTAGTGATTGTTGTCGGCTTATGTTCAAATAGATGTTTTCCTCCACCTCATACATACACACAAAAATTAATTTCAGATAATTGATGAACTAGATCTTTTCTTCTCTCCTCTCTTCTCTCCTCCATATGGCTTTTAAGGTTAAGATCTTGCCGATATTTATACTATATGCATGGCCGTCTGATCCAAGTTTTATTGATTAAATACTGACTAGAGCCGACATATATTTCATAAAGATAAATAGGACGGGTCCTATAAGGTATTCAAACCAGCATGAACACGATAGATTGATATCTTATAGGATTTAATATACTATTTTCAAGAAAAAGGCTTCCATGTCTAATAGCCTGGATTTGGTATTATTGACATAAGTCACCATTCACATAAACCTAAACCTTTTCTTCTTTTCTTTTCTTTTTTTTTTTCCCCTAGGTGATTATAATAGCGAGGAGAATTTAAATCCGATCCAATGAAAAATCAACATTCATCCAACTAGACTAGAAGACCTTGGCAAACCTAAACCGTTTAGTTTTCAAGAATATTTATTTTTGGAAAAAATACAAATAATCCTCGTAAACTTTAATTTTGATATAAATTTTATCACGATCTGATGGGACTAGTGATGATAGGCACCGTATATCATACAAAAAACTGTAAATTGATTTTCCTTTTTAATCAAGAACCCTTTATACGATATACAAGATTATTACTACAACTAACAACCCAAAGTTAGGAAAGAATAAGTAATATTATTATATGTTTATAATAACAAGACTATTGAATTATAAATAACACAATTACAAATAATAAATCTGTAATACATTAGATTGTAAACTAGTAATGCATTATATTACATAATATGCTTCAGGACCTATTTACAACAATATAAATTCACTCTTATCACTAATCTCACACTTACAATAATCTATTGAAAGTTCACTAACCTCGGGCATCCTACGACCCGGATCTACGAACAAGTCACCTTACGCAAATAAACTATGGGAGAATAAACTAACTAACTTAATAAGATATTCTCTCAACTATACAACAAAAAAGTTATATAAATGAATGTATGAATAATCAGTATACTATACAAATACATACAGGTGATTAGGTACTGTATACAACTCAAATTTAATACCTTCCGAAATTAGGGTTGAAGTATATACAACACTAATCAAATTCAAGTATCATATTAAAACTAATATAATAACGAAACTCTGCGTTTCATATTCAAAATACAATGGTATATCTATTTTAAGTTCTAGTCAAAACTTAATTCTATGTATGATTGTGAGTATGTCCTCGCAGCTTTAACTCACTCCTAAATGCAGGCCTCTAAACTCGATCCTTAGCTAAGCGGTTGACGCCTCAAATGTCTAGTGTTCTCGCGAGTCAAGATAAGGTCATATCATATGTGTGCACAATATGAAAACACTATATTCACAAATAATTAACCCACTTATGGCCTCTCGCTATCTCTGTATAACGTGACAGCCGAAATTAATTATACAGTGCATGATTATGTATGTTTTGATTTAATTAATTCAAGTTCGATAATATTAAGTCCTTTTATTCAATGATCAACAAAGTCACAAATATATCAGTTTCTATCAAATTTACTATGCAGCAAATACTACAATATTATATATTAAAATAAATTCATTATTAACAAGTAGTATCATATACAAGCATAACCTAGCCCCACACAATATTTAATTTTTAATATCAATTTATATTCACTATCTACATATATACAGAATCATTAAAAATACTCGCTCAATCATCCTCAAAGTTAGGGATCGTAATAATCAACTGATAGGTTAATATCGATCTTATGATCACCTGACATTAAAGAAATATGAAAGATAGAAAGTGTTAGAATTAAATAGTTAAACTGTTATTATACTTAGTAATATTTATCTAACTTAACTATTTGTTTGTATAAAATTATCGATTTAAGCTTTTTACTTAATCGGGTATAACTTTTTTGATTTAATTCAGATTTTTATGAACTTATAATTCATTTTGATTATTTTTAAGCGTACTTTCTCGTAATAGGGTCCGTTTTGGAGGTTGTAACCCGTAGGTTCGATTATGATATAAAAAATATTACAAAATTTATTATTTTTACTTAAATAATTATNAAAAAAAAAAAGATGAAGGCTTGCGGTTCAAATGGGAAAAAAATTTAGAGAATTTTGTATGTTTGGTTTAGCAAGTTTTTAAACGCGAAAAGCTATTGCAAGGGTCAACAATTGACTAACTAAAATAGCAAATGAAAAACAAATCCTAAGCAATATGTAGTCTTAATGGTGATGGGACAATGTAATCATTATTTTTGTTTCCTTCTTCTTAAATAAACATGAGGTTCAATTAACACACATGGGTTGCTACATTTAAGACTTAGAGACCAACCTGGACATGTAAAGGAAATTAGGGAAGAAAAAAGGAAAAAGAAAAGGAAAAGGAGGAAAAAAAATAAAAATAAAATATTTAATTTTTTTTTTCAAATACAAAATTATATATTTAGTATTTATAAAATAATATTGAGATTTTATAAAAATTTATTAATTTAATTATTATCCATTATGTTTATAACATTCATAAGTTATTTCAATGCGTTCGCTAAAATTTATACACGATTAAGCATATTAATCAATAAGTACAATCAACTAAGGTTTTGTTACTATTAAATTATATTTATTCATTTTATAAACTTAAAGTTATAGTTTTAGGATTTTCATCAAATTCAAGTTTGATTTCGGATATTTACCATATATCGGATTTAAGATTTTTGTACGCAATTTAGGTTTCGATCGAGTTTTTAGGGTTTTTATTATCGATACTATATTTAATTTTACAATTTAATAAAATTTTTATTTAATTTAGCCTTATCGACCCATAATATTATCTAGAGCACTTGAATCTAATTTAGGACCTAAACAGCTAACTGCATAGGATTTACAAATTTTCCTTATAAACTTTCAAATATTGTCAATCATACTCCCTTTAAATAATGATAAATTGTCACCACCTAAGTTAAAGTTTAGGTAAATTATTTATGAATTCCCCTTTATTTTTTTTCTTCCATGAAGATGTAAATTTTAATGAAAAGTTTCATATTCTCGAGAACTTAAATTAGATATTATTGACATAAGTTATCTTGATATGGGCCTAAATCATTTAGTTTCTAACAATATTTATTCTTTTTATTAAAAAAAATATGAATTTTAAATTTTGAGTATATTAAGATATCACATAAAGACTTGGAGCAAATTTTCATATACATAAATTCTAACACTTCATCAGTAATGTTGAGCATAACCGAGTGTAATATTTTTAACTTAATTCATATTTGAAATTATTTGAAGCTCGGTTTTTGTTGAATTCTGTTTTTATATTAGTAAAATTATTGTAATAAATTTAGTGCTCTTGTTTATTTTAAACAACTAGACTTAGATCTTATGTTAGATTGCAACTATCTCATAGCATTCCATAAAAATTCTTTTGAAGTTATATTATTAACTCCATAATGTATACTTTCACGAGAAACATGTAATTGAATAAAAGAATGTCATTGAATTCTTAAGGATTACCTAGTTGATGACTCATCTCAGATTTTATATTATAAAAATATAATGATAAATTTTACAAGTTTTACAAAGCACCCATACTAATGTATGCTAGATCCAAAGGTGGAATCTTAGCATAAATCAACGTTGTGTAGCAAAATAAATTTTGAATCTTTTTTGGATTTTTATAGAGAATAATGGAAAACTAAAGATGGATATGGACAATTATCAATTAATATTGAACTAGGTATTGAATCTTGTTTTGATATCCTTATGACAACACAAATCAATAAAACTATAATTAAAAAAATTGATATACTTATGAATCAATCTAATTATGAAAGAAATACACTCCAAAAGGTGTTTGCATTATTTAAGCCATCTCTCAAAAAGAGTACAAGGTTTACAACCTTAAAGATGAAATATCAATGTCAAAATGTCTAACTTTATATAACAATGGATAAAAGAATACTTAAAAATTAACTCTAGAAGAATGGCAATAGTTGCAAATAAAGTAAAATACAAATAATTAAAGAAAATTGGTAATTTAGAAGTCTAGATCATAAACATGCTTAAATATACGACCAAAATACACAAGTGTATACATGGTTATGTAACTCTTAACTACTCCCTTTCTTCAAGAACACAACCATGTTGTTGTGTTGTTGTACGTATAGACCTACTTATCTGGGTGGTTTATGGTTGTGCTCAAAGCCGCGTATCTCATTAGCACCTTAAAAGTGGCTTCTTCTTCCTTTCACGTTTCTTCTTGTATACTCTTAGCTTGATTTAATGTCATTTGCAATGCATCACTCTCTTCATATTGGAAAGGATTTAACCTCGAATTTTAATATATGTAGATTGCCCTAAGAAATTCCTTTCTTGCAAATAAGCTCTTCTAAATAACATTTGAATGTACTCTGACAGTTTGAACCTTCTTTACTTAAAGGGGGCTCATAGCTAGTAATTTAATCTCTTTCCCTTGCTTCATGAAATCATGAGAGTTCTAGAACCCATCAAACTTCACTCACTTGTCTAACTACCATGGTGTCCCAAATCAATGATTTGTTGCATGCATCAGTTGGAACTACATCACATGTTATGTCATCAACATATTCTTCGATAATAAATGGAACTTTCACTTGCTTATTTACTTGAATGATACCCTTGGCTCTAAATTAATGTACATGGTTGTGGAGTGTTTTAGTCTTCAACCTAGCACTATGAACAAAAGCTATAAAAACTAGGTTAGCACAACTTTCCTCATCAATTATAAATAAACAGGGCTTACCCTATATTATTCAATAAATATAAAATATATTTTCATGCTATTTTGCTCCCTTAAACTCTTTAATATTCATTCAATGTTGATTAGCTAGAGCAAAAGACAACACCTTATCATTAGACTCTCCATCTAAGCTCTACTCTTCGTTAGACTACTACAATTTCTCTTTAGTTTCTAGCACACCTCCTTATCATCTTGATAAAGCACTCCATTCCCTTTAAGAAATACAAATCCACAATTAGTACATTAATTTTCAAGAATTAAAAAAAAAAAAAATCATTAGTAGAATGAAAGGGATGTTTCATGAACAAATTCTCACTTTTCGTAACAATTTTGACATTTTGAACAAATTTAACATTTAATGTTTTCTTTAGACTGCTATAATTTCTCTTTAACTTCTAGCACACCTCCTTATCATCTTGATAAAGCATTCTATTCCCTTTAAGAAATACAAATCCACAATTAGTACAATAATTTTCAAGAATAAAAAAAAAAATCATCAGTAGAATGAAAGGAATGTTTCATGAACAAATTCTCACTTTTCATAACAAATTTAACATTTTGAACAAATTTAACATTTAATGTTTTCTTTAGACTACTATAATTTCTCTTTAGCTTCTAGCACACCTCCTTATCATCTTGATAAAGCACTCCATTCCCTTTAAGAAATATAAATCCACAATTAGTACATTAATTTTCAAGAATTAAAAAAAAAAAATCATCAATAGAATGAAAGGGAGGTTTCATGAACAAATTCTCACTTCTTGTAACGATTTTGACATTTTGAACAAATTTAACATTTTAATGTTTAGGTCTTAACAAATTTATCATCACAAGTGTATTTACGTAATTGTATATAAATAAGTTGGAAGAGAATCAAAATTCTAACTCTTTTAAGCCGAAATCAAGGAAGTTTCTATAGTCCTATCCTCTATTTTGATGGGATTAATTTAGCCTTCCATCACACTGTTAATTTACATTCCTTTTAAGTCTGGATCATTTAATAGTGCAGATTTAAAGGATTACAAATCAAGGATGGGATAAAGAGCTAAACTAGTCCCCTATAACATAATGATGAGATCATAAAAAAATATGAAAAAACTTAATATGAAAACAATCATCGTTAATGTGAATACATGGTGGCAATGGAAACTAGCTAAAAACTCATATCTCAATAAAATTACTATAATGTCCCTAGTATGCAGTATTTGGTTAACGAATGGCTTTAAATGTTAGATAATAAATGGAATATTAGGATAATTTATTTATTTGTTATAAAAGACACTAAAAATACAATTACAAAAGCCTTTTAGGCTTAAATTAGCAAATGCTACACCTACAATGCATGTGCAAAATTAGCAATTTATTCTAAAATTATTTATAAAATATTTACATTGTTAATTACATGTAGGAAGAATCAATTAAAAAATGTAAGAAAAAATTATATGTGAAAATGTTGAAAAATATCAACAACAAAAGACACCATTTACATTTGTATTTGTAAATGTATTATTTGGTATAGTAATCAAAGTTAAGTTGCTCTATTGTAGATCTTACTAGATGCCTAAAAAAATAATACAAAATAAATTGACAAGCTAAATTAGTAAGTAAAGTATAATGATTCCTTATGAAAATAGATATAAATTGACGATAATGCCATCAAACATATTGTAAAGTCAAATCATACTATGAATGACCCCTAAATCTAATGAAAAGACTAAAAACATACAAAAAGAGAAATAAAATTAAAATCAAATATTTGCATACAATCAAATCAATAGTGGTGTTCTTCAAATCTTCATTATAAAGCTTTAATTGAAATTCCATTTTCTTCTAGTACAACATTATGTAAAGAAAAAAATATCATATTATATTAATATTTATATCCATTATTGTATATAATTATTTCTTTTATGTCCAAAGCTTACCAAATTGAATAACACGTATTAACTAATATAAAGTTTGAGATCTAATGAACATTCATTTGCTCATAACATAATAAAAAAAATGATATTCAGTGATAACTTTTTTTTTCCAATCAATTATTGCTCATCGTGATTGACATTAGAAAGAGAAAAAGGAAAAATCTACACTAAGAGCTATACGTGGAAAATGACAAATACTACTTTAGAAGAGCTCGACATGGAAAGTCAAGCAAGCTATGTAGGGGTTTAAAACACATTTAAAGTTTTCAAAACCTATAATATTTTGTTACTTTTAATATCATTAAATAATCTATAACACCAAATTTACAACCGATCTAAACAAGATGATAACAAGTGCAATAAAAAGAGATTCAAAGGATGAAGACTTACTAGAAGACCTATTAGATTAAAGACTTCATACTAGAATAATAGAAAACTATAGTTTGTACAAAAGATGATAGCAAGTGTAATAAACCTAGATTGTATTCATCAGTTAGTGAATGTAACAGATCGTAGCAAAAAAAACAAATTTACAACAAATTTGAACAAGATCTAACAACTATACTAATAGCTATGTAAAAAGAGTATAAATATAGAATAATGAAAAAGGAAAGATCATTATGATACAATCAAATATTGAAGTGCCTCAACTTTGGCCCATGTCTACTCGAAGAGACCACCCTAAATCACCTATAGATCATACAAGCAACAAGTTAGTATCAATCTATAGTTTAAGATATGAAAGATAGTATGAAGAAGACAGAGAGAATAAGGTTTCAAAAGACTCATCTTAGAAGGGTCTGGAGGAAGAAAGAGGAAGAATATTTGCTAAATAATACCGTAATCAAGGTACTTAGGATTGAGTTTGATAGTGTAGGCTGGGTTTGATTGTTAAGGCCCAACATTTAGGTGCTTTCACTACCATAACAAATCTACTAGAGCTTCAATCATAGATGAAATGATTGATTCTTTACAAAATAGTTAACAAAGGTTACAAAAGGATATGCAAGACAAATTTAATCTTTTAGCTCAAAGACTTTCACAATTGCAAACGATGTTAACAAAAAAGCAATCGAATCAAAGTATCAATATAGCTACAAGTGGATCTAATGGTACTTCATCACATTCATAAGCTAATAACTTTGAAACAGATAGTACGTTGAAGGGGATCAAATTGAAGACATTAAAGTTTAATGGCATAAATCCAAAAGGGTGGATCTTTAAAAATAATCAATTTTTTATTTTATTTGTATTAGATACCTAATGAACAAAGGATTATAGCTGCATCATTTGCCATGGAAGACGAGGCCTTCAATTGGAACCAATGGATGCATTATAACCAATAGTTAAGTTCTTAAAGTAGCTTTGCTACTACCCTACAAAAAAGATTTGGCTCATTAGAATTTAAAGATGTATAATGCCTATTGGCTAAAATTTCACAACGAGGTACTGTTGTTGCCTAACAAAATTCAATTTGAGGAATTGTCAAATAAGGTGCATAGCCTATCCGATAGTTTTCCTACCAATTGTTTTGTTTCAGGTCTCAAACCTTACATTCGGAAAGATGTTCAAATTGCTTATCCTTCATCCATTTCAAAAGCTATTTAGCACTAAAATGTATGAAGCAAAGGATTCTGATAAGACATTTGTTCATAAGAACTCATCTTTTTCAACCATCAAATCATCATCTATTATTCAGTTTTCCTAGCCTTCTTCAAAAAGTTTTACGAAACCCTTTAAAACCATTGACTGACATTAGTCCTAAACCTGTTTTACCAATTAGAAAGATGACACCGGAAGAGATTAATGCAAGGAGGGAAAAAGGGTTGTAATATAACTAAGATGAGAATTATCATTGAGATCATAAATGCAAAGCAAAATTCCTTTTGCTTTTGGAAGAAGATGATGAGAAGTATCATGTGTTTTTAGGTGAGTCCATTCCTTACACACTTCATTTTTGAGGAAGTATTAGAGGTCATGTGGTAGAGATTTTGGTTGACTCGAGTAATATACATAACTTTGTTTAAAGTACATTGGCTAAACACTTAGGCCTTAGTGTTTTTCTTCCCTAAAATTCTAAGTTATGATAAGCAATGGTAAAAATTGGCATTGTGAAGGAAGTGTTTTGATCTATAGTTAACTATTTAAGGTTTTCATTTTAAAGATACATTTTATGTTTTGCCTATATAAGGCGATGATGTAGTGTTAAGAGTTCAATGGTTGCAAGAATTAGGCCATATTACGATTGACTATGCACCGTCAATAATGACATTTAAGAAAGTTGACCATACGGTTACTTTACATGGATTAAATGTTGATACTTCTCAAATCACTTATAATCAATTAAGCAAATTGATTACATAAGATGCCATTGCATCATTTTACCAACTTAAGGCTCAGACTGTGAATTCAACTTTAAAGAATACTAGTTGCAATACCTCATAGAAGAAGTATTAGGAAAATTTTCTCACTTGTTTAAGGCACTATCATCAATGCCTCCACTTAAGGTAATTCAACATTGAATACATTTAAAAGAATGTAAAGGCCCTATTAATATGAAACCATACAAATATCCTCATTTTTAAAAGAAAGAGATTGAAAAGCAAGTTCAAGAGATGCTACAGCAAGGAATCATATAACATAATATGAGTCCTTTCTCTTCACCAGTTTTACTAATGAAGAAAAAATATGGGAGTTAGCATTTTTATATAGATTATAGGCCCCTTAATGGTTAAGGATGAATTTCCCATTCCCACAATTAATGAACCGTTGGATGAGCTAAAAGGTGTCACATTATTTTCCAAATTGGATTTACGGTCAAGCTATCACCAAATATGGATGTACCCACAAGATGTAGAGAAGACGGCTTTTAGAACCTATGAGGGTTACTATGAATTCTTGGTGATGCTATTTGAACTTAGCAATGCACCAACTGTTATACCCCGAAGTCATAAAATCGCAACAGCCCCACCGTGTAAACCATTCTATAATAATAACCGACCTCACAGTACTTACCATAGACATAATCTACACAAGGCATCAACGACTCTTCGCTTTGAAGTAAACAGTCCAGTTAAGAGTTGAGTTAAAGTTACAGTAATTAATAAGAACTTCAAGTCAACATATATGTAATTATATGTACATTCCATAGAACTTCATAGAAAATTCTATATTAACGTAACAGTCAACTAATTTACATATTAACTATCAGTCTTTCATTTTTAAACTACTAAGGAGACTCTAGCTATACATCAACTACTATGCAAATTAATCCTCATACCCCAAGTTTCAAAAGAACTAACCTTTGGATAGTTGTAGGGTGGCATAATACTCGAAGTATTTAGAAATTAGGACCTTGAAAAGGATTTATACGAGTATGAGCAACTACAGCTTAATAAGTTGAATTGGGGACTCATGAATATATACAAACACAACAAGATTATCAAGCAATTATTTGCATGTAATGCAACAAGCAAGTGTTATCACACAACGTAGTCCGGTCCATTGTGAAATCAGAGAAATTTCACCCGCTCTAATTCGAGTTGAGGAGTTTTCATGTTATACAACAGCTCACAATCAAACCTAAATTTGTGCAATGGAGACACTGCTCCTCCTAAGACTATCCTTCGAATCAATGCTCTCATTCTTACCATGACCTCCTTGCTTATCAATGAGTTTGGCTAAGGATGAGGAAAAGACCAATTTGCTATCCAACGTTATCTTTATCGAAGGTGTCGGTGTTTATTTGGAGAATCCTAATGATCCCTTAAAGGGTTGCAATGCATGACACTTTAGGACATTAGAGTCAAATAAGATTAAATTTCGTTTAGAGTGTTCAGACAATTTCACACCAATCCAGTCATAATACACAATCAATCATAACATAAATTTTGACACAAAATCAAATACTCAAACACATACATAAACTACTTACAATCACAATCATACACAATCTTAAGTCTCCGAGAACTATAAAATAGTACTCCAATACAGTAAGCAATAACCTAACTTACTTAGGATTCTTGGTTGCTCAATCACTTAATGGCAAGTCGGTTCGTCTTCGGGTATCCTATAATACAAATACGTCTTTTTAGTATTTACACTTTGATGATACATATTCTAAGTTATAATTTAACTCATTTCTCCATGTATACCAATTATTTACTAATGATTCATTCTACCTTATTTCAGGGTTTGGTTTTTAAATTAGATTCCAGTTTTGATTCTACATTATTTCTAATTACGAAGAATCCTAAATACACTCGAATCCTAATGTGAAATTAATCACATTAAGCTCGAGTATTCTAATATCACATTGGGTCTTAATTTAGTGTTCTAACCTATTTGGTACACTCTAATCTTAATTGGAGTACCGGATTTACTCACAATGTGAGAAAATCTTACATTTTTTATACAATTATCCAAAATTAAATTTTGTTTCAGATTTATTATGTACTGATTTTTATTATTATATTATCCAAATAAACCTAATTTTTCATATTTATTAATTTTCTAATTCCACATATTCCTAATTTCTTACAATTATCACATAATTCTTATATTAATTACACTTAACACCCTAAAGACTAGGACTAGGTTTCCACATTAGAGATTAACATCCTTAAACATCTAATTACCATCTAAATTAGTAATTAATCACTTAATCACCTAATTAACCTAAAATTACTCAATTTTCTTATCATTTTAAGGCTAAAAAATTACTTAAAAATTTTGAAAATTAAATTTAAAAAAATGGCTTCATAGCACTATTCTATATCACTTAAGCATTCTATAGAAAAATTTTGAACTCCAAACTATTCTCCTAAGCTTATTTATTTCTAGTTCTAATCATGCTCGGCTTTGCTTAATTTTTTAAGAACTCTATATTTACATACGTGATTAAACTTAATCACTATTTTTCCCTAAATATACATACAGTAAAACCTCAGAATAATAAATTCAATAATTTTCTAAGCAAAATAAATAAATTTAAGAAATTTTACAAAATTGAAGCAGATGTGAGACTCATCTTATCCAATGACTTTTGGGCCTCCAACACCGGTTTAGGTGTGTCGGTTGGTCTAGGTGGTGGGTTTGGAGTGGGTTGGTGGTGGTGGTGGTTCAGTTCCAAGTGGTACTGGTGTATGGGTTAGTTTCACAAACCCTTACTACATAGATTTGCTAAAGAATTTTCTAAACCTTAATTTTCCCTCTTGTTTTCGACTTTTCTCAATTTTTTTAAGCTTCTAACTGTCTAAATGAGTTCTATAATTTTTCTTGCTATTTATAGAGTCTTGTAGTAATTATTATGCATTAATTGGACAAAACATTGCTCAAATCTCTTCAATTTTGCCTTTTGTGTTACTTGTTTTTTATTGGTTAATTTTTCTTCTTAGTTCATGACCTACCACGACCAAATCTAAGTCATTCCCTATTCCATTGATTTTTTTTCTTAATTATTTAATAATTTTCTTTAATTATTTAATAAGTTTCTAGCTAATTCCAGATAATTTAAGTATAAGTAAACATTCCTAATTATTATTTAGGTCATTCTATAATTTTTAGTATATATATATAATCTATCTCTAGTAATTTATTAGTTATTAGATTGCACTTTTCAATAATTAACAAGTATTATATTTAAAATTTAAAAATTTTATAGTCTCTTATTTTATTACTTATTTTTTTAAATTCAAGTTTATAGGGTCATTTTTACTAATATTTCTATCTATAGTTTATAATTTAGATTTGATTAGATCCTTTAATTGATCACTCTAAATTTTATGTACTAAATTCAATTCTACAGTCATTTGGTTTAACTTTAGGGCTTACACCAATAATTTTTTAAGCTATTATGAATAGGATTTTTAAGTTGTGCCTTAGAAAGTTTATCATTGTATTTTTTGGTGATATACCCGTTTATATTACGAATTTGGAATTGCATATAGCACATTTGACTCAAGTGTTGCAGATTTTGACAGACAATACTTTTTATCTTAAAAAAAGTAAATGTACCTTTGGAAAGGATACAATTGAGTGTTTGGGACACATTGTGGGAAAAGATGGGGTTCGACTAAAAACAAGTAAGGTTTAGGCAGTAAAAGAGTGGCAAATGCCTCATGATGTTAAGCAATTACGAGCTATTTTGGAATTGTCTAATTATTATAGAAGATTCGTTAACGGTTTTGCTATGATTGCAACACTCTTAATTGACATGTTATAACAAGACAAATTTGTGTGGATTGAGGAGGCAATTCAAGCATTTTAGAGACTTAAGTATACTCTATCTATAGCCCTTATGCTTACTTTGCCAAACTTTGGAAAGTAGTTTATTGTCGAAATCGATGCCTCAAGGATAGGGGTGAGAGCTATATTGTTACAAGAGGGACATCCCATATCTTACTTTAGTAAGAAACTCTCTAAGCATATGGTTAAAGCTTTTACCTATATTAGGGAATTGTATGCAATAGTAAAAGCAGTAAAGAAGTGGTGCTAATATTTACTGGGCTCTTATTTTCTCATCAAAACATATTATAAGAGTATTAAGGAGCTCCTAACTCAAGTTATTTCTACACTTGAACAACATAAGTACTTGATTAAATTGTTGGGATTTGATTATACTATCATATATGAGTTAAGGTAAGATTATGTTTATAATTTCATTAAAGCAAACTCCATATTCTGCCATCTATGTTTATAATTTCATTAAAGTATTTACTACAAACATGACCATGTAGGGTGTGGACCCTAAATTTGTAGCGTTGCGAGAGAGTCATTAAGGCACTTTTTACAGGAAAAATAGAAAGTTGTTTTGGTAAATCGACAAAAGTCACAAAACAACAGGATTGCTAAACATAAAATGTCAAACGTCGAATATTTCATAAAGGCTGTCCGTGACGTGCGTGATTGATAAAACACGAAACTCTAAAATATAAACAGTAAAATATACTTTTGAATACAAATTATTGCTATAAAACAGTGTAGGACATGTCAAATACCTCAAAACTCAAAAGTAATCTTCTACTTTAATAATAAGAACAAAAGAAAACAAATGAAAAATAAAATTGATAAAGAGAGAAAATCAAGAAAGCTTATTTATTCAAAAAAGCTACAACTTTGAGAGTTTGAGAGGATGCTGAACTTGAGAGTTGGAGATTGAGTTTTGAGAGTGTCGGTTTTTTCTAACTTTTAAGTTAACCTTAGCTCCAACTCTGTTTTTTTACCTTTGTTTATGTATATTGTCGGTTTTATGTTGTTGACACCTTTTTTATCTATTATAAAGAGAGTAACACTCCCTATTCTTTAGGATTTGGTGTTTATTTCCTGCCTTATAATCATTGTAAGGAAAGTAATTATTTACTTTTTGTTGCAGACCAGGGGTATTTGTATTGATATAAGAGCTCAAGACTTACGTCTCCCGCTTACTTGTACTCTTGATTTTATTAATCAAATTTAGGGTTGGTAAAAAAAAAAAAAATGTTAACCTTTTACTTTTTACTTTTTGGTTTATTTTTCAGTTTTCAGTCTTTTTTAACTATTTACTTTTTCCACCCAAAAAAACCATTCCACGTTTTGTGATTTCTTCAATTATCTTAACTTTTTTATTTTTCTTTATTTAGAATAATGCAATCAACTTAACCTAGCTAGGTTTTCTAAGTTAACCCATCTAAGTCAAGTGGTTCAACCCATATCACATAAAATAAATAAATAAATAAACGGGGGTAAAAACAATGGATGGACTTGCCATTCTCATGGTTGGTTGTGGTTGAACAAAATTGAATCAATTTGGCCAATTCAAATTTGACAATCATGCTTATATTTGAAACTAAAATCATTTGTTATTCTTATTTATTTTAAACAAGTGGACTTTGATCTTATGATAGATTGCAATTATATGATAGCATCCTATGATAAAATTTTTGAAGTTATATTTTTAACACCATGATATATATTGTCAAAAAAAAAAAACATGTTAACTAAAAAATATGTAATTAAATTATTGAAGACTAACGAATATAAAAGTTACATATGCATGAAAAAAAAATTGTTAATTGATAATTTAGCCAAATTTTACGTCATAAAAATATAATAAAAAAATGTCACAAATTTCATAAAATACCCTTTCCTTGATTTTTTTAGAGGATATAGCTTCTTGGTTGTTCCTATTAGCAACGAGATAGGTTTTAATAATGGTGAGTTTTAGTCTAGCTCGTATTGGCCTTCTTTAGGCTTACAAAACAGTAAATGCATTACAATAGATGTTAGAGTTGTCTCTAGCTTAGTGACTTCAATATTTAAGTTTCTGACTTATAGAAAAAACCTAATATGTATGGCAAAGTATTTATATAAATCACCTTTAATCTCTTTTTAAGGATTCTTCTTCATGTATGTATTATTTATAATTGTGGTTTAGCAAAGCCAGTTCTAACTTGGGTGATTAGTCTATGGCTTAGCGAGTCTTGTCAAATAAGATATGGCTTTTTACACAATGCCCCAATGATAGGCCTACTTTGCATCCCATTACAATCAATGTACTGTAGCTTAGTGAACCCTGCTGGATATGGGATGGTTTAATAAAGGGTAGGAGGCTCAAGGAGCAAGTACCTACTTGTCTTGTATGATGTGTCTTCCAGGGGGCTTGTTGCACGTAGGGAATTCAAGGTGCTCGAGGGTTGAGTACTTTCTATTAGTCATCTAGGGAGCTTCTCCTAGTGCATTAGGCTTAGGCCATCTCCTTAGGCCTTAACTTGTTTAAGGCTAAGAAATCTAGCCAATTTTCGGCTATCAACATGTTTCAATTTCAAAATTTAAAAATCCATACCTAGAAGATAATATATAGGTAGTGTTCATATCCTACCCTTTAGGTACTTGCTCAACCCCAAATTAAGCAATGTGAATTATCAATTATCATGCAATTTCCTTCACTATTTCAGCAACCATAAATAGTATTTAGGAAAGTCCATGAAATTTAATAAAAATAATCACTACAGCTGTTTTGTTATTTTATTGAATTCTTATAAAGAATGAAAGTATTGTAAAAAGAGAAACCTAGTCAATGTTGATATGTGATATTTAAGATAGGTTTGATTTTGGAAAACATAATTAATCAATGTAATCTTAGTCATTAATTCGTTTTCTTATGCATAGTAACTTTCAAAGGTGAAAAATTCACCAGATTAGAATCCAAAGATACTTTCCATACTCGCATTAAAACTTTATATTTTCAAAAATCAATGTTACATATGGTGAATTTGGCAAGTGAATAAGTATTATTACCAAAGTTAAAAATAAAAATTAGAACTCAAAAGGCCTAATATCATAATACAATTCAGATTTAGTGAAAGTCAAAGAAATGACAAATTTCAAGAGGCCTCTTGCTGTAGTTACTTCTCTCTATCTTGCTACTATGGGTAGAGTGAATTTAGGTTTTTAATCATGTGTATACTAAGATGCATTTATGATATTCATATTAGTGTTAATATGCAATATCAATTGCATATTCTAACAAAATCTAAGGCAGCACGCTATTACCACTTTACAACTATTATAGATCTGAAGTTTCATGAGCATCTCTCCATTAGGGATAGAAGTCATGTCGAAATCTTGTTTTTTGATCTAAATTTTTTCAAGTAATTTCATCTTTTACTTTATTTATCATTTCAATATGAAATTCTTCTCCATTAGACTTGAATCATAGATCCTTTTTTTTCGCAGATCTAAAGTTTTCACAAGCATCTATCCATTAGGGATAAACATCACCCACTTCTGTATAGAAGATATGCTCATTTTTTTCAAATTGAATCACCGATCCTTTTCTTATTTTTGAAATTGTAAACTTCATTAATCACAAAATCATACTTTATATGCAGCTGTTTCTGCTACTAGTACTTGCTCGTCGGATACACTAATCGTTGGCACATTCCGGACCGGTGAAACCGTACAAGGTAAGCCGGAATGGAATGTGACGGTGACCAATGAATGTGTTTGTACTCAAGAGCTGATTAAACTCAAATGTCAAGGATTTCAAACGACAGAGGCGGTTGATCCATCGATATTCCTCCCGCTAGGTGATAGTACGTGCCTCCTCATAAGCGGCAACATATTAGAATCTAAAAGTTCAGTTGGGTTTTCGTATGCATGGGATCCTCCTTTTGTTTTCTTTCCGGCAGCATCCAGTTCCAGATGTTAGAAATTATCAATGATGTACAAGTTACATGAATAAAAGCAAGGTTGTTTGTTCTGTTTTTATTTTAGTCCTCTTTTGTGTATTTTCTATTTATTTAATCATGCTTTAACATTATTTCGTGTGATCTATGTGTTTCTTATTTATAAAGTGGATGTGAATTTTTTACATAAACCATTCTTAGATTTATGGTATACATTGTTTCTTGGTTTGCATAAATTCAAAGGCCAAAATATATGATTTATATAGATTAGATCTAAGTAAGAAAAGTTTGATCATAATGTAGATTAGTATTTGTCCAAACTCTTCCTTTTATTTTATTATAAGTTTACATAAATTACATCCCCTCAAGCCTGGATCCTCCAAATTATCTAAACACAGCAATATATTCATAAACACTCCTTTTAAAAAATTAAAAATTTTGTTTAACTATAGGTCATTTTTAGATTTAAATCAAGGTCATGGAATATTTAGACCTCATTTAAGCTTAAATTAATTTATTAATGATTTTTGGTCTATTTTGGGTTTCAACTTTAGGATAAGTTTAAGTTTAGGATTTACTTTGTTCATTTATTTATTTTTAATTAATTTTTTTTTGTTTAAAGTTGGCCGATTCACAATAGGGCTAGAAGCCCTGCCACATAATTGGGCTAAATTAACCCATGGCGATCCCAAGCCCAGCCGCACATAAGCAAGCGCCTGGGAATTTCGTTTCCAACTGGCGTGTGGCATGGGCGCGTGGATCACATGCTCCATCCGTGACCCAAATTCATCTCCTTCCCTAAGTTTTGCAAGAGTAATGAACAAAAAGTGGGAAATAAATCTGGTTTTATAGAACTCTAATCCAAAAGCAAATATATTTGAGCTGTTATTATTTTTAAATAGATTTAATAAAACCGTGATTATATAATTTTTAGAAATCATAAATCTAAAAGTGATAATATTAAATCTGATAAAATGAAAATTTGATGACGAAAGAATCTAGATAATTGACCTGACCCAAAACCAGTTTGGAGATTTGATCCCGGATTCTATATAGTGGGATCACGCGACAAAAAAATTGAAATTCCATACTCTCTCGCTTGACCCGAAACCAAGAAACGTCCTCGTCCAGCCGCTACGCAGTCACAAACGACCACCCACCATCAAAAACCCTCGATAGGAACCCCCCACAGCCAGCGAACATCACAACCCCAACTGTCGCACCAGCTACCCTTTCTTTCGACCCAAACCCTGATGAACACTGTTCCCACTCAACATCAATACGCACGACCTGAAGCCAGCTTACCCACTGCAGCGACCGTCAACAATCATCTCCACTGTAATTCCTCAAATAGCATTTCTCCTGACCTTCCTCCATGCTAATTCACCTTCATCCGCAATCTCCACTGCACACACGATCCCCGACGTCCATACAGTGTCGAAAGCAAACACCCACCACGAGACCAATCCTCTCGGCCCACTCAATCACCACTCTCGACGCCCTGTCTCTCGTCCACAAATACACAGTCACCCCAACAACAGCAGTCAGCAAATTCTAAACCCCTTATCCTCCATTGTCGAACCCACCAAATCCTCACCGTACACGACCATCCAACGAACGACCACAGCAACTCACGCGATTTCCTCTCTCACCACAGGACTACGACACCCAACCCCACAATCGGTCGACCCTCTCTCTCTCGTGCTATCCCCAACACAAGCCCCATCGACCGTTCTCCTTCTTCATCACCCTCAACCAGACACTCTACAGCCACTCATAGTGTCACCACTCTCTCGCAAACATCCACCGCCGTGCCCCCCCAAGCTCTACTCAAACCACAATCTCCATAAAAACCCAAACACCATCACCGACCATCATGCGACCCATTCAAATCCACCATGAAAACACAAGGCATTGTGTTTAAACTTCTTTTCACCAATAAAAAAACCACGAAGGTCCCCGCTTGAAATAATCAACAGAGCCAATTGAAAGAAGCCACATCAGTCACCTTCTTCTTCATTAGAGCATCCCGGACACAATTTGTTTAGTTATTTGTTAATTATTTACTAAAAATAGTGAAATGAAAAAGAAAAAAGAATAATGATAATAAATAATGGATAAAATAGAATATTTTTACCAATTAGAAAAATCGTTTTTCAAAAAATAAAAGAAAAATATTTAATAAACTTCTTCTCCAATTTAGGATTTTTTCTTTTAGATATATATATATATATAACTTCAAATGAAAGAGAGTCTTTTAGTAGTATTGTCTAAAGTTTTCATATCATGTGTGCACTCATAATCTAAAAATCGCTTTTACTAAAGTTTTCAATTCTTAATTTAATTAATTTACTATAACTTGTAAGTGACTATAAATATCCAATACATCACGGTTTATCAAAACTATAGAAATACTAAGATAAAATAGTAAAGTTCTAAAGCTTAAATTTATGAAAGCCATAAAATCTAAATATAGTATTAATAATTATATATATAATAATTCAAAACAAATATATAATTTATCCTTAAATTCTAACTTCTATATATCTCAACATTGATACTCAAACTTATATTTGATTATCTAGTAACTTACAAGAGAAAATTATTGGAAAATAAGCTAGAAGAACTTAGTGAGTAATCAAATAAGTTATCAAATAGTCTATTAACACACATATGAAAACAATATATATACAGTTGACTGGTGCTGTATACAATATCAAATTTAATGCCTTCGAAATAAAGGTTTGAGATACATCGGTACTAATTACAACTGAATTCTAAAACCAAGGTTTTTTTTTAAACCATATATAAATATATATAGAAATTCCCTATTTTACAAAAAATGTTTATATTTTTAACAGTTAATAGTATATAAATGTCCAATTCTAATTGTGAGGTGGCTCCTACAATTCACATTCATAGCCTACAACGATGGTCTCTAGATGCAACTTTGTTACTCACATTTAGCGTCTCCAGTACCAGTAAAACTCACGAGTCAAGGGTAGGGTTTTTGTTATACCAATGCTTCTGCATTATATTAATTAAATCATATAGAAATCCATCCCTTCAAGGCTTTTCATTACCAATTGCGTGAGGTGATGGCCGAAACATTATATGTAATATTCATACTTTATGCATAATTCAAATAATTTAAGTTAAGTTAAATATTCAAATTATGCAACAATCAATCATATAACTAAATCTTCAATTATCACATTTAACAGTATTTTGCACAATAATCAATTAATATCAAACACATGTATAACCTGATCCCTTATGCATTAAGTTATTAATATTTACTTTAGGTGCACTAATTATAAGCACAAATAAGTATAGAGTTATCGAGAGTACTCATTTGGTTGTTAAGTCTATTGATAGTTGTAATATTCCATTAGATAAGTCGATATCCGTATCAAGATCACCTAACATTTAGGACTTACGAAAAGTAATAAGTTTGAAAATTAAATAATTAAACTAGTATTGTAATTTGTACTATTTACTTAATTTAGTTATTGATTTGCGTGAAATTGTTAATTCAAGCTTTTTACCGAATCATGTATAACTTTTTTATTTTAGTTCAGATCTTTATGAACTTATAGTTTATTTTAATCGTTTTCGAGCGTACTTTCATGTAATAGAGTCCGTTTTGGACGTTGCAACCCATAATTTTGACTATGATATAAAAATATCACAAACTTCATTATTTGAACTTAAATAGTTAGAAAATATCAATTTAAGCTTAGTATAATTCTTATTTAATAATTATTTGTGTCGTATTAT
Source organism: Lumnitzera littorea (assembly GCA_024138015.1). Taxonomy (NCBI): domain Eukaryota; kingdom Viridiplantae; phylum Streptophyta; class Magnoliopsida; order Myrtales; family Combretaceae; genus Lumnitzera; species Lumnitzera littorea. The sequence goes on along the minus strand of JAMXBB010000007.1, from coordinate 3,745,251 downwards.
TTGTAATTTTCTTATTTTAAGCTTATTTTACTATAATTACTTATTTTTCCTTATTTTTTGAGTTTAAGATTTATTAATTCAAACTTTTCTACTTTATTATTTTTCTAATTAATTAATTTATTTATTTATTATTATTAATTACGAAAATTACTTAATTTATTCTTTAAGTGACGATGTGGCGGCATATGGAAGTACCACGCGTCACACTTATGAATTTTTTATATTTTCTATTATTTCCCTATTTTTTGTATTTTACGGTATAAGTGTATGTAAATACTTATTATTATATTTTATTAAATTTTGTAATTTAGTTATTTATTCTACTTTTGAATATTACGGTACACATATATATATATATATACACTAAATTACTTTATTTATTAGATTAATATTATATTATATTATATATATACTATTTAAAGATACTTATATTTTTATGTATACGATACTATTCATATACATATATTTATACGTATACTATATTTTATGTATTAAATTATTTTAACCTTAGTTATACATTATGTATAAGTATAATATACATGTATTTATACTTTATATACATATACATATGTGATTGTACTATATATATTTATATATATATATATATATACTAAAATACGAAATACAATTAATAATATACATACATATATACTTCTAATATCATGTCTAACCATATATATATACATACATTATACAAAAATTCTACAAATTGAAAATAATAAGTATATATATAAATACATATATATAGAAAATATGAAATATATACATATATATAAAGGAAATACAAAATATATACATATATATAAAGGAAATACAAAATATATACATATTTACATATATACGAAAATACATAATATATACGTATTATATATTAAAATAAATACTAAGTACATACACATATATACCCATTTATATATACATATATTTTTAAGAAAATATTATGTACATATTCACGTATATATATAATCACATATACATAAGAAAATACATGATATATATATGTATTATATACACATATATGACATACTATATACTATGTATTACATATATTTTTAAGAAAATATTATATACATATAGATGTATATATATATAATCACATATACATAAGAAAATACATGGTATATATATGTATTATATACACATACATGACATACTATATACTATGTATTACATACATATATATTCATGTATACATACATAAAAAAATTACCCAATATACATGTACATACTATAGAGTATATATATATATATATATATATACAAAAATTAAATAAATACTTACCTAATTATTTTAGTAATTTACTTGATTAGATTCTCTATAATTTCTTCTTTTTCTCCTCTTCTTCTTCTTAGTAATGACTTTGGTTTTTTTTTTTTTTTCCTTTTCTCTATCGGCTTGTGTGTGTGTGTGCTTTGTTTATTTTTCTCTTTTTGGTTTGAAAAATTCCAAGACTCTCTAGTGTGTACAATTATAGTTGAAATCAAATGGAAGTAATAGAAATAAGAGAGAGAAGAACATATTTAGGTTATCTTGTAAATTTAATAAAATAGGACATGTTAATCATGTTTCTTTTTTTTTTTTTTCTTTAATAAACAACACCTGGATGAACAAAAAAATCACGTAGGTTGCTGTTTGCTTCTAGAGATTTAACGTAGCAACAAGGGGAAAATGGGAAAAAGGAAAAAAGAAAAGAAAAAGAAAGAAAAAGGGAAGAAAAATAAAAATATATAATTTTTCTAAACATAAGAATCATAAAATTAATATTTATAAATTAATTTTGGGATTTTATGAAAATTTATTAATTTAATTTGTACTTATTATGTTTATAATTTTTACGAGTTATTTCAACATTTTCGTTAGAATTTATATACAATTATGTGATTTAGTCAATAATAGCGATTAACTATGGTTATATTATTATTAAGTGATATTTATTCATTTTATAAGCTTAAAATTATAATTTTAGGATTTTAGTCAAGTTCGAGTTCAATTTCGATTTTGAGTATTTTTGCGTATATCAGATTTAGAATTTTTATATGCGATTAAGATTTCGATTGATTTTTTTAACTTTTTTATCACTTATAATATATTTAAATTTATAATTTAATAAAATTTTTATCTTACTCAAGCTCGATCCTACACTTAAATGGTTGTTACGCCCCAAAGCGATTAAGTTGTAATAGTCCCGCCGTGCAAATCATTCTAAGACAAAAACTGACCATACAGTTGCCACCTTAAACTTGATTTATACAAGGCGTCCACGGTTAACCGGTTTTGAAGTAAATAGTTCATAATTTAAACATAATATCTACTTATGAACTTAAAAAAAATATATACTTATATTAAAATAATCTAAGTATATTTACAAGATTTAGCTCCTTAATCATAATCTACCTAAATAATTCATAATCTAATACTAAAAGCTTCAAATATAACCCAATACTTGAGAGTGTATCTAGTCTTCAATTTATATTCTCATTTTCCAAGATCTCGCAGTTGCTAACTTTGAGGTAATTGTAAGCCACTTTTTAGCTAACACCTGCAACAAAGGTTATAAAGATATAAGCAATCACAACTTAATAAGTTGGAATGGGGGACTTAAAACTATACTATCAACACAAATAAGGTTATCACTTGATTTAGTTAGATGCAATGCAAGAACATGCAAATGCCATCACATGATATTGTTCGGCTTGTCGTGAGATTAGAGAAATTATGTTCGTTTTAATCCAGGTTAAAGAGTTACCATTAATGCAACGGCTTATAACCAAACTCAGGCTTGTATAATGGATATATCGCTCCTCTCGCGACTATCTTCGAACCATTGACTTCACCCTTGTCGTGACCTCTTTACCTGTCACTTAGTTCGAGTAAAAATAAAGAACGGATCACTTATGCCATTTGACACTATCTTTTTTGAATGTGTCAGTATTTGGCCGGAGAATCCTAATATTTCCCTAATAGATTGCCATGTAAGTTCGATTTACGGTTACAAGTCATATATTTGTTAAGTCCTGTTTAGGGTGATCAATCATTTCATACAATATAAGCCAGAACAATAAATAGAATCATTGCATCACTCATAATCAAGCACATACACACAACCAATTATTTAATAAGTACAACTAAGTACAATCTCAAACCTCCAAAATATAATAACGTATTAATCCCAACTTACCTAAACTTCTCACTTGCTCACTCGAGGTCCGATTTACTTAGGCCATTATTGATTATCCCTATAATACTAACACTGTCTTAATTTTCATATAACTGCTATAGATTAGTTTTTGTTCTATAACACTTATTGTTATCTTTAGTTTAGGGTTTAATATGTCCAATTATCTAGGTTCTTAAATCTTTTACAATTATTCTAGGTTTGGGGTTAGGTTTGGGTTCAGTTTCCACATCAATTTCTAAATTAGGTTCTAGTTTAATTTTTAAGTACTATTTTATACACGAATCCTAGAAACTCGTTTCAACCCGTAATATGAAATTAATCACATTATTTTCGAATATCCTCAATATTGTTTTTGATCTCTAACCAATGTTTCAATCCATGCGGTACATTCTAATCCTGATTTAACTACCGAATTTACTCTTAATGTGAGAAAATTTTACATTTTTTATATAATTATCCTAATTTAAGTTTCCTACCATATTTTTTATATATTCCTATTATTAGTATAATAACGATTTTTATTATAATATTTTTTATTTATTATATTTCCAATATTTGCATATTATGTATTATTACCTATTATGTACATAATACAAATATAATATTTCTATCATTCCAAATATCATTCCCCAACATCAATCAAGATCTTAAAATATCTAAATTCATCCCAAATTAGAGTTTTACATCTAATTACCCTAAATTACAAAATTAACTTAAAACATACTATTTTTACCTATTATATATACCATATAATACCCTAATAATTACATCTAACACCCTATATGCTACAAGTATCGTACTTTATCAGATTTCAATATCTTAAAACATATAATTATGTACTAAATCAGTAATTAACCATTTAATTACTTAATTAGCTATAAATCACCTATTTTATGTATCATTTTAAGGCTTCAAAAATTATCTTAAAATTTTGAAATTTCATTTTTGAAAAAGGCCTTCATGACATTGTTCTATATTACCTAAATAGTCTACACAAAAATTTTGAGCTCAAAACTACACTCTTAAAGTCATTTATTTCTAATCCGAACAAAGCTTGGGTTTATACAATTTCTTAAGGACAGTATATTTCTAAAAATAAAATCATCAAAATAAAAATTTTCCATAAATCTATATACTTAAAAGCCTCAGAATATCAAATTTCATAATTTTCTAAGTATATTTAGTATTTTTACAAAATTAAACAAAATTGAGTTGAAAATCAAACTCACCGGTATAGGTGGTTTTGGCCACCTCCAACCGCTGTAGCCTTGTCAGTTAGTTTGGCACTGCCACCACTATGTGGAGGTGGTGGTCATCTACTCCCAGGTGCTCGTTGGGTGTTGGTTTCCTTTTAAGGCCCTAATTACACATATTTGAGTAATTTTTTTTGTAATTAACCCTAACAATCAATATTTCGATTCTCTTTATTTTTTTCACTCTCCAAACTAACCAAATGAGCTTGTATAATTTTTTGGGGTATTTATAGAGTTTTTAGGAAATTATTGTACATTAAATTGATTAGATAATTGTCTTATCTCTTCTTTTTCTTCCTTTCTATTTATTGTAATTTGATTGGTTGCTTTTATTTATTCAATTCCAGATTGCCACGTCTCAATTCTGAATGTTTCCTCATTTTTTTTTTATTTTTTCTTAATTAATTATGGATTTTCTTTAATTATTTAACATTATTTTTGCCTATTTCACGTATTTTAAGTAATTACGCGTATTTTTACTTACATGTAAATTCATATATAGTACAAATAAATACTCTTAAATATTATTTAAGTTATTTTATGATTTTTGGTGTGCATATAATTTATCTTTAGTAATTCTTTAATTATTGGAATGCATTTTACGTATTTTCAATAAATAACGAGTAATTTACTTAAAATTTGAAATTTTTATATTCTTTTATTTTATTACTTATTTTACTAAATTTGAACTTATAAGATTATTTTTACTAATATTTCTAACTTCATCGTAGAATTTGAGCTAAATTGAACAGTTTACACGATCACCCTAAATTCTACAAATCGAACTACGAATAGCTGAATGTGGGTCTTACAATGGCTAAATTTGTGGAGTTTACAAAAAGTTTGATCTTTACTAGAGAGTACGTATAAAATTACGAGACGACTTAAACTAGAAAATAAAAATAGAAAATTTTTTTATTTTCTCACTGTAAATATTTTTTGTAAATATTTTTTATTTATTTATGAACACAAAATTGTTGTTTTGAGGTATTTTGAAATATAAGGCTAAATTTGAAATGTTAAAAGTAGTACCTGTTAAGTATAATAAGTTAGCTTTCGGATCCAAATTTTTAATTTTTAAAAACCACTTTTAAAATTGGTTTTCGTGCAGGTTTTATGGCTAAGTGAAAACCAATTTATGCAATTGATTTTAATTTGAATATTTTTCCGACCTCAATCGGGTGGCTACTATAATTTCTTTTTATATTTAAAGAAATCCTTTTTTTTTTCTAAATTCTTAGTCGATTATTTGTATTAAATGGGAATAGAGTGATATAGATTGAATTAAGGAAAAAATAAAAAATAAAAAATAAAAAAATCAAGCTTAATAACATCAAATAAACTTTTTTCTCTCTTTATCTTTTACTTTTTTTTTTTCTTCAACTATTATTATTATAACTTTTGGGAGGGGATTTCAAGATCATCCCCTCTCCTTTGAAAGGTAGTATTCATGTTAAGTTATGATTATCTTGCCTTGTACTATTTGAAATGGTGATATTTTAAATTTTTCTTTCAATTCTAACTTAATAATCATTATTTTGTGAGCATTGTCTTAGATTTAAATAGGAAAGAAAATGTTAATATATTATTTTACTTATCTCTCTGTTGTAGAAATTTACACAAACTGAAATCATAATTTTTTCCTAAAAAAAGTAAAAAAGAGGAATGTCTTATATCATAAATGCCAAAATAAGTGAAAATAGGAAAAACATATATCATCAACTGAGTTAAGAAGTTTATTTTGTGCCAACGAACCCTTAGGCTTTTTGTTTTATTGTTTGCAAATAAAGAGGTGTGCAAGTGGTTATACAAACCACCCTAACCTAGGCCATTTTGACTTACTGGTTAAATGAAGTGAGTTCATTTGAACCTCTTTTTAAAAGGATAAAAAAACTCGATTTTAACTTACTTTTTAAATGGGTTAAATATACTAGCTTATGGGTTAAAGTATGGAAGTGGCTTAAATAAGATAACCTAGATCAAGTCCATAGGGTTAAGTGGATTGATATAATTTGATTTGCTTTTTGAACAAGTCAAGAAATTCTATCCTAACAACTTTTTTAAGAGGGTTTAATGGTCGAGTCATGCAACAAAGTCCGTTTGCACACCTTTACCAATATGGTAAACCACTATTTTCTATGCATGACAAGTGCAAGTTTCATTTATAATTATATCGCATAATTTTGGTGATTTGGTAAAACTTTTGTATTTAACTATAGTTGTGGCCTTTGATCTAGTTATCCCTAAAGGTTAAGGTATAGGCAACAATTACCTAGAAGGTTATGTGTCATTCATGCTTGTCCTTACCATCCTCGCTCTTAGAGGCGGTTGGATCTTTTTTTATGATTTTTGTATAATTTTTCTTTTTCTTTTTCCTTTTCTTGTTCTTTAATTTTTTAATGATTTTATTTTTATATTTTATTATGTTATTTATTTAAAATAATTATTTTGACAAATCATAATCCAAAAACCTGTCATTTAAGGACAAAAGGTTTATGATGTTGGATAAAATTCTAATTTCGTTCAGATTTCAAACACATTAAGGAGTCCAATGGGACAAAAAAAGAAAAAAAGTTTATGATTCAAATAGTGTCAATGAAGATATTCTTTTTCCAAATTTAAATGGTGAATTACAAATATATTCCTTTATATTTTTTTAGAATGTACTTAGCCTATTTTTTTTGAAATTAAGCATTTAAAACGAATCCTATTTTGCTATTTTACCTTTTGACAAAATGGTATAAGTACTAAAATAATAAATAAAAATATATAAAATTAAGGATAAAAAAGGTCATTTAAGGATCTGTAAGCACCTTTTTGAAAGATTAATGGCCCAAACGGTGCAGAGTATAAAGATAAAGTGGTTAGTACATCAAAAGTTAATACAAGGAAGTATATTTATAATTTATGAAATTTAAAAATCGTATAACAAAAATTGAAATTAGATTTTAAAGCATATTCATAACCTACAAATTACACTTTTGGCAACCACTCAATTTTCATTGGGAAATACAATCATAATTTATACCAAATATGTACGGATTTAAGAGTACTTGTTGATTGTGGATGAAAATATGAGATGATCAATATTGAAAATCTGTATTATTCTTTATGACTCTAGGCCTAGTATACATTGTCCCTCTCGACCTCTTCAATATCCAACCTTATCCTTATACTTTGCTCCTCTATTGCCACCACCTCCAGCTCGACTAACAAGTAGTAGCCTAAATCGGCCCAAAAAGACATGTCGTAGCCTAAGTCGGCCTAAAAAGATAACTTGTCACTAAAGAACACACTGGTCACATACAAACGATACACATGGCATTATCTGGCATGATAACAAAAGCATACACAGTTCACATACATACTTAGAAGTTCGGTTTAAGTGTAATCGAATTAAATAGTATTGAGCTCGAGATTAAACTCAACTTGAAAATTGTAAGCTCAAGCTCAGCTCAAATTTCGATTTTGACCAACTTATAAATTTTAAGCTCGAACTCTATTCGAAAATATATATGACAAGTTCAAAATCTATTTGATTAGTTCGATTAAACTCGAACATTTGATAAATTTTTTCTAACTAATATTAAATTCACTTATATTTAAATAACTTAAAAATATATTAAAAATTATATCAAACTTAGTTAAGCTCGCAAGCTTGATGAGTTTAGTATTTTAAAGCTTGATCTTAGCTTGATTTATTACTGAAATAACTCAAGCTCAACTAAAATATTACCTAATCGAATTCAAATAAAACTCGAGTAGAGCTTGAGTAATTTGCGAACCAGCTCGGTTCATTTACACCCTTAGGTCTACTTGAGAGAATTGCAAGTCACAATATGGGGGAATATGGAATGGTATAATTTTATTCTACCATGTTTCATTGCGCAATATTGGACTTAGATTTTTACGATTAAAAAATTTTAAAAATTAAATATTAATTATTGATTATATAAATTACAATAGAGTTCAACATTGTGATTTAGGAATTTGGTATAAGATTTTATCTTTTTTGAAATTTTAAAGGTATATTTGTTTTGTATATAGTGAAATAGATTTTTTACGTATAAAATTTTGAGCTTTTATTCAGTATTAAAATAATCTTTTGTTTAGTTTTATACCTAATTATACGAACCAAACAAGAAAACAAAATATTTTATCCAGTTGAGTATCTTGAAATTACAAACCAAACAAAGCAACAATGGCCCTCTGCACTTCCGCATCGCCAACACACAAATCCATACTGTACGTATATAGCTTTGTCTTCATAGTATAGGAGTAAATTGCCTACGTTGTCCGTTACGTATAAATTAGAATAAAAACGTTAGTAGTGATGGTAATCTTATGGACCCCCTTCTTTATACACTAGGATTCACTATGTTGACAAACAAGTCATTAAATTATAACATCATTCAATAAAAACTTCCAAAATTTTACTAAGACCACCAGAATTCTTCCACCTTGGTGTAGGCTAAAAAATTTGATATACGTGGGATGCCACATGGTAGAACTATGATTTTTTTTTCTGTTCTTTCAATTATTTTTAACCTTTTCCTTTGATTTTTATATTAAACTAATGTACTATTATACCATACAATATATATATATATATATATATATATATAATAAAAAAGATGAAAATATGGGGTCTATAATTATCAAATGGGAAAAAAAATGACATTTTAGAAAGATATATTTCTTGACATAATTTTTAAAGGTTTACGTGATAATTAATGTGATTTACCATGCCTTGAATTCACCAAATAAAAGAAATCCTGCATACTTTCGCAATCGGTGGAAACATAAGCAATATAAACAGTGGAAGCATATAACAAGCAAAGAATCAGAAGAAAAGCAGAGAAGATACGAAGCTATTCCTGCCCCATTTAACGGAAAAAATAAAAAATAAAAAAAGAATCCTACCATTGAATTGGCTAGCAAGCCATCCATCCTCAGCCACTTTTTGGGTTTCCTTATTAAGTGCAATGTGAACACATCTGTCCATGTTTAAGATTTCTGCAAAATGGGATTGTTCATGAGCTTCATGGGAAAAGGTTTTGCTCTATTGTTAATTGCCTACTTAAATTGAGATTACTCATTTTGCATAGGCGGTGTAACACCATCGACGCGGATGATCGGTTTGATGATGGGAACACTTTACAAGCAATTCGTCGAGAAAGACATTACAAATTTTGAAATTATATGTAAGAAAGTCTATGAAATTAAAAATGGAAAAAAAAAAATCAGTAGATCTTTATTTTATTTTATTTTATTTTGCTGAATTTTTATAAAGAATGGAAGTAGTTTACGAAGAGAAACTTGATCAATGCTAATATATGATATTTATGATAGATTTTATCGTTCCTCAGTTCTTACCGATAGTTAATTGAGGTCTGCACATATTGGCCTACAAAATAATGCACAATAAAGGTACGTCAAGAGGTTATTCGACATGACTATTCTAATACTTAAATCAGTAATAGACTTTTTGTGAAATATAATACTACGTGCACATGCTTATAATGCAAAGTTTGTAGAGAGTCTTACCGTTTAGTAGATATTTGGTATTTATAGCAAAGTGAAGCCAATCGTTGGAGATTAGTTGGCAGGAGAGATCTTCTCCCACAAGTGTGAAAAGTGTGGGAGAGTAGAGCTATCATGTTCAACATGTCCTTAATATTTAGAACGTTGTTGTTTTATACTTATTTTATAGTTTATAGCCATTACAGTTATTTATGAATTTAAACCACTAAGGGTCAAGCTCAAGACCTACAGAGGCGAATTTAGAGAGGTAAGGCTTGACAAATCTAATTAAGCTTGAGAGGTCCCTGTCCAAAGTACTCTGTTAACAAATTTGATTCTGGAAAACATGATTAATCAATGTGATATCGATCGTTAATTCATTTTCTTATGCATGGTAACTTTTAAAAGTAGGAAATTCACAAGATCGAAATTCAAAGATACTTTCTATGCTCACATTAAAATTTTACATTTTCAAAAATCAATCTTGCATATAGTAAATTTGGCAAGTAAATAAGTACCATTACACAAAGTTAAATATAATTAGAAAACAAAAGGCCTAAGGGTGTAATAATCAAAGAAATGGAGAATTTGAAGGGGCCTTTTGCTGCAATTACTTCTCTCTATTTTGCTATTATGGGTAAGGTGACTTTAGGCTTTTAATCATGTGTATATTGAGATGCATTTGTGATATTTGTGTTAGTATTAATTCGTAATATCAATTGTATGTTTTAACAAAATCTAAGACGGCACACTATTTTTACTTTATAACTATTATAGATCAGAAGTTTGCAAGCATTTCTATCCCTCCTCTATAAAGGATAGAAAGCAGATTGAAATTTTGCTTTCTGGTCTAAATTCTTTCATGTAATTTCATCTTTTACTTTATTTGTTATTCCAATACGGAATTCTTCTCAGTTAGAATTGAATCATAGACCCTTTTTTTTTTTTTCTGTAACTCCGAATTTTTCACAAGCATCTATCCGTTAGGGATAAACATCACCCGCTCATTTTCTCGAATTGAATCATAGATCATTTCCTTCTTTTATGAAATTGTAGTCTTCATTAACCATAAAATCATACCTTATGTGCTGCTGTTTCTGCTACTACTATTGCACGTTGGACACGCTAATCGTTGGCACATTCCGGACCGGAGAAACAGTACAAAGTAAGCCGGAATGGAATGTGACAGTGACGAATGAATGTGTTTGTACTCAAGAGTTGATTAAACTCAAATGTCAAGGATTTCAAACCACAGAGGCGGTTGATCCATCGATATTCCTCCCGCTAGGTGATGGAAGGTGCCTCCTCATAAGCGGCAACCTCTTAGAGTCTAAAAGTTCAGTTGGGTTTTCGTATGCATGGGATCCTCCTTTTGTTTTTCTTTCCGGCAGCATCCAGTACTAAGTGTCAGAAATTATCAATGATGTACAGGTTATATGAATAAATGCAAGGTTGTTTGTTCTGTTTTTATTTTAGTCCTCTTTGTGTATTTTCTATAATCATGCTTTAACATTATTTCTGTGATATATTTGTTTCTTATTTATAAAGTGAAAATTGATTTTAATGGAAATTTTTTTATGTAAACCCTACTCAAATTTATGGTGTACATAATTTCTTCACGTGGTTTCCATAAATTGAAAAATCACAATATATAATTTATGTAGATTGGATCTAAGCAAGAGAAGTTCAATTGGACTGTAGGCTCTTCCTTTTATTTTATTAAGTTTACATAAATCGCATCCCCTAGGGATTAGATGCTCTAAATTATCTAAACACAGCAATATAACAAAAAAGACAATTCCCTCCACCTTTATCTTTTACTATTTTTTTTTTATCTAACTATCATTATTACAACTTTAAGGAGAGTAATTCGAAACCACTTCATATTCTTCAAAATTCAGTATTCTTATTATTAAACTATAATCTCATTAACTCCTACCATTTTAAATGGCGATATTTCTCATAAGAATAATTGGGAAAATTTTCTTTCAATTCTAAGTTGATATGTTGTTTCAAATAATTAATATTATGAGCATTAAAGGGTTCCCCATTTAAATGGGAAAGAAAAAAGACATATCTTGCATTACAAATGCCAATATAAGTGAAAATGGGGAAAAATAATATCATCAACTGAGTTAAGAACATTATTTTATATGTCAAAATGGACCCATTAGGCTTGTTTCTTCATTTTTTAAAATTGTTTTACAAATAAAAAGATGTATAAGTAGATTAAACAAACAAACCTGATCCAATTCATTTTTGCTTGTGGGTTGAATGGATCAAGTTCGTCATTTAGCTCGTTTTTTAAACGGTAAAAAAACTTAACTTTAACTTGCTTTTTAAATAGGTTAAAAGAGTTAACAAGTAGGCCAAAGTATACAAGTGGGTTAATTGGCCATATCATGACTCTAAGGAGGGCCTAGTAGAATTGTCTAAAATTTTCATATTACGTGTGCACCTATAATACAAAAACCGTCTTACAAACTAGAAATTGCAAAACTCTAAACAATTAGTCATTAAGGTTTTCGATTTTTAATTTAATTAACTTATTATAATACATAAGTGACTATGGATATCCGATATTCCATAATCTATCAGAACCGTAGAAAATCGGTATCCCTTACCAAATACTAAGATAAGGTAAAACAACTTAGTAATTTACAAGAAATACTATATAATCTTATCATATGAATATACTCTATATAAATTGTTTCTGTACCGCTATACACTTTCCAATCACCCCTAATATTGCCAAACCTATCTTTAATTTATATTTTATTCTTAAGCTTATCCCAATCCTTTCTTACAAGAAACCTGCAAAAAAAACTATAGAGGAATGACCAAACCATGGCTTAGTAAATTTGCTCCTCACCACTACTGTCAAGCGAGTTATCAAATATTATTAGTATACATAAAAGCTATTTACATATGAAATGAATGCAAGCGTGATAAATACAAGTAACGCATCTATAGGAGTCTGAAACTATAGAAAGTATAAATTTATATCGTTTGCACATCAATTTTTCCTTTATACTTACCTACATAGAGCACCTTACCTTAACCGCATGAAGTTACCTAGGGATAATATCCCACCAGATGTTGCTCGACTATTACCCTAATCCAAAAATCAATAATTAATATAGGTAAATCCCAACTAAGGCCACCTACTAAACAGATCAAAGGCCCCTTAGGCATGAATGGTGAGTCCATCTCGCTATCAACAAATATCTAGGGCCTACAAGCATAAATATGCAAGTCCTCTCGCAAACAATTGAAGATATAATACTAGCTTTGCTTTAACAATGAAATATTATTTACAAGCTTTACGAGCTTTTTCAGAAATCATTTAAAAGTATATTTAAGATAGGAAAAGCATTTACCAAAACACTTTTCTTAAAAATTTGTAAAGCTAACACTCTCCATCAACGTTCCGATTAGATTATAGACATGTGACAAATATAATTGGTTCTTTTAGTCAAATAGTTGTATTTACCAATTTAAGAAAGTGATAACATGGATGCTAGCATACAAAGTAATCAGTCATTCAACAAATAATCAATATCAACCAACAAGCAGTATACAAATAACAAGCAGCAAGCAGATAGCAGATCATAGGAACTCTCTCATCTAGGTTATGCTCACTTTCCTAGCCTTTGAGAATTCCTAGACTCGATAATCAAATACTTAAAAGATGAGAAATCCTATAAGTATTCTGAAAAACTAAATTCCTTAGTTAACTAAATATCTATCATTTTTTGCTTAATTTTCCACTATACCCTAATTATGATATAAATATGGTTTGACTTAAATCCTTTATTCAGTTTAAATTTTTTATCGCGTATAACTTTTTCAATTTAGCTTGAATCTTTATGAACTTATATTTCATTTCAATTGTTTTTTAGCGTACTTTCTCGTAGCGGGGTCCGTTTTAGATATTGGAACTCGCAATTTTGATTGTAATATAAAAATATTACAAAGCTTATTATTTAGACTTAAAATGTTATAAAATATCAAATTAGACTTTTCTTAGTAATATTACAGTTTAATAATGATTTGAATCGTATAATTTATAATTTTCTTATTTTAAACTTATTGTACTATAATTACTTATTTTTACCTATTTTTAAAGTTTAAGATTTATTAATTCAAATTTTTTTACTTTATTATTTTTCTAATTAATTAATTATTATTATTATTATTAATTTATGAAAATTACTTAATTTGTATATATAAGTGATGACGTACAACACGTAAGCATGCCATATGTCACACTTGCAAAATTTTCATAATTTTTTATTATTTTCCTATTTCTTTTATTTTACAGTATAAGTATACATATATAAATACTTATTATTATATTTTTCTAGTTTACTTAATTATTATCCTTTTTCATAATTTACGTTATTATTATATATATTTATTAACTTAATTTATTTATTAAATTAATATTATAATATATTGTATATATTATTTAAATATACTTATATTTCTACATATACGATACTATTTGTATACATACATTTATATGTATAATATACTTTATGTATTAAATTATTTTAACCTTAATTATATATTATATACTATAAGTATAAGTACAATATACACGTATTTATACTTTATATACAAATGTATAATCTGGTTATATTATATATATATACTAAAATACGAAATACCATTAATAATATTATATAGACATATCATATCCAGCATACATATATACATATACATACCAAATTTTTATAAAATGAAAATACGAATTGCATATATATATATATATATATATCTTCTATATGCATACATACATATATCATATAGTCAAAATGCTAGTATAATATATACCTACATATACCTCTATACACATATACATATATATATATATACATATAACAAAAAAAAAATCAAAATACTATATATATTTATATTTACATGAAGAAAAGACTAAATACTTACATATTTACATAAATACCAAAATACATAATACATATATAGGTATATATCATATCTGTATACTTATTTTTATACATCATATAATAAAAATAAATACTAAGTACATATACACACATATATATATACCCATTTACACATACATGTTATATCCTTAGAAAAAAAAAATACTATGTACATATACATATATACACTTAGTCAAGTATACATATACATACATAGGGAAATACATAATATATATACATTATATACAAATACATATACATGCTATAAATATACTATGTATAAATACCAATATACTTATGCATACATCATAATAAATAAAAAAAAAATACCCAACATACAAGTACATGTTATAGAGTATATATGTATACAAAAATAATTAAATAACTTACCTAAATTATTTAGTAAAATAATTGATTAAAACCCCTTTACTTTCTTCTTCTTCTCCTCCTTCTCTTTCTTAGTATTGGCTTACTTTATGTGTGTGTGTGTTTTGCTTGGTTTTCTTTTTCTCTTTTCTCTTTTCGGTTTTGCAGGTTTCAAGTGTGAAGAAAACAACAAATTAGGATTAAAAGCAAATGAAAAAAGAAAAGAAAACAATATTGGTTAATCTTTACATTAATTGAGAAAGGACACTTACTTTACTAAATTTGTCCTTTATCCTTTAAATTGTTAACTCTTGGAATTGGATAATAAACACATGGGCTATTGTGTGTGCGTACAGAATTTTAATGTGGCAACAATGGAAAATAGAAGGAAGAAAAGAAAGAAAAAGGAAAATAAAAATAATTATATGTAATTTTTCCAATCATAAAAATAATATTTATAAATTAATTTTGGAATTTTATGAAAATTTATTAATTTAATTGATACCCATTACGTTGATAATATTTATGAATTGTGATCGATTATAATTATATTATTATTAAGTGATATTTATTCATTTTATAGGTTTAAAATTATAGTTTTAGGGTTTTAATCAAATTTAGGTTTGATTTCGAGTATTTACTTGTATATTGGATTTAAGGTTTTTGTATGTGATTTAAGTTTTGAGTAAAATTTTAGGGTTTTTATCCTGTGTATTATGTTTGAATTTAAAATTTTAGTTAGTTTTAAATTTATTAACTTCGTTGAGTTAGGCTAATTACTTATAATATTTAAATTAATTCGTTACCTAAAACTCTAAATTTGCGGAGTTTACAAGCTCACTTTAACCTACGAATTAAAAGATTAAGTTCATTTGGTTCACTTTTTAAATGGGTTAAAAAATTAAGTCCTATGATGTTTTTAAACAAGTTTAACAGGTCGATCCATGAAGCAAAGTCCGTTTGTGTACCTCTACAAATAAGCTAACCTACTCCTTTCTATACAGACAAATGAAAGCTTTATTTACAATTATAACACGGAATTTTGGTGATTTTGCAATCTTTTATGTTTAACCATAGTTTTAGCCTTTCATTCAACCATCCCCAAAAGCTATCAGGCAGCTGGCAATCACCTAGAAGTCACATAATCACCTGTACCTACCACTGCAACCCTTACACTTGGGAGTGGTTAGATTTTTTTTTTTTCTTATAATATTTGTGTAACTGTTCTTTTTCGTTTTCTCTAATTTTTTATTATTTTATTTATTTATTTATTTTTATATTTCATGGTATTATTTATTTAAAATAATTATTTGGATTAGTCAAAACCTACAAACTTGTCGTTTTAGGATTGAATGTCTAACGATATTGGAAAAGATTCCAATTTTGTGCACATTTTAAAAACATTAAAAAGTTGAATAGGGGCAAAATGCCCAAAAAAAAAAAAATTAGGACTCAAATACAATAACAATGAAGACAAAATTTTTTCCAAATTTAAAAGATAAATTAAAAATATATTCTTTATATTTTCTCAAATTTAGCCTCCTTTCTTTGAAATTAAGTATTTGAAAAATCCTATTTTGCCCTTGGACAAAATAGTATAAAATCGAAAATAATAACAAAAAAAAAACATAAAATAAGCAAAAAGGTCATTTAGAAATCTGTAAGCATATTTTTAAAAGATTGGAGGATTCAAACACTAACAACATATTCGATAGGGGAGAATAACAATTCTATTCTCCCTAGATTCCATAAGAGTCCTCAATTCCCTTATTCAGTTAGCAAAGGGCTCTGTAAACTCTAAAGCCAAGCCAAGTAACCATAGGTTTAAGCTTAAAACCCAAGGTTTAGGGCGATCGGCTAAAGGATCCGATCAAACCCAAATTATAAACTATTTAACAAAATACCAGTAAAAATGACCCTGTAAACTTAAATTTAAGAAAGTGAGTAATAAAATAGGAGATTATAAAATTTTCAAATTTTAAGCATAATAACTGCTAATTACCGAAAAGGCAAAAAGTGTAATATAATAACTAATAAATTAGTAGAGATAGATTATATATATACTAAAAATTTTAGAATGACCAAAATAATATTTAGGAATGTTCACGTGTACCCTACATGTATTTACGTGTAGATAAAAATACGCGTAATTGCTAAAATAGGCCGAAAACTAAGTAAATAATTAAATAAAAATACAAAATAATTATAAAAAAATCAGAATAAGATAACTGAAACTAGATCAGGTCGTGACTGAAAAGAAAAAAAATTAACCAATAAGAATTTGCCAAACTAAAAGCCTAAAATCAAGGAAATGGGGCAAAATCCCATCAAATTAATGCACATTAATTACTATGTTTTTCTATAAATAAGGAAAAAATTCTCAGAAGACATTTGGACAGTTTGTGATATGAGAAAAATCGAAACATAAGAAAAATCGAGAGAAATTCTAGAAAAAAAAAAAACTGTGTAGATTAGCAAGGTGAACTAAAACCACCACCTACCACCACCTAGGACCGAACCACCACCACCACCACCACCACCCTACACTAGGACCAGCGTCTGGACCGGCCGATAGCCTTGGACCGGGTTTGGACGGCCAGAAAGCTTTGAACCAGTTAGTCATTTATTCACCCCGATTTTTGTATAATTTTGTAAAATTAGTTATTTTGCCCAGAAAATTATGAAACTTGTTATTCTGAGGTTTTATTGTATGTAGATTTAGGGGAAAATATTGATTTAGTTTAATTATGTCTGGAAATATAGGGTTCTTAAGAAATTATTCAAAACCGAGCATGATTAAACCGGAAATTAAATAGGCTTAGGGATGTAGTTTGGGGCTCAAAATTTTTCTGTAGGATTCTCATATGATGTAGAACAGTGCTATGAAGCCCTTTTTTTTAAATTAATTTTCGAAAATTTTAAGTTAATTTTTAGCCCTAAAATGATGGTAAAATTGGGTGATTTGGGATTAATTAGGTAATTAGGATGTTAATTACTGATTTGGATCTTGATTATATGATTAAGGAAGTTAATCTCTGCAGTGGAACCCTAATCCTAGCTATTAGGTACTAATTATGGTTAATTAGGGAAATTAGGTAAAGAATATGAGAAATTAGGAATATGTGAAAATATAAATTACTAAATTTAAAAAAATAAAGTTATTTAGATAATATTATAATTGAAATCAGAAAAATAATAAATCTGAATTAATATTTAATTTTAAGTAAATATCTTAAATTGTAAGATTTTTACACATCGGGAATAAATCTGATATCCCAATTAGGGTTAGAGTGTACCGAATAGTTAGAATACCAAAATTACGACCCAATAGGATATTTGAATACCCGAGCATAAGGTGATTAATGTCACATTGGGATTCGAGCCTAATTACGACTTAAGAATTAAAACTAGAATCTAGTTTAGGAACCCCGAAATAGAATACAACGAATTATTAATACGTTGTAGGTATACATGAGGAAAATGAGTTACATTATAAATTAGAATAAGAATCCATAAAATATAAGTACTAAAAGAACCTATTTATATTATAGGACACCCAGAAACAAATCAGCTCGCAATTTGAGGATCGAGCGATCGAGCAAATTCAAGTAAGTTGGGTTATTGCTTATTGTAATAGAGTACTAGTTTTGTAGTGCTCGGAGACTTAAGCTTGTATATGATTGTGATTGTAAGTAGTTTGCGCATGTGTTTGATGTATCTGAATTCGTGCTGGAATTTGTGCTGTGAGTGATTTTGTGACTGATTTAATTGATATGAACTTGTTTGAAAACCTTAACCGGAATTTAATCTTAGTCGACCGTAATAACCAAAAACGTCATGCATTGCAACCCGTTAGGGGATCATAGGACTCTCCAACCAAATACCGACCCCTTCGAAAGGGATAGCGCAGGATTGCAAAATGGTCCCTTCTTCATCCTCAGTCGAACTAAGTGACAGGAGAGGAGGTCGCGGCAGGGGTGAAGTCAATGGTTCGAAGGTAGTCGCAGGAGGAGCGAGGTCTCCATTGTACAAGCCTGGGTTTGGTTGTGAGCTGCTGCATAACATGGAACTCCTCAACCCGGATCGGAGCGGGTGAAATTTCTCTGATTTCACAACGGACCGGACTACGTTGTGCGATGACACTTGATTGTTGCATTGCATGAAAATAATTGTTTGATAACCCTGTTTGTGCTTGTATGCATTCATGAGTCTCCAATTCAACTTACTGAGCTGTAGTTGCTCATATCCTTATAGATCCTTTTGCAGGTTCTGATTTGTAATCCCTTCAAGTACTATGCCGCCCTACAATTATCCAGAGGTTAGTCCTTTTGAAGCCAGGGGTGTGAGAATCAAGTTATTTAGCATAATGTGTAACTAGACTGGACCTTGTAGTTAAAGGTTGAAGACTGTTAGTTATTCTGTAAATTAATAGACTGTGGTGATTTGTGAATTTTCCTAGGAAGCTCTGTGGACTTATTTATATGAATATCTATGTTTAATAGTAATTTGAGTTACTTATCATATTTGTAGTATAATCATTAATCGAACTGTTTACTTCAAAGCGAGTGGTCGTCGACGCCTTGTGTAGATTATCTCTATGGTAGGAACTGTGAGGCCAATTTCTATTATAGAATGGTTTACACGGCGGGACTGTTGCGACTTCGCGACTTCGGGGCGTAACAGGCTCCATGTGGAATAGAATTCAAGTAGGTCTCTATTACCCACAATAAGGATTCAAGATTCTTCATATGATGTCATGAATCTTTATTCCCACTCAATTTCTTGTTTTACTTTCAGAAATACCCCACTAAAAACTAAATATCACAACTGTTACCCTTACATAAAAACATAAATAAAAGTTATAACATTACCCTTGCATAAAAACATAAATCATGGCCATTGTTCATTGATCTTTGTCATCCCTCTTTGTCATTTTCCTTTGTCCTCCTTCATCTTTTTCTTTCTTCTTTGCCCTTCTTCTTGATCTTTCTTCTTTAGCCACCGATTACTACTTTCGACATATTAGGAAACGGAGTTTTACTAATTTCTTCCCAAATTAGAAGTTAGGGTTTCACTTTGAAGACAAATATAATCATCATCTTTCTAATTTAAGTCGATTCCTAGACAAATTAGGGTTAGGGTTTCAATTTCAAGAAGAACTTTGTCATCATCATCTTTTTTGTTTAAGTCAATTTCTTCTCAAATTAAGGGTTAGGATTTTAATTGGAATACAAATTTCACCAACATCATCTTGTGTTGGGGTTTCAAGACGACATTTTTCCTCCCTTGTGGGTTAGGCACAATGCAAGAAGATGATTGAAGTGTTTAATCAGATTAAAAATATTAGATTTAAGATAAGGAAGCAGACCATAAAATATTGCAATTTGCTTTTAATTTTATTATTTAATTAGATAATAGGAAGAAGATAATGTATGTTTCTTTGCATTGAGTTTTTTTTTTTAAATTTTATTATTTAATTAAATAAGGGTATATCAAGAATTTCATATTTTGCTCACGTCTTATTCCCTCTTAAATATTAAACACTAACTAAACATCATAATATTCATTTGCCACTTATTACCCTCCTATTATATTCCTTAGTAATTAGAATTCTATTCCCTTATTATTCCATTCAATAAATTAAACGGCCTGTGAATACAAAGATAAAGCGATTGAGTATATATCAAGTACATGTAATTAAGTATATTTACAATTTATGAAATTTAATAAATTAGATATTAAAAGCATTTTTATAACCTACGAATTACACTTTGACAACCACTCAGGTTTCGTTGATAAACCCAATCAAATGTTACACCAACGATGCCCAGATTTTAGAGTACTCAGTCGGTTGTGGATGAGAATATGACATAATCAAGGATAGTGAATACAAAGATAAAGCAATTAAGTATATATCAAGCACATGTAATTAAGTATATTTACAATTTATGAAATTTAATAAATTAGATATTAAAAGCATTTTTATAACCTACAAATTACACTTTGGCAACCACTCAGGTTTCGTTGATAAACCCAATCAAATGTTACACCAACGATGCCCAGATTTTAGAGTACTCAGTCGGTTGTGGATGAGAATATGACATAATCAAGGATAGTGAAAATCTGTACTGTCCTTGATGATCGTAGGTCTAATATGCACTCTTTCTCATCAATCTCCCATCCTCGCCGGTATCTAGCATTCATCCTTCCACTTTTCTCCTCTATTGCCACCACCTCCGGCTCAACAAACAAGTTGTAGCCCACGTCGACTGAAAAAGTCAAGTCGTAGCCCAATATAAGCATTTAAGTGACAGGCACACACGTCACATTATCTGGCATGGCAACAAAAGAAGACATAGACACTGGACATGAAAAAGAGAATTGAGTAGTATTATTACATTTACGGGTGTACAGTATTATAAATAGGTTTTTGGAATTGGAAAATTAAAAATTTAATTATTCATAATATAAATTTCAATAGAGTTTTCTATTATGATTGAAAAATTTGGTGAGGAATTATTTTTGAAATTTTAAAAATATATTTATTTTATAAAAATAAATTTTTGTATCGTCAAATATATAGTATAAATTTTTTAGCTTTGTGTAGTTGTAAGGGCCTCTTGTTTAATACCATAGCTAATTATACATACCAAATAGAAAATAAAAGGTTTTATCATATCTAATATTATGAAATTACAATAATCGAACAATAGAAACAGATGACCGTCTGTGCACTTTCACATGGCAACCACACAAATTCATACTGCGCGAATTAATCTGTCTTCATAGTATAGGAGTCAATTGCCTAGGTTGTCCGTTACACATAATTTAGAATAAAAACGTTAGTAATGATGGTAATCTTATGGATCCCCTTCTTTATACATACATTACGGTTAACTATCTTTACAAACAATTCATTAAATTATACCATCATTCAATAAAAACTTAAAAAAATTATACTAAGACCACCTGAATTCTCCCACGTAAAAGGTGTAGGCTTTTAAAATTTGGTTTACCTGGGATGCCACATGGTAGAACTATAATTTTTTGGTCCTTTCAATTATTTTAAACCTTTTCCTTTGATTTTTATAATAAACTAATGTGCTATCCCACCATATAATAATAAAAGACGAAAATATGGGGTCTATAATTATCAAATGGGAAAAAAAAATGACATTTTAGAAAGATACATTTCTTGACATAATTTTTGAAGATATACGTGATAAGTAATGTAATTTACCATACCTTGAATTCACCAAATATAAGATATCCTGCATGCTTTCGCAATCAGTGGAAACATAAACAATATAAACAGTGGTAGCATATAACAAGCAAAGAATCAGAAGAAAAGCAGAGAAGATAAGAAGCTATTCCTGCCCCCATTTAATAGAAAAATAAAAAAAAACTTCAAAGAATCGTACAATCGAATTGCCTAGCAAGCCATCCATCCTCAGCCACTTTTTGAGTTTCCTTATTAAGTGCAATGTCAACACATCTGCCCATGTTTAAGATTTCTGCAAAATGGGGTTGTTCATGACCTTCCTGGGAAAAGGTTTTGCTCTATCGCTAATTGCCTACTTAAATTGAGATTACTCATTTTGCATAGGCGGTGTAACACCATCGACGTAGGTGATCGGTTTGGTGATGGGAACACTTTACAAGCAATTCGTCGATAAAGACATTACAAATTTTGAAATTATATGTAAGAAAGTCTATGAAATTAAAAAAGGAAAAAAAAAAAAAATCAGTAGAGCTTTTGTTATTTTGTTGAATTCTTATAAAGAATGGAAGTAGTATACGAAGACAAGCTTGATCAATGCTGATATATGATATTTAGAATAGATTTGATTATGGAAAACATGATTAATCAATGTAATCTCGATCATTAATTTATTTTCTTTTGCATGATAACTTTTAAAAGAAAGAAATTCACAAGACCGAAATTCAAAATACTTTCTATGTTCACATTAAAACTTTACATTTTTAGAAATCATTATTGTATATAGTAAATTTGGCAAGTAAATAAATACTATTACACAAAGGGGTCTCTTGCTGTAATTACTTCTCTTTATCTTACTACTATGAGCAAGGTGATTTTAGGCTTTTCATCATATGTATATTGAGATGCACTTATGATATTTGTGTTAATGTTAATTCATAATATCAATTGTATGTTTTAACAAAATCTAACGCAGCACGCTATTTTCACTTTACAACTATTATAAATCAAAAGCTTGATAAGTATTTTCCTATTCTTCTCCATAAGGGATAGAAGTTATGTCGAAGTTTTGTTTTTTGATCTAAATTTTTTGAAGTAATTTCATCTTTTACTTTATTTGTCATTCTAATATGGAATTCTTCTCCGTTAGAATTGAATCATAGACCCTTTTTTTCGGTAAATCCGAAGTTTTCACGAGCAATAATCAATGATGTACAAGTTTTATGAATAAATGCGAGGTTGTTTGTTCTGTTTATATTTAAGCCCTCCTTGGGTGTTTTCTATTTCTTTTGATCATGCTTTAGCATTACTTCGTGTGATGTATTTGTTTCTTAATTTTAAAGTGGAAGTTTGATTTTTATCGGAATTTTTTTTAAATAAACTATTCTCAGATTTATGGTATGCATTGTTTCTTCACGTGGTTTGCATAAATTCAAAGGCCAAATATATAATCTATATAGATTAGATTTGAGCAAGTTCAATTACAATGCAGATTGATATATATCAAAACTCTTCTTTTATTTTATTAGGAGTTTACATAAATTACATCCCCTGAATGCTCCAAATTATTTAAACACGAGATATAACGAAAAGTCAATTTTGTCCAACTTAAAAATGTAATTGCAAATATATTCCCTTACAAATTTACTTAGCCTCCTTTTTGAAATTGAGCATTTAAAAACCGTATTTTGTTATTTTGCCCTTGGACAAAATAGTATGAATACAAAAATAATAATTAAAAAAAATAACAACCGTATTTTTTAAGAAAGTTTATTCACAATTTATGAAATTTAAAAACTATATAACAAAAATCTAAGTTAGATTTTAAAAGCATTTTTATAATCTACAAATTACACTTCGGAAACCACTCGAGTTTGATTGAAAAACACAATCAAAAGTTCTACCAACCATGCGCGGATTTTAGAGTACTTAGTGCCTGTGGATTGTGGATGAAAATATGAGATAATCATTAATCAATAGTGAAAAATCTGTATTATTCATTATGATTCTAGGCCTAGTATGCACTCTCTCTCATCCTCTTCCGTGTCCAAACTTGATCCTTTGCTCCTCTACAGCCACCACCCCCGTCCCAACTAATAAGCAGCAGCCCAAGTCGGCCCGAAAAGATAAGTCGTAGCCCAATATAACCATTTACGTGATAGGCATGTACGTGACATCATCTGGCACAGCACACCAAGAAGGTCTGCTTAAAGGAATTGCACATCACGGTATCAGAGAATACGGGACGGTAAAATTACCATATATTTGGTGTGTAGAATATTATCGAATTAGATTTTTATAATTAAAAATTGAAAATTTTAATTATTGGTTATATAAATTATAATATAGTTTATTATTGTGATTTAGGAATTTGGTGTAGGATTTTTTTTTTTTTAATGTTAGAAATATATTTGTTTTGTACAATTTAAAATAGATTTTTTTATCGGTATAAATTTTTAAATTTTTGTCCAGTATTAAGAAGCTCTTTTGTTCAGTTTTACCATCGATTGCCTACGTTGTCCGTTACGTTACATATAAATTAGAATAAAACGTTAGTACTGATGGTTATCTTATGGACCCCCTTCTTTGTACATTAGGATTAACTATGTTTACAAACAAGTCATTAAATTATACCATCATTCAATAAAAACTTTCAAAATTATGCTTAGACCACCTGAATTTTCCCTCCTAAAAGATGTAGGCTTATAAAATTTGGTATACGTTGGATGCCACATGGAAGAGCCATGATTTTTTTTTTTTTTTTTTGTTCTTTTAATTATTTTTAACCTTTTCTTTTAATTTTATATTAAACTAATTTACTTTAGATATTCTACCATATCACAATCCATATATTAAAAAAAAAATTTTAAAAAGACGAAAATATGGGGTCTATAATTATCAAATGGGGAAGAAAATGACATTTTAGAAAAATACATATCTTGACATAATTTTTAAACATTTACATGATAATTAATATAATGTCACGTTTGGTATAAATAAATGGTCCAAAATAGAATTAAATGAAATAAGGATAAGAATAAGAAATCTTTTCTTATGTATAGAGATGACTAGAATGACATTAAATACTCAAATAAAATTATTTGTAAAAAATATTCTTAATTATTGTAAGTTATAATTTTTTCAAAAGTTAAAAAGTAATTTTAATTAATCATAATTAATAAAGTGAAAATAAAATGGTGATTCCATTTTACCCATTTGTATATACCAAATGTGATATAATTTAGAATAAATTACACGGATCACCCTCAAAAATGTTATAATTGTATAGTGATTCTTTGTTTTAAAAAATAAGCATTTACGCACTTTTAATGTGTATTAGCTACCTATGTGGAAGTGTTAATTGACATGGCTAAAATAAAAAAGGAAATAAATGCCAAGTTAGATAGATAGGAAGACATGGATAAAAATGGAAAAACATTTATTTAGATCATGTTTCACTTTATCTTGCTAGATTATATGTCTTTTGTCAGTTTTTTTTTTTTTTTTTTTTTGGCTAAAGATGTCTTTTTCTAATTTAAAATTTTTCCTTTGTAAAAATTTTTTAAATTGAATTAGATTCTAGTATAGCTATCTTATTATATTTGGAAATTTTAGCCTCCAACCTCTTCCTAAGCATACAATAACAACTTACTCCAATCAACATATTCAAAATATCATGAACCTAAATTAGCTGATATAGATATACTTTAACGAATATATTTTACAATTCTGCAGGATATTAGAATGCAAAAAAAAATCAAAATTAGAAAATAAACGGGGGAAATATCTTTGTAAACTCATATGCTGGGATTGAATAGGAGTATCACGAGCTTATTTACTTAGGTACATTGCAAATTAGGCACACGATGAAATTTGTAATACTGCAATTTTTATACAGCGAAAATAAAATGATCGACTAAAAGTTAATAGTAACATTAACTTCTAGGATTATTAGCTTATTGTGTGTAGTCTTATGACCTAAGATTAGCTTAAAATGTCTTATTTGAATTCCCCAAACATAAGAAATCCTGCATGCTTTCGCAATCAATGGAGACATAAACATTGTAAACAGTGGAAGCATATAACAAGCAAAGAATCAGAAGAAAAGCAGAGAAGATAAGAAGCTATTCCTGCCCCCATTTAACAGGAAAAAAAAAGAAAAAGAAAAAGAAAAGAAAACCCTTAGAAAGAATCTTACAATTGAATTGGGTAGCAAGCCATCCATCTTCAGCCACTTTTCGAGTTTCCCTATTAAGTGCAATGTCAATACACCTTCCCTTGTTTAGGATTTATGCAAAATGGGGTTGCTTATGAGCTTCATGGGAAAAGGTTTTGCTCTATTGCTAATTGCCTTATTCGCTTTTCGCACTCATCTGGCTATAAGTTTTGATATTACAAATTTTGATGATGATGATGATGATGATGCACCAACTTAAATTTGAGATGTCTCATTTTGTATAGGCGGTGTAACACCATCGACGCAGATGATCAGTTTGGTGATGGGAACACTCTACAAGCAATTCGTCGAGAAAGACATTACAAATTTTGAGGAATTCCACATTGCAGTTCTTGACATCTTCAAGTACAGCATCACCATTTCCTTTCACTCTTCTGGAAACCATTTCAGCATTATTTTCAATAACCTCCATGGTAACATGATGTCTGTCTCTCTTTTATGCAGCACTTTCAACTCGGCACTGCCTGGAAAACACTTCGACGTGCCACCACGCGATGAAATAGAGGTAGCTCAGCCTCGCAATCCACCATACCATAGCATGGAACTGTGGATAAGATGCTGTTTGGCTAAAATCTTGTGTTATTCCTACTTTCAGGCATGCTTTGCACTGTGGAAAGAAGCCAAGGACACGAAGAGGAAGAAAGTTTTCGTGAATTTCATCACCAAGAACGTGAACCTGAACAAGCTGGATGACTACACGGTGATAACTGGAGTAGTAACACCTCCTGCAGCAATGGCTGCAAAGAGGGCGGGGGAGAATGTACCTCAGCTGGGAATCATTAAAGCCATTCCTGATGTTGTTTTCGTGCCATCAGCCACCGTGCTGGCTCTCATCTCTGTCAAACTCTCGAGAAGGGTTTTCCTTAAGAACTTGACACCTTGAACCGAATTCGCTTTCTCCTTCTGTAGCCTCCCCTCCTGCCTGCCATAGAATTAAGAAAGAGAGAGAGAGAGAGAGATCGAACAAGGAAAATAAATGTAAAACAGGGTCATTATTTTTTTTTTTCTCAAAAAAATAAAAAAAAGTTAAAACGAAAGATTGCTATGGTGAATGAAGCATTTATCATCTCTCCTATTGAGTTTTACGTTTTCATTAGTCCTTTCTCCTGAATCTTTTTTTTTTTTTTAAAGCTTTAACAAAGAATTGACCAGTTCAATGACATTTCTATCGGGGAAGCAATCTCCTTGTGCAAGATAAATGTAGGAATAAGCTATTACCTTAATAATCCACTCGTTCATTAAATATCCATTATGATAACTCATCCTTGACTCCTATCCACTGCACATTTGCTTTTAATTAAACCGTAACATTAGCGCCATTTGATATAGTTTTAAAAGAATACAATGGTTCGCTTAGAAGGTAAAATAGGTATGAGAAATTCTCTTTGATAGAACAAAGGGGGAATTGGATTGAACATGATGGGAAACCAATTCCAGCTCCGATCATCAGGGCAAGCATGTGAAGACTCTTGTAACACAACATGGAGAATCTTAATCGACCACCCGACGGAAAATGAGTCCGCTTTGCGCATTCCTACAAATTATATCATCTCTCTCTCTCTCTCTCTCTCTCTCTCTCTCTCTCTCTCTATATATATATATATATATATATATATATATATATACACACACACCCACACATACAAACTTTCTGAGTATAAAGATTACATATTCATGTATATACCTACATAAACATTCAATTTTAAAGAGACAGACCTATATACAAAATAAGGACTAAACTAAATGGTTAAAAAGAAAATTACATTTTTAAGTAAAATCAATGTTTAAGGAAGGTTAATTCAAAAAAATTGAAAAGAAAGAAAAAGTGATAAGTTAATCATACACCTACCACTTAGTTCTTTCCACTTTTACCATAAGAATGAATACTCTACAACGATTACAATGAAGAAGACTATAAAGTAATAGATTACTTTTATTAACATTCTACGTGAATCATTAAGTGGCAACACAGAAAAAAAACTTTTCTTCTCTTACTAACATTTCAACAACCAATTCTTCCCAAGACAATGGAGTTGACATTGTTTTGTTTTGCAACAATGAATGATACCATTGCAATGCTTTATCTTCAAAATGCATGGATGCTATCCTAACCCTCAATGCCTCAAGTGTAGCATCTAATGTGAAGTAATTTTCTACCTTAATCAACCAATTCTTTAAATCATCACTATTAAACATGGGAAAGTCTAATTTAATTGACCGTATGGGCACTTGGTAAGTAGTATCATATTGTAACAAGGTGTTGGCAGCAATGAATGCACCTATAGATTTTGTGTTAACGTCTGTTGCTTTAGCCTTACCACTATTAGCTGCTTTAACTGTTCCTCATACTTCTTATCGTAAGTCAATCATTGAAGCTAAAAAAGTCTCCTGTTGCTTTTGTAGCAACTCGGTAAATGTACTGACTAATTTATTATATCTCTCATCTTGTTCTTTCATAATTGATTTAACTGTCTTCCATTTTCTTAGAAGCACAAGTTTCAACCATCCACCAATGGATGGCTTTGATACCAGATGGTTTAGCGTGATCAAAATAAATTAATAAAAGTAGCAAAGTAGCCTCGAATGCAAAGTCAAGTCACAGATACAAGCAACAATTGAGGGGGGCAATATTTGTTTTATTTTCTCATTGATTTTTTTTGTAGTCACTAGATATGTATATATTGTGAATTGGAATTCTATTACAAAATATTCCCCTAAAATATATTGGCGTATGAAATGATACTAGATGATGATATGTGTATTATAGTCATGTGCTAATAACTACTATGCATGTGGCATAATATTGATATACAATGCAGTGGATGCCAATGCAATATATTTATATGATGTAGCTACTGACTATAAGGCTTGCATAGAACCATTATGATGCAGTGTAATGTTTATTAATGATTTGGGCCCTTAGACTAGCCTACATCTCCTTTAGATATGACCAAACTATCAAACAGCAATCCATCTTCACCACAAACATGTTCCAACCCTTCCTCTGACTCTTCTTTATCCACATATTCTCTATCTTCCCTTAATATAAACCTTAAGCCACTTCCTTCCCCTATAATAGTATCCTGCCCTTCAAGAACCCTAGTCCCCAATGGTAAATCCTTAAACCGAAGAGAGAGATCAAAAAAGAACTCCCATGTGCCTTCGTAATAGAACCATGTTTAACTAGTTTCTAACCAAGGATTACTTCTGGCTCTAAGGGATCGACATCTAGCATAGCAGGAAGAGTGGTGGAAGGTCGGTGTTTTCCCATAATGAAGCACGTGAGTTGAGAGACATGGAATGTAGCATGTACATTTGAATCCGCAAGTAAGTCTAATTTGTACACCACTTCTCCAATCTTATCAAGTACTTTAATAGGACTAAAGTACTTTGGCGATAGTTTGTGCACCTTACTATTGCATAAACTATGCTACTTATAACGATTGTAGCTTCACTAGTATAATATCACCTACTTGAAAAGCCCTTTCACTTCTAGATCTATTAGGGATTTGTCGCATCCTCTCCTATGCCCTCCATAAGTAGACTTTTAGTACTTGTAGAGCTTCTTCCCTATCACATTAAATGCTATCATAACTTCATTTTCTAGTTATATAAGGTAAGATTTCGAAGGGAGTAGTGTTAGCCCCTAAGTGATGATTCATATTATACTAGCACTCAGCTAAAGCTAAGTACTCACTTTACCTTTTCGGTCTTTCCTTAGTAACACATCTCAAATATGTCTTTAGGCATTTGTTAATGGCCTTAGTTTGGCTGTTGGTTTGGGGATGTTAAGTTGTAGACAACTACAATTCTGTACCATGCAACTTAAAAAATTCACTCTAGAAGTTACTAATGATAATAGGGTCTCAATCACTTACAATTGTGTTAGGTAAACCATGGAGCTTGAGCACATTTTCCAAATAAGTCTCAACCACTTGCTTAACTGTATAAGGATAAACCAAGCTCATGAAATGACCATACTTGATAAGTCGATCGACAACCACTAATATTACGTCCTTGTCACGGGACTTAGCAACCCTTTAATGAAATCCATTGAAATGTCGGTCCAACATTCATTTGGAATAGGTAAGGGCTGTAGAAGTCCAAGCATGGCTACATTTCAAACTTATGTCATTGACATGTATCATACTCTATAACACAGTGTCATACATCCCTCTCCATCTCTAGCTAATAGTAAACTGCATGGAGTCTCTTAAAAGTGGCTTACGAGCCTAAGTGATTGCCTAACACGCCATCATGAAGCATTGACAGTAACCTTCTTTTAAGATCTACATAAGTCTAATCATTAGTCGTCCCTTGTGCCTTAGCAATCCATCATTCCAAATGTAATGTTTAACCGACTCTCCTCCTTACAACTTCTCAATCAGTGCCTGGTAAGTGTTATTACATAGCAAGCTCTTTTGTATTGCTTACAATAGATTAGGTGAGGTGATAGCTATGTAAGTGAGTGCTTTGAGTTCATTAGTAGTCATCCTTGACAAAGCATCAGCATCTTTGTTATTACTTCTACTCTTGAATTAGATCTCACAATCTAAACCTAAAAATTTTGTAAGCCACTTTTGTTGACATGATGTAACTACCTGTTGCTTTAATAAATACTTTAGACTTTGGTGATTCGTCTTGATTATAAAGTGCCTTCTAATTAGATAATGGCGCCACTTATGAACAGCTCGTACAAGTGCCAACGTTTCTTTCTCATAAATGGAGAGTCCTCTTTTTTTAGGCCTAAGAGCCTTACTTAAATAAGTAATAGGATGTGAAAGGATGAGAACAGAGTTGGATGAGTGCTAGTTGATGGTTAATACTTTAACACCTTAGCAATTTCATTATTGAAAATTCCCTTATACACTACTCCTCTTTACTTAAGTCAAAAACTATACTATCCCCTTAAATGTAGAATGTTAATTTATGTATATTATCTTTTTTATGGAAGTTAGATCGATTCTTTCTAGCCTTTGAAGCGACTATGCCTACTCCTTAGGCAAAATCGAGAAGACTAAATCCATCTTGAATTATAGCTAGTCTTATCATCCATGCCTTCTTACTCTTGATAAGTCTCTTTTAGCCATAACTTATTCCTTATTGCTAAGGATACACGATGACTATCATTGAGATAAAGAATTAAGTGAATAGGTCTTGTACTTGATGAATTCCAACTTGAAATATGATACCTAACATTTCCTTTATTAAACCCTTCGTTGATCCTACTTATTATCCTATTCATCGGAAATATATTGGTCCTTACTATAGCAAAGGTTCATCACTCTTTTCTTTTGGACTAGATTACCCTTAATTTAATGGGAATCTAGCCTAAATATCAGTAAAGGATCTTATCCCTCCATAACAATTGTTAAGGATGGGGAAAGAGAAAAATAAGTGTACATGTGATGGGGACCATCAATACAGGTTGTTGACAGTCATCTCCTACTATGAGGGCTTTCAAGGCCTAAGCCTACCAAAATGCTTGGCTTAAGCTTCACAAGTCAACAAAAAAGCCCAACTCGGACCATATGGACCCATTAAGATGCTCATACATGCCCTGAGTAAGTCTTAGCCTCATCTTTTGCTCAAAAGGCCTTCGAACACTTAGGTGTGCCCGACTACCATCCATAGTGTTCGCATAGGGCTCACTCCCCTCTCCTTACCTAGAGACCACGATCAAGGAAGCCATCAGCTACGAGCTGAGCACTCGCTTCGTCCATTGTCCAGTTTCTCTCTCTTCATTTAATGTTGATTGACCACTTACCACATGGCTTACTACCTAGCCACTAAACTAAGGTGGCCACCAATCGTCAATGGGACAAGCCTATCCTTCAAGTTTCTATCAACCAGTAGAAGAAAGGATGTCCCATCAGATGTAACAAAAGAAGACGCCAATCAAGCCTGCCTTAAAAGTGACAAACAATGAAGCACATCAATGAAAGATTGCCTTAGCTTCCTCCCTTTTCTCAGGAACGACAAGAGAGACAAAGATAAAAATTTATGGACTTCCTCAACTACACACTACACAACACCCACCCCCCCTCCCCCCACCCAACCCTTGGCGAGGTGTACTATGAAGTCTATGAATGCCTACTAACAATACCACCCATCAAAGAAACACATAAATCCTTTGCTTCGAGCAAGTTCTATAACTACCATAGATGAATGTAAGCACCTCAAAAATACAGTTGAAGGCCTTGTTTGCAAGGGCTACATCAACCACCTCATCGCTAACGAAAGAAACCTCCCTCATCCAACCTAACAGCATCAAACACAAGAACCATAACCCAAGGAGCAAAACCAATAAGATAATGTAGAAGGTAGAGGTCGTAAGGGATAAGTAGAGACAATCATTCATGGGCCAGACCTATTAGATGAAGATTACTCCACTTAATCAAAGCACAAGGTGCTTTTAGTCCAAGCAAAGAAAGCACGAATAGACTTATTGGTCATTAACGTCAAAATAGGATACTTTGATGTACCCAAGACATTCATGGACAATAGTAGCTAAGTCGACATACTCTTCTTCTTGGCTTACAAATAGATGAAAGATAACTTGACAAGTAATTCTACCCATATAAACAAAGTCTAACAAGTTTTTGGGGTAAGATGGTCCCAGCAAAGGCACTTATCAACCTCCCTGTCAGACTGGATGATTGCGGCCACATCATTTCATACCTCGTCGACTTTGTAGTCGTCAATCATTGGTCCCCGTACACTACCATCCTCAGATGCCCTAACCTCAATAAGTCTGACATCTATATAAGCTAAAGAAGCCTCTTTATGAAGTTCCCCATACCTACGAAAGTTAGCTTTATACGTAAGAACTAGGAATTATCTCATACCCGATACCTCAGCAACATCTCCCACGATAAAATTATGCACATTGAATCTTTCTTGGAGACTCCACTAGCCACACACGATGAACTAGCCTAAGAGACTAAAGCCATCCAGTACAGAGACTACCTCGACTAAACATTACATATAAGAACATACTTGTCCCCCAAGGAGAACGAAGAAATGACCATGTTCCTATGTAATAACTTAGGCATTTTCACAACATCCCTAGAAGAATTGCCAGGGCCATGCTTGATTAATCTTCATGGACGCTTGCTTTAGATACAACCAAATTTGCATGGCCTCCTAAGATCAAGTCCACTCTTCCTTCATTACAAACTTCGGTACATACTATTGTAAAGCCATTCCCTTCAAGCTCAAGAATGCTGGAGCCAACTATCAATGTCTTATAACTGCAGTCTTCAAACCTTAACTTAGGAGAAATGTCAAAGTCTACATTGACGACATGATCATCAAGAGCAAGACTAAAGTTGATCACATTGTTGACCTTGACAAGACCTTTGATACGTTAATGAAGTACAAGATGAAACTCAACCCTTAGAAGTATGTCTTCAAGGTGGGATCTAGTAAGTTCCTTAGTTACATGGTTAAAGAGAGAGGCATTGAGGCTAACCTTGAAAAGATCCAAGTGATCAAGGATATGAAGGCTCTGTAGAAAATCAAGGAAGTCTAGTGACTCACCGGCAAGATAGTTACCCTAAATCGCTTCCTCTCATAAAGCACTAACAAAAGTTCGAGTTCTTCAAACTTCTAAGAACCTATCAAAATTTCATTAGACACCAAAATGTGAGGTTGCTTTTGGGAAGCTGAAAGAGTTCCTCTAGAACCTACTGATACTCTTTAAATGGGTCCTTAGCAAAGAACTTTACCAATACCTTACGGTCAATGATCAAGCTCTCTCCTCGATACTGGTCTAAGCAAAAGGGTATGCGCATAAGCTAGTTTACTATGCCAGTCACATCCCTTAAGGCCTCGTAACTAGATATACTCGGATCGAGACGTTCGCTTTTGCCATTGTTATAATGGCAAGGAAACTCCGCCCATATTTCTAAGTACATCCCATTATTGTCTTGATCAACCAACCTATAAGAACGCTATTACAAAAGCCTAGCTTCAAGACGAATGATCAAATATTTCCTAAATCTCAACGCCCATGGAATTCAATTCCACCCCCACCAATCCTCAAAGCATTGGTGCTTACAGATTTTGTCACCGAATATACCAACAAAGAATACCTACCTACTACAAATGATACCCTGACTTGGAACCTACATGTAGATGGGTCCTCCACTGAAAGGGGGAGTGGCGCATGAATAGTCATGTAAGGCCCCTATGGTACGAAGGTTTTATATGTCCTCAAATTTTGATCTCACTTAAGCAATAAAGAAGTTGAGTATGTAGCCTCCATAGCAAGATTACAAATTGCGGCGGATGTGAGCACTAAGAAGATCAATATATATTCCAACTCCATGTTAGTCGAAAAGGGGATATGAGACCAAAGGACAAAGTATAGTAAGATACCTACAAATGGTGTAAGAATTGGCCACAAGTTTCTCCTCATGGACAATAACAAGATCCCTCCAGTTGAGAATTTCAAGGTAAACAAACTCTCTAAGCTTGCTTCTACACCACTACTTACCCCTTAGGAATCCACCAAACAAGTTTTTCTCCAATTCAT
Organism: Lumnitzera littorea; assembly: GCA_024138015.1. Taxonomy (NCBI): domain Eukaryota; kingdom Viridiplantae; phylum Streptophyta; class Magnoliopsida; order Myrtales; family Combretaceae; genus Lumnitzera; species Lumnitzera littorea. Next base: position 3,709,986 of record JAMXBB010000007.1, on the reverse strand, counting down.
GCCTTAGTGCATAGTAGATGAATCACCTCAGTAGGTCTCGAAAATCACGACCATACCAACCAACCCCTCTTAGGTGAGCCTCATCTTTGAATATCTTAAAATAAGTACCCCTTTCCCCTCCCCCGAGGATAGAAGCGAAGCTAAGAAGCTCACATGTAATACTACTAACTATGCCATCGTAGATAGCATCCTATACAAGCGTAGACATAATATGCCCCTCTTTCGATGTTTAACCACCAAATAGGGGCTCCATGTCCTTCAAGAACACTACTTCGGCATCTGCAACAATCACATACAAGCTTAAGCCTTATACATTCGAGCCCTCTGCTTCGAATATTATTAGCTAACCATGAAACAAGACGCCAAAGCTTTGGTCCAACATTGCTATACCTACTAAAAGCATGTACTTATCAACCACGCACCCATTAGCTAAGCACCCAACTCAGACCTCTGCCCTATCCCTAGTCCTTAGCCTTTCGCCCAATGGGGATTGGATGTCTTAAGACCTTTCCCTAAGCCATTAAAAGGAAGATGGCTCTTCTTAGTGGCTATAGGTTACTTCACCAATTAAGTTAAGGCATAGGTCATTGTTACCGTTACGGCATGAGTAGCCCTAGACTTTGTCTTAATGAACATCCTTACTCAGTTCAATACTTCTCATACCTTCATCACAGACAACAAGAGACAGGTCGATAGTATGTAGTTTAGAGAATTCTATGAATAGTACCACATCCAAAGGTGGTACATTTCCATTGCTTGCTCGCAATCTAATGGATAAGTCAAGACAATCAACAAGATCATCCTTGGCAACTTAAAGAAAAGGGTTAAGTGCACTGGTGAACCATGGGCAAACTAACTCCTCAACATCCTTTGGGGATATCAAACCATGCACCGAATAACCACAGGAGAAACCCCTTTCCACCTCACTTTTGGCTTCAAGGTTGTCCTCCCATTAGAACTTAAGCTCCCAACGAGCAAAACCCAAAAATCTAATGCTAGTATTAACAAGATAGCTCTTGAAGCGAACTCGGACATTGTTGGCGAAGTAAGGGAGGCTACAAAAGTTTAAGTGGTTGCATATGAACAACATACGGCCAGATATTATAATAAGAAAGTTAAGCATAAGGTCTTCCAACTAGGAGACCTCATCTGCCATAAACTTGAAATGATAGGATACTGTGAAGGGTAAGGAAAACTATTGCCCAACTAGGAGGATACGGTTTGAGTCAAAGAAGATGTAGGTGGTAGCACTACAAACTTGAAACACTAGATGCATAGATCATCTCCTAAACATGGAATGCGGCTAACTTTTAACCATACTTCATGTAGACCATGCAAACAAGACGTAAGCAACTATGTATCACTTGAAGAATGAATTAATCAAAACAATGATCATCATTCTACCAGTGTGTATCCTCACTATCCTATCTGTCCCTAAGTCCCTGCCCCAGTCACAAAGACATTACTAGTGTCGAATAAACCAAGTTGATTTTCATCCTTGGTAACCGGACCTACTCATAAGATTTTTCACTTAAGAGAATTTAAGCCTGGAGTCCTACCTTAAGCATCCACTCACAGGATGTTTTGCTTAAGAGCATTTAAACTTTGTGTAAGCTTCCAAAATTGAGTTTAGGATAACCGAGCTCAGATTTAGGGCTTTTAGGGTAACTTATCCAATTGAGCCCAAACTTTGCAACTAGAATGAAAAAGTTAGTCGAGATATTACAGTGAAGTTAGATTTTAGTAATAACGATCCGAAATCCCAATTTTGCCCTTAGAAATTGGAGTATTTACTAAAACCCTAAAATGTTCAGAACTCCTAAAATTGAACTTAGATTACAACGAGAACTTAGAGATAAGTTAATTGAGCTATAAAATGAGATAATGTAGTATAATTTACTATAAAAAAAATACACGTAATTTTTTAGTATACCCGGTACAAATAATAATTATACTCGTAAATTAACTTTAAATTGAGTAATTATATATATATTGTGTTGAATTCATGAAATTAACCTTAGAATGTATTCTAAAAATAAAAGATATGCTAGAAACTTAATTATATGAGTAAAGTTATATATTTCACATGTTATTACATAAGGTATAACCTTGTATATTAATTAAAATAATTAATTCTAACATATAATATCTATATTTAAGTAATTATTTAATAAAAGAAAAAGAAAAATTAATTAAATAATATTGGAAGGAGGCGTGGCAGGAGGATGAAATTGCAATGCTGATTCAAAAGGTGAATGTATAATATTTGGACACCTCATGCATAAAAAAAAAAAAAAAAAGAAATTGGAAAAGAAAATATGAATTAATTAAAGAAAAATTCCTAAACCGACTTTGAAGCACTATAAAAAGCCAAGATCATCAGACAAGATAGTTTTAGCAATTTGGAATCAGAGAAAATCGGAAAGAAAAATTAGAAAAAAATCGTAGAAAAAAAAAACAAATTTAGAAAAAAAACAGAAAAATTAGTGAAAGTGTGGAAACCTAACCTAGAGTAGATCTGCTGTGAAACCCAGCCAACCCCACACGGTCCACCCACCGCGCCAGCCGTCCGACAACCGCCCAGCCGCCGCCGGCCACCGGAGCACCCAAGAACACCAAGGTCAAATTTCTGCCCTGTTTTTCAATAATTTCTAAAAAATAGTAAATCCGCCCAGAAAATTATGAAAAAAATTACACTTAGGTTATTTTAGACATGCTTTCATGTGATATTTTTATTTTTGAAAAATTCGTAATATTTAATATACTTCATTAAGAAATCTGTAATTCATCCGAATATATATTAGTGAAATAAATATACTATATGATGTTGTTTCTAGCTGAAAATTTTTGTGTAGGATGAGTATGATATATGGGTAATTTCTACGTAGCCCAAATTTTTATTTGAATGATTTTAATATTTATTGAATTTTTAGGCTTGAAATTGGTCCGAAAATAGGCTGAAATTATGAATTTAATAGGAAATTATGAAATTAATTGATGAAATGGACATGTACTGATCTATAATAAATAATAATGGTATTGAGTCAGATTGAAATTAATTGGATGCTAAAAGAATTATAATTGGATAATTAGTCAAATTTAGGGGTAAAATCGTCAATACGAAAATATAGGCAATAGGTTGAAAACTTGAAACCGAGTGATAATTGAATTCCCTATATTTTTAGAAGTCCATAGAAATTTTCGAGGAATTATTAGGTGATCCGAACTATTTACTACGAATTTATTAAGTAAAATAGCTTAAATTACAAGTCGGGATGTATTTGTAATATTAATAGACTAAAATGAGTAAAATAGATAAATAAAACCTATATATAGGATCGCTAGTCGAATTGGGTTAAATAGAGATTTTATTACAATTATTAATATTTTCTGATCGGGATGTACTTTAGGTGTATTAAAATTGAATAATACTTATATTATTACAATATAAGGACAAATTGGATAAAATATAATTTAAAACTGTAAATTATGCATAATACGGTCGTTTTTATATAATTATGTATAATTGTATTAAAAATTCAAACTACCCGTTAAAATCCATCTCTAAGAACAGGACTCATAAGATGTGTCGTTAAGTCTATACGAACTCAATGACACTAGTTTTGTTGAAATCGGATAACCTTAAGCAAACTAGCTTATATTTATAACATATTCAAGAATATACACATTTCGGTAACTCTACCGGAATCAAAACGTGAATTAATAAATAAAAAGTACGTTTCGATACGATCAAAACGATATATAATACGTAATAGTAAATATGATGTATAATGTTAATGATTAATAATTTAATAACATGACAGTATATTATGGAAATAATATATATATATGTATATATATATATCCATTTTAGATTAAACCCTAATGTTTTCGTAATTATTACGAAAACTAAATTTAGACCTTTTGTGTAATTAGGACCTTCCAAAGACGGCTGACAATTCAAGTCAGAAATAACGAACGTCTGAACAAGTAAGTTGGGATGGTAGCTTCGCCGCTGTTTGGGTACTATTTTAAAAGTATCCGGAGACCCAAGAATACTTCTGGTTGTGTTTGTAGTTAGATGATTATACGCATGCTATGTGTGTGAATGATACTCTGTTGTGACAGGAGTTCAACTCCTTGGTGTGCTGTTCTGCATATTTGCATGGATTCTGTATTGTGTGAACTTATTGGTCACCTCTGATTATCACTAATGATTATTCGACTAAAGTGTAATTGGTCACGCATAATCACCCGTTAGGGGAAACGATTAAGAGTGTTAAGCCAAACACCGACTTCCTTCGATGAGGATAGCTGAAATGGTCCTTTCCCCATCCTTAGTCGAACTAAGTGATAGGCGAGGAGGTCGCGGCAAGGTTGGGGGCCGTGGTTCGAAGGCGGTCTTGGGAGGGGGGTGTTCTCCATTGCACAAGCCCGGGTTTGGTTTAACTTTAGTCGCGATGAAACTCCTCAATCCGGGTTGGAGCGGATGAAATTTCTCTAACCTCACAGTGGACCGGTTAACACTGTGCGATGTTTTCATTTGAGTGATTGCATTGCATTTCATCATAATTATTAACCTTATTTGTGATTGTATAGTACTCTTCTGACTCCGCCCCACTTACTGAGCTAGTTGTGCTTACACCCCTATAGACTCTTTTGCAGGTACTGAGTGAAGATAAAAGATGTTCCGGTACCAACGTTCTCAGGTTAGTGTGCTGCTGTGTGGGAAAGTGAGGAACGAGGAATTTAACTGAACCTGAGCTTTTGCTTTGTCTTTAAGTTTTGAAGAAAACTAAATGGGAATTCCCTGGGAGCCCACTAGTTTTCTAACTTATTGTATATAAATCGTATAACCTGTGGTTTTTTAAAAGACTCTGATTGTAATCCTTACCCTTGGACGTGAAATGTTGTATAATTACTGTTGTAGTACTAAACTACAGATTGTATAGAACAAGTATTTTGTTAAAGCTCTACCACAGGTTTGGATATTAACAGATGTCAGAACAGACGTTTCAAGCTGGTTGAGTTGTGCGCCTTGTGTAAACTGCGTCTACAATAGCAGCTGTGAGGTCAGCTTCTATCTTAGATTAGTTTACAGGCGGGACTGTTATGACTCTTCTTGTTCGGAGCGTGACACCTTGAGCACCCACTTACTGGATTTTTCACCTGAGAGGACTTAAGCCTCAAGTCTTACCTTGAGCACTCACTATGTAAGCCCCATGATAACTTTGATTTTAAACATATTTCACATGGTGATTTTATAGTATTTCCCTCACGTTTTTGGTTTTCTTTAAAGAAATTGATACTTAATTGAGTAAAATTTTGATTTCAAGGTTTGAACGCGTTTTAGGATTGAAAACGAAGAAAAGGAATCAAGTTTCACTCAATTCGGAGTTCAAATTATGAAGTTATGAAGTTATGAAGTTTTGAAGTTACACAGTCTGAGACATGGCCATGTCCTCAGGCTGTGTCCATCCAAAAAAATTTGCTAGGGTTAGAAAGTTATACGACCTGGGGACACGACCATATCCCAGGCCGTGTCTGGTGACGAAAACAAAATTCTTATAATATATATATAAAAGGACATATGAGGTTTTAAACTGGGGAGAGACATTAGAGAAGACGGAGGAGACATTAGAGAGAGAAGAGACTTGAGGAGAAGGAGAAGAAAAAGGCGAGAGCAACACCAACTTCAAGATTGGAGAGATTTTTCATCAATAAAAAGGGGTTTTCATGTTTTATTTTATGTTTTTGATGGAACTTGTTTTTAGATTCATTATAATAGCTTAGAATTCGTGTATTTAGGATTATGGAACCTAGGGTTTCATGTGACCCTTGGGTTGATTTATAATTTTCAATAAAGTTTCTATCTTTTCTTGATTCAATTATGTTGTTTAATTGGTAATTGATATTTCTAGAGTATCAATCTATGATATTATGCATGATGATTGAGAAATTGCATATATAATTAGATCTTTACATAATTGGAGAGAATTACATATATACTTAGAGATAAGATACATGTTTCTTCTGGAAAGTTGATTATTTGTGTGAGAATTCATTATACATTAATGTGATTCTAAATTATATTACTAAGTGAAGAGATTTCGGTAAATAATTTAGGATTAGGGTTAATATACTTGAGAAAGGTATTAGCTTTAATTGTGAATCCCTCCGGTCAAGAATAATAGAAATTGAATTGAATATATTTTAAGCGGTTACATGTTAAACACTAGGGGAAATAATTCATAAATACGTTATTGCATACTTAAAGTCATTTTTAGTTTCATTTCTTTCTAAATTGCTTAATCAAGTCTCATAACTAAATTGCTTAATCAAGTCTCATAATTAGTTTAGTTTATTAATTTCATTATTTTTAATTCATTCAACCCATCACAATTTTCAAGTTAGATAATAGAGTTAAGGTTAATATTAGTACTCGAAATCTCTAAGGGATCGACTCGGACTCACATTCGCTATATTAAAATTGATAGGTGCACTTGCCTGATATCACCCCATAACCAATCACTCAAGGTTTCGATCGGTTGAAAGATCCAATCGAGCCTAATTTATAAGTAAAACTAGAAATATTAGTAAAATGATCTCGTAAGTTCCAATTTAAGAAAATAAGTAATAAAATAAAAGAATATAAAAATTCCAAATTTTAATTATATAACTCGTTATTTATAGAAAATACGTAAAATACATTTCGATAATTAAATCGCTAGAGATAAATTATATGTATACTAAAAATTATAGAATGACCTAAATAATATTTAGGAATATTTATTTGTATTATATATGAATTTACATGTAAGTAGAAATATGTGTAATTACTCAAAATACACGAAATGTACTAAAATAATACTAAATAATTAAATAAAATTCATAATTAATTAAGGAAAAATAAAGAAAAATCAGAAAAAAAATAAGGAATGCTCCAGAATTGGGTCATGGTAGCTGGGGAAAATAAGAAAAAAATTAGCCAATTAAATTAGAATAACACAAAAGTCAAATTGGAAAAAAATAAGGCAATTGTTTAATCAAATTAATACACAATAATTTCCCTAAAGCTCTATAAATACGCCAAACTTTTTAGAAGCTCATTTGGTCAGTTTGGAGAGTGAGAAAAATAGAGAGAGGCGAAATTGAGATGGTTAGGAATAAAAAAATAAGAAAACTGTACAGTTGGGGCTTGTAAGGAGAACCCAGACCCGAAGAGCAGTCAGGAATAAACGGCCACTACCACCACACGGTGGTGGCAGCGCCCAGGTGGGACGACACACCCATAGCCACCGACAGTAGTCAAAGCCACCCAAATCAGTGAGTTCAATTTTCAACTCAATTTTGTATAATTTTGTAAAAATAGTAAATATTCTTAAAAAATTATGAATTTTATTATTCTGAAATATTTTTGTATGTAGTTTTTAGGAAAAATATTATTTTGATAAAAATATGTCCTGTGATATATGGTCCTTAAGAAATCATGCAAAACCGAGCATGTTTTGGTTTAGAAACAAATGAGTCTAAAATTTTTGTGTAGACTAATTAGATGATATAGAACAGTGCTATGATGCCCATTTTTAAAAATTAATTTTTGAAATTTTTAGATAATTTTTAGGCCTTAAAATGAAGCATAAAATAGGTAATTTAAGGTTAATTAAGTAATTAAATAGTTAATTACTAGTTTAGTAAATAATTATATGTTTTACGATGTTGAAATCTGATGAAGCATGATACTTATAGGGTATTAGATAAAATTATTAGATTAATTATGTAGTAAATAAGTAATAGGGAAAATAATAAATTTTAAGTTAATTTTGTAAATTAGGGTAATTAGGTGTAAAATTTAATTTAGGATGAATTTAGACATTTTGAAATGATAATTGATGTTGGGAGATGGTAATTAGAATGATAAAAATATTAGATGTGTATTGTGTATATAATAAGTAATAGTACATAATACACAATTATTAGAAATATAATAAATAGAAGATATTATAATAAAAATTGATATTATAAAAATAATAGGGATATATAATAAATCTGATAAAAAACTTAAATTTATGGAATTATATGAAAAATGTAAAAATTTCTCACATTAGGAGTAAATTCGGTACACTAATAAGGATTTAAGTATACTGGGTGGAATAAAATACTAACTAGGGGTAACGATGGTATTTAGGATATCTAAAAGTAATGTGATTAATTTCACATTATGAGTTGAAACGAATTTATAGGATTCGGGTATAAAACAGTACTTAAAAATCGAACTAGAACCTAATTTAGAAATCGATGCAGAAACTGAATCCGAACCTAACCCCAAACCTAGAATAATTGTAAGAGATTTGAGAACCTAGATAATTGGATATATTAAACCTTAAACAAAACATAACAATAATCGTTATAGGATAAAACCAACTTATAATAGTTATATGAAAAACTGAAACCACGTTTGTGTTATAGGGATGATCGGCGATGGCCTAAGCGAGTTGGACCTTGAGTGACCAAGCGAAGAGTTCAGGTAAGTTGGGATTAATACGTTGCTGTATTTTGGAGGCTTGAGATTATGCTTGGTTGTATGTGTTAGATAGTTGGTTGTGTGCATGTGTTTGATTATGAGTAATATTATGATTCTATTTATTATTCTGGCCTGTATTGTATGATTTGTATGAAATTATTGATCACCTTAAACTAGACCTAATCAAATATACGACCCGTAATCATAATTGGACCTACATGGAAACCTATTAGGGGAAACCTAGGATTCTCCGACCAAATACCGACCCTTTCGAAAGGGATAGCGCAGGATTGCATAATGGTCCTTTCTTCATCCTTAGTCGAACTAAGTGACAGGAGAGGAGGTCGTAGCGAGGGTGAAATCAATGGTTCGAAGATAGTCGCGGGAGGAGCGGTGTCTCCATTGCACAAGCCTGGATTTGGTCGTGAGCTGTTGCATTAACGGTAACTCCTCAACCCAGATTAGAGCGGGTACAATTTCTCTAATCTCACGATGGGCCAGATAATGTTGTACGATGGCATTTGCTTGAACATGCATTACACCTAATAAGTTGATTAATAACCTTGTTATGTTTATGGTATAGTTTTAAGTCATCCATTCTAACTTGTGGTTGCTCACATCCCTATAGACGTCGTATAAGTGCTGGCTAAGAAGCGGCATACAACTACTCTGAAGTTAGCAATTGCTGAATCTTGGAGAGTGAGGAAAAATATTTGAAGAACAAACATATATTTTAATTATAATGACTGAATTTCAGTGTATATATATATTTTCTCACTTTTTTAGATAAATGATTTATTTAAATTACAAACTGTTTACTTCAAAGCAGGTTAATCGTGGACGCCTTATGTAGATCAGGTCTAGGATAGCAGTTATAAGGCCAACTACTATTTTAGAATGGTTTATATGGCGAGGCTGTTACAACTCTGCCGCTTTGGGGCGTGACACACTAGGTTCCTATACATAAAGATTCTTAGAGGATGGGCATATGTACTATCTATAATGCCTGACCTCCCATATCTTCTACCTTAGATGGCTCAATGATGCTTGACCGAACATCACTTGGACTACGAATTTTGAGCCTAGGCCTCAAAATGCAAAGACCCCAAAGTAGTTAAGCATGGATTATAAAAACAAAGAAAAGATAAGAAGAGAAATGCACATAGACACAACAAAACAAAAATTATCCATTCATCCTGATCAAACTTGTACAATTTTTGAGCCAACATCATAATTTCCCTACAAAATAGGGTTAGACATTACATTCAACCTAAACAATACAAAAAGAAGAAAAATACAAACCTCGACTACGAACAACCAATTAGTCCTCTCCATAGTCACCTCTTTCAACAGCATCATCCTTACCATCCTCTAAGTCCTTGATAAGATACTATCTATCTGGTAGTTTAGAAAGTTGAAGTCAAGATGGGGATACACTCCTTCACACTCCATCTTTGCCATATTAGTACCATTCGAACCAGCACTAAACGCTATATCTTTATAATTCTAGCATGATGAGAACTCATCAAAGAGCTTCTTTATTGCTGTTGGAGTCAGGTCACATTTGTCGTTTAATTCCTCGTCCCTCCTCAAGAAGCAAGCGTGAGCATTAATAAGCTTCCGCTGCAAGTGATTAGCCTCCTCCTTAACTACCCCCTCACTCTCCTAAGTGGCATTAGCCTCTTCCCTGGTTGCCTCCTCTCCCTTCTAAGCAGTGTCAACCTCCCTCATTACAACCCTTACCTCCGCTCAAGTAACCTCAGCCTCCTAACAAGTTGACTCCACTTCTCCCTTAGCCTCAAAGAGCTCCTCTTCATGAGCATTTTGCCTTGCCTCCAAGTCATCAACCTGAGTCTCATACCGACCCAACCTAGATTAAAGAGTGGCAACATCTTAGTCCAACTGAAGCTTCTCGATTCCCTAATCATTGCACTCCCCCTGCAATCAAAAGCTCTCCCTTCTTAGTACAGCCACTTCTTGCTTCAACAGTTCATACTCTTCATCCCCTAGCTGCTCACTTGCACGGTTAACCTACAACTAACACTACAAAGCTTAAGTTTATAGTTACATGCTAATAAGAAGAGTATAATTCAATACAAAACCCTACATCCTACCTCACTAAAGAGCCAATTCACTTTAGTGAAAGCATGAAGACAAAGGTTCATTGCATCCTCCAGTCCCCTTAAGGCCATCAATGAGCATTCACTAATAGACTTATCTGCTACCTAGTATGATGGGAATCGAGCAACTGGACCATTGACCTGAGCTTGAGCTCGAGGACTTGAAATCTGGATAAAGCGGATCCTTTCATCCTAACCTACATAAGAAGTGTCTGAGCTTCTCCTATCTGCCAACCTGTTGTCGTTTCCAAGTTGAGCTCTCACGTACCTGCCAATTGTCTCTAAATGCCGAGTTAAGGAGCACTCAACTAACAGCTTAGCTGACTTACCCACTAGCTCAGCTATCTTCGTTCTAAGCTACCTAAAATATGATTGAGCTGAATGCACATCGGAAGAATCTGCAGTTCAACTCGGCATCAAATAGCCTAACCATACTCCTTTGTCCATTTCTACCAAAAGCCTGCCTATAGTTGCCAGTTACGTGTCTAAGCCTTTTCGCGAATGGAATCTGTTGTATGAATCATATATTCTTCTAATTTCTCTTTTATACCCTTTTATATTCCTTGTACTTTACTCATTTTAGACATTACCCTTTTTGTCTTTTTCATATTTAATAGGTTGCCTTAGATTTACTGCTATAAATACCTTTGTATATTATAGTTACATCATCATCTTAATATTATTATTGAATATTTCTAAACTTTCCCTTTTGGTGTTAAGCCTCTCACTTATTACCTCTCTAAGTTTTATCTTAACTCTCAAGTAAGGCTAAGTGGTGAGTGACCTCTTCAAGTTACTCGTACGTCATATCGAGTTAGTTCGTGAATCTACTAAGGTTCATTGGTGCATCATATCTTCAAAATTGTTCGTGAAAATTGCTTGTTTCTTTTTATTTCGGACATTTGTTATCCAATACTTCAAGCTTTCAACAAGCTTGGACCCATTTCCCGATACCACCCTCCTTGTCTACTCTTAACATAACATATCATCTTGGTATCAAAGTAGAGGTTAGCCTTGAGTAAGTTATTATAGTACTTTATTATTGCTTTGACTACCATTTATGTAGTAAGCACGTTAAGTAGTGAACTAGTTGTTAGGGTTGTGTTCGAATTAGCTATAAGTGTTTGAGTGAGTACTAAAAGTGGTGGTTTATTTTCTTGTAATGCTTGTTGTGTAGCACTCTACAATACTTTGTTCTAATCTATGGAAAACAGAGTAAGTACCAGTTGTATATTTTCTGTGTAGTTAGTGGGTGATTGATTTAAAGCAGTATGTATTGTTTCTAGGTAGTACAATTGTTGTTTATTGTTGCAAGCATAAGACTGAGCAAAGGATGATTGACTCAAGTGTTAATATTGGTATTAGGGACGACAATAGTGCAGTTATTCATCGTAGTTAAGAAAATACCCTTAGAAGTTTTGAAGAATGATTCGATGAAGTGACCAATATGATAGCTAAGCTAATGCAAGCCATTCATGCATTGGCTTCTTGACTTGTTGCAAACATTCAAAACACTCCCTAAGCAACTCCTAAAGTTAGAGGTACTCCTAAAGGTACCTAACTTGTATAAGGATAAGTCCTAACTTAGCAAGATTGAGGTAGAGGATTAAGAGGAAATGTGCGAAGAAGAATAGATTTGGGAGAAGTAAATGAGGTGGAAAGAGATGAGTATCATGAAGTAAAGGATAGAGCCCGTACCCTATAAGTTGTTGATCATCTAAAACTTTAAGTTCTTAGCTTCAATGGCTTTAGAGATCTTAATGATTATTTATAATAGGAAGAAAAGGTACAACGAGTCTTCGAATACTATCAATATAAGGACTATAACAAGGTCCAAACTACTGCTATAGAATTTTCAAGTTATGCTATAACGTGGTAGAGGAACTTTCAAACAATGAGAAGGCAAGACGAATACCAAGATGTTAGTATTCGGCCCAAGATGAAGAGAGCTCTCAGAGCTAGATTTGTGCTAGATACTTATTTGTAGAATACTTTTGCTCGACTCTAAGAACTAAAGCTAAGGAACTACACTATTGATGAGCACATGTGAGAATTTCAAATGGTTATGATCAAATGTAAGGTTTATGAAACCCCAACCTAGACAATATCTAGATTCTTAACTAAATTGAGGTCAAAAGTATGAGATGTAGTAAAATTACAACATTTTATCACTCTAAATGAGGCTATAAACCAATCCGACCTCCAATAAACCAACCTCTTCAACCTAGTCAAGCTGTTCAAAGCGGTCATTAAACTCAATATAGTACTGAACCAAATAGGTAGATAGACATCAAAGCTGAGTGGAGGAGTCGACCTAATGATAGCAAAGCATCGTAGAGGACATTTGAGAAAAGATAAGGATCGAGGAAAAAGACTAACCAGATCAAGTGTTTTAAGTATCAAGGATTTGGATACATAGCTGCCCAATGTCCAAATAAGTGAACCATGGTTATCAAATGCGATGCTTTAAGGATTGAAGTGGATAGTACATATGAGGAAACTAAGGAACAATAAGAATTAGAGGGAAATACCAAGAGTAATGAAGAGCTAGTTAAGGAAGGTGTGTTTGCTAAGGAACTAGACAAACTGACTTTAATCATTAGACGAGTGATGAGCATTGAATCATCTACTGAGGAAGAGCAACACAAGAACTTGTTTCACATCACCTGTAGGGTAAATGAATAAGTATGTACACTCATAATGGACAATGGAAATTGCATTAATGTGGCATCTACCACTTTAGTGTAGAAGCTCAAGTTAACAACCTTATCACATCCAAGACCATACTCTAATGAAATTCTTCGTGACGTACTGCCCATGTGCACATCTCATATGTTATTGGGCTGACCTTAGTTATTTCATCAAAGGGTCATTCATGATGGTTTTAGTAATATATACACATTTGAAGAAGATAGGAAGAAGATCACCTTGAACCACCTGACCCTGAGCTAAGTGAGTAAATTACAATCTAAGTTAGCTTAAGGATCCAAGAAAATATTAGTTTTGAGCCAACTCGAGCTCCAAGAAGCCGTTAAGTCCGATGTGTTGACCTTTTTATTGATGAGAAGATTGTTAGAGTTGAGGGAGCAAGCTATGCTACCTAAGTAGGTCTAAGAACTGTTGGATGAATATGTGACCTGTTTCTTAAACAATTACTTGAAGGATTACCCCCCTTCTAAGGGATCGAGCACTGCATTGACTAGATACTAAGAGTTTCCTTACCAAACAAACCTACTTATCGGATGAATCTCGAGTAAGATATCAAGCTCCAAAGGTAAGTTAATGAATTGCTAGAGAAAGGATACGTCAGAGAGAGTCTTAGCTCTTGTGATGTACCAGCGCTACTTATAGCGAAGAAGGATGGTACTTAACATATGTGTGTAGATGGTAGAGCTATGAACAAGATCATAATCAAGTATATATGCCCCATCCCAAGATTGGATGACATGCTTAATAAATTGAAAGGAGCTAGAATCTTTAATAAAATCGACATGAAGTCTAGTTATCATCAAATTCATATGAGGGAAGGAGATGAATGGAAGAATGCATTTAAAACTCGACATGGTTTTTATGAATGGATGGTAATGCCTTCTAGCTTATCAAATGCCCCTAGCACTTTCATGAAGTTGATGAACCATGTGCTGAGAAACCTAATCGAAAAATATGTTGTGGTCTACTTTGATAATATCCTTGTTGTCAAGATTGATTTTTCAGCCTCCTGGTTTTTTTTTTTTAAATTAGGCCTTTTTTAAACCGATCAGTACTAAACCTTACACGTTTAATACCGATCTTTGACTAGGGTTCAAAGAAAAGCGTTTTTTCAATTTGGAATATATTAGAGTTACCACTCGATCGAAGTCAGAAAAAAGGGTTAAGTTATAACCAATTAAGTGGATTGGTTATAACTTAGCTACCAGTCTATCAATTAACAAACCAATTTATAAAACATTTTGTTTTTAAAACTAGAGAAACTGGATCTGGAGGTTAGGACTTTTAAAACTTTATCGGTACCATTGACCTTCTAAAATTAACTTTAATCTTTAAAAATCACCTTTAATTTTTATGAGACAGAACTCGATCTAACTACTCTAATTGGACAAATGAAATAATCTAAACTAAAGAAAAAGGAAAATTAGGTTTTTTCATTTTTATTGTCACCCCGAAGGTGTCTACGTACCCACTGTTCAGGATCAGACGTACGTAGTTCTTTTTTGTAAAACTTTAGTGGATTGGTTTTGTTTTAATTTGAAAACAATTGAGTTTACGTTTTACTCAGTTTTAATTTGTTTAAGAAAATTCCTAAAGTGTCTTAATCGGTGTTTTATTTTTGGGAACTCTAAAATAGTCCTAATTTGGGAAGAGGTTTATTTATTTTCATTTACTTTTAGAAAATCAATTTTTCTAAGTGATTAAAACAATTATTTAATCTTATTTTATTTATTTATCCCCTTTTTTTTATATTTTGTCCCTTAATTTATTTATTATTTATTATGGCTTATTTATTTTTATTTAAACTAGTAAAAAAATAAAGTTTCTTTTTCTTTTTTTTCTTCTTCTTTTTTTTCTTTCTTTTCTTTTTTTTTTCTCTTTTTCTTTTTTTTTTTAATTACATTTACATGAGTAAACAAATAATTAAATAAATAAACAAAACAAAACAAAGAAAAAAGAAAAAAAAAAGCCTCGAACAAATGCAATAGGATGCATGGGTCGGACCTGGGTCAGTCAAGTCGAAGCGGTTAGGTCGGATCGAGTCGTTAGATGGGGTTCGAGTCGTGGATGGATGGAAAGCAACAGTACGCAATGGAGAAGCTCTAGGTGTTTCCAACCACCTAAACGACGAGGAAAAGGGATTTTAGTGAGTATTTTATTAGGTTCATGGGGGGTAAGTGAAGTGCCGAGAACAGTAGAGCTTAGGTTGGTGGTTTTCAAATGTTGGCCATAGGTGGCGGTGGTGGTTCAACCATGCGGGGGTCTTCGGTATGCTTGGTTGGTTGAGGTAAGGGTTTTAAAGAGTGGGGAGTTCAGTTGTGTGGTTAGTTTAGGTTGAAGATGGCTAAGGGTAGTGGTTCGAGGAGCGACAGAGAATTGAAGAGAGAGAGAGAGAGTTTATTAAGTGATTCTACTGGTTGTGAGTGATCGTATGTCCTTGTTGATGGTCCATGAGCTCCAATTTATAGTCGAATTTAACCCAACAACAAAGGAAAGCTCAAATTGAAGTTAATAGGAATGGCCAAATTTGTAGTTTTTTCCCAATCTTTGAAGCTCGATTTGAATGTGTAATTGACCAAATTTGGATGTGTTTTTTGTACCGATTCACAGGAGGCTATGTCTAGTTTGCAATTTCGCCATTGTTCAACGAAATTGCAATGAGAAAAGGTCCAAAAATCATGTTGAAGTGGGCAATCTGAAGAGGAAAGTGCTGGAAATCTAGAGAAAGACAAGGGAAATAAAGGGAAAGAGAGGAAAAGAGAGAAAAATGAAGGGATAAGGAAAGAAGGGGAGGGAAAAGGGGCTGACGTGGCACCACGTCAGTCGTGCCGTCCAACCTCGACGTGCCACATGTCATCACATGACATGTGGTGGTTGACGTGGCATGCTACGTGGTGCCACGTCAATAAGGTCGTCCAATCCAATGATACCATGTGTTAGGACATGTGGCAGTCTTTAATGTGATTGAAAACAAAAAAATAAGAAAAAGGCCTCCCTGCCTTTGCCAAGCTTCGAACCTAAGACCTTATGGTCAATACTAATGTTATATCCATATGCTTAACCGTCAGGCTATTGACTTATGCCTTGTCCATACATGTAATCAAATTGCACATATAGACTCAGTCAGCTTGAGCTAGATTTAAATCAAAGACCAAGTTCAACGGCTCAACTTCTAAACTAAAATTAAAATCTATCCTAATAACATGTTATTTTCTAAAATCTTTTATTTGAATTTAATTTTTCTTCTTTTTTTTTTTTGTAATTGTACAAATTTCTAAATTTTTAAACTTCATTTTCTATTTTTTTTTTATCTTTTTAAGGTTTCTTTTTTAAATTTCTTATTTTTTTGTGCTTTTTCTTATTTTTTAAATTTTTTGTATTTTCCTATGATCCATATTTTTTTCTAAATTTCTTAATTTTGTCGATCTTCTTTGATTCCCTATTTTTTGAATTTTTTCTAATTTAAGGCCTATTGAGAAAAGAAAGAAAAATAAAAATAAGGGAAGTAAAAATTAGGTATCTATAACTGTCTCTCTATATGGTGAAGTTTAAGCAAAACTTTGCCACAAAGACTAAATAGATACTATTTTGCCCCTAAGATGACTAAATAGCTATTCTAAAATCAATTTGGATGAAGAAATGAAACTTGGTTATACATTTCTAGGCTTACTAACCTAGATGGGAGTGTCTCTAAGGGACAAGCGATCTTATGCTGGAATTAATCAAAAACTAGGTCATGCCTCACTAGACTCACTAACCTAAGTGGAAGCGTCTTTCAGGAATGAGCAACCCTAAAATGGGATCGATCTAAAACCTAGTTGTGTCTCATAAAGGCTCATTAACCTAAGTGGAAGTGTCTCTCGGGGACTAGCAATCATAATGGGGGATTGATATAAAACTTAATCGTGCCTTTCAAGGCTCACTAACCTAGGTGGGAGAGTTTCTTGGGGACCAGCAACCTTAAACTGGGATCGATCTAAAACCTAATTGTGCCTCACTAGGCTCACTAAGTTAGGCAGGAACGTCTCTTAAGGACTAGCAACCTTAAACTGGGGGATCAATATAAAACCTAGTTGTGCTTCATTGGGCTCACTAACCTAGGTGCGAACGTCTCTCAAGGACTAACAACTCTAAACTGGGATTGATCTAAGACCTGGTCATGCTTAACTAGGCTCACTAACCTAAGCGGGAGCGTCTCTCGACGACTAATAACTCTAAACTGGGATTGATCTAAAACCTGGTCATGCCTCACTAAGCTCACTAACCTAGGTAAGAGCGTCTCTCAGAGACTAGCAACCCTAAGTTGGGATCGATCTAAAATCTGGTCGTACCTCATTAGGCTCACTAACCTAGGTGGGAGCATTTCTCAGAGACTAGCAACCCTAAACTAGGACCGTTCTGTCATGCCTCAATAGGCTTACTAAACTAGGAGAAAGCGTCTCTCGAGGACTAATAACCTAAACAAGGATTGATCTAAAACCTAGTTGTGCCTTATTAGGCTTACTAACCTAGATGGGAGCGTCCCTCAGGGACTAGTAACCCTAAAATGGGATAAATCTAAAACCTGTTCGTGCCTCACTAAGCTCACTAACCTAGGTGGGAGTGTCTCTCGAGGACTAGCAACCCTAAGTTAGGATCGATCTAAAACTTAGTCATGCCTGACTAGATTCACTAACGTAAGTAGCAACGTCTCTCGGGGATTAGCAATCTTAAGTTAGGATTGATCCAAAACCCGGTCATGCCTCACTAACCTAGGCATGAGCGTCTCTTGGGGATTAGCAACCTTAAATTAGGATCGATCTAAAACCTGGTTTTACCTTACTAGGCTCACTAACCTAGGTTAAAGCATTTTTCGAGGACTAGCAACCCTAAACCGGGATCGACCTAAAACCTGGTCGTACTTTACCAGGCTCATTAACCTAGCTAGAAGCATCCCTCAGGGACTAGTAACCCTAAAATGGGATCGATCTAAAACTTGGTTGTGCCTCATTAGGCTTACTAACTTAGGTGTCACGGTCCGAGGCTTTCTTTAGCACACAAATAGACCATACGGCACTTACTATCCTGCCTCTACAATAGTAAGCAAGCCTAACTCACACGTAACACTAGCCAACTAGGCCTAAACCTATAAGCAACACAACCAAGGAAGAAAGCCAACAGATTATAAGGGACACAGGCACGAATAGAAAATGAAATAGCACGCTTTTATTAATTCCGACAGTACTAGAAGGCTACAATATGTGTGCATGGGGATACAGTGTATGTAACAGGTGCTGTCGGTCGTGATTAACCAACGTGGTGAGTAAGAGCTTAAATCCAAAAGAGTACTCATACCCTCGTAAAAAGCTTTATGGACATTATTGGGCCTAGTAGAAGTAAACATTAAAACCGGTGAAATGGCACCACTTTCTAAAAGTGGACCAATGTACTTGTGGATCAATCTTCTATCCTTGTTCCTCAATGATCTGACCTGTTCTAGAAGAAGCTTTATGAGGACCTGATCTCTAACATTAAACTCTCTAGGTCGACGGTTCTGATCAGCTCATTTCTTCATTCTCTTGGAAGCCTTTTCAAGGTATGCTTTTGCTACTTCTGAACTCTGCTTCCAATCCCTGGTGAACTGATAGGCTCTTGGGCATCTCCCGGTATATGGTGCTGCCACTGTATAGGGTAACAGTGGTTGCTAACCCGTAATGATCTCTATAGGGCTCTTGTTAGAGGAAGAGCTCCGCTAGATGTTGAAACAAAACTAGGTGATATCCAGCAAGTCAACCCAATTCTTTTGGTTGGCACTGACAAAGTACCGAAGGTATTCCTCCAGCAACCTATTGAATCTCTCTATTTATCCGTCACTCTACAGATGGTAACTGGAGGTCATGCTTAACTCGGAGCCTAGGAGTTAGAACAACTCTGTCCAAAACTTCCCTGTAAACCTGGCATCCCTATCACTCACAATATTTTGGGGTACACCCCAGAATTTTACCACATGCTTAAAGAAAAGCTGGGTTGTCTCTTCTGCGCTTGAACTCTTCGTAGTAGGAATGAATGTGGCATACTTAGAGAACCTATCAACAACAACAAAAACGGATGAATGCTCCCTCACTTTTGGAAGGGAAGTGATAAAGTCCATAGAGACGCTCTCCCATAGGCTAGAAGGCACAGGAAGTGGCTCTAAGAGGCCTACCACCTTCTACCTCTCAACTTTGTCTTGCTGACAGGTTAAGTAAGTCTTCGTATAAGTCATCACATCCTCCTTCATATCCGGCCAATAATAACCCTGCTTCAATAAGCTCCATGTCCTTCGCCAGCCTGGGTGTCCAGCCCACAAAGTATCATGGCACTCTCTCATGAGTACCCTTCTCAAGTTACTCACCTTCGGGACATACAATCGACGCCCCTTTATGTAAATGAGGTCGCCTTTTACCCAAAATCTACGCGTCTTCCCTTCTTCAACCAACTACTTGAGATTTTTGGCCAACAAGTCTTGACCTATGTGTTGCTTAATCTGCTCTTGAATTGATGTCGAGATTTGACTCGCCGACTAGTGTGCAATTTGTGATAAGGATGCTAAATCAGCTCACCTACTTAAAGCATCTACTACCTGATTAGTCCGTTCATTGTGGTACTCAATCTCCATATCAAACTCTGCAAGAAACTCTTGCTATTTGGCTTATTTGGCTAAAAGCTTCGGTTGAGTCAATATATGGCTGGCAGCAGAATTGTCTGTCTTCACTAGAAACTTAGATCCTAGTAAATAGTGTTTCCAGGTCCTTAGATAGTGAACAATTGCAAGTAACTCCTTCTCTTGGGCTGAGTACCTGCGCTCTATTTGATTCAGCTTCCTACTCTCATATGCCACTAGATGATCCTCTTGCAACAACACTCTACCCAATGCAATGTCTGAGGCATCCATGTGGACTTCAAAAGGCTTATAAATGTCAGGAAGTGCAAGGACCGGCTCCTCTGTCACTATACGCTTCAACTCTTCGAAGGCACTCTGACATATCCCATCCCATAACCATGCTTGGTCCTTCTTCAATAGATCTGTGAGGGGTGTAACTCGACGGGAATATCCCTTAATGAATTTTCTATAGTAATTTGTGAGTCCAAGGAGGGACCGTAACATCATTACACTCTTAGACACTAGCCATTACTTGATTGCTTCCATCTTTACCATATCCATTCGGATCCACTCTTCTTCAACAACATGACCCAGGAAGTTGATGCGCTTCTGGGCAAAGGCACATTTCTTACGCTTCACATACAAATGATTCTTCTACAGCTTCTTGAAAACCATTCGTAAGTGCTTCACATGGTCTTGTAATGTCCTGCTATACACAACAATGTCGTCTAGATAGACGACTACAAATTTGTCAAGATATTCACGAAATACATTATTCATTAAGGTACAAAATGTTGTAGGAGCATTAGTGAGACCGAAGGGCATCACCAAGAACTCATAAGTGCCATACCGGGTTATACACGTCGTTTTGGGCTCATCCCCCTCAACAATGCGAACCTGATGATAGCCTAAGCGAAGATCCAATTTTGTAAAATACTTAGCCCCACTCAGTTGATCAAATAGATCAGCAATTAGAGGAATTGGGTAATGATTCTTCACCGTCAACTTATTTAGAGCCCGGTAGTCAATACATAATCTCAAACTCCCATCCTACTACTTTTGAAATAGAACAGGAGCCCCGTATGGTGCTTTTGAGGGTCGAATGAAGCCTACCTCTAACAACGCATCCAATTGCTTCTTCAATTCGACAAGTTCGGGAGGTGAGATTCTGTAAGGAGCTTTGGCTGGTGGTTTGGCACCCAGAATCAACTCAATCTCATGGTCCACCGACCTTCCGGGAGGTAATTCCTTAGGGAGCGTATTAGGCATCACATAATCATACTCCTTTAAGACCCTCTTTATTTCCTCTGGTATCTCCGTCTTTCTTGCTTCCTCTTTCTCTGTAAGGAAAGCTAAGAAAGTTGGCTCTTGATGTTTGAGGCCTCTCTTGAATTGGAGCGCTGATAACATCATAACCCCAATATTCTTCCCTTCCTTGCCATTATTGTTTGCCCTGTTCCTCTGAACTGTCACACAACAAGGCTTTTCACCCATGAATAACAAGTAATCTACTGTATGCATGGGAGCAACTTTGGCTTGTCTTAAGAAATCTATTCCAAGGACTATGCTAAAGTCATCCAATGGAACAGCTATGAAGTTGAGATTTCCACTCCAATCTCCAACCTTCACTTTCACTCCTCTTGCAACTCCTCGGACAGGGTGGGCCTTGGAGTTAACAGCTTTAATCTAGCTAGTGTCTTCAACAAGCACTAACCCCAACATTTCCGCCTCAAGCACATCAATGAAGTTGTGTGTAGCACCGGAGTCTACCATTGCACTGGTACTCTTGCCATTGATGTTCAACTGGACATACATCAACTTAGTATTATTCTTAGGCTTACGTCGCACTGAGGAACTCTTTCCAACAGCAGACAACATGTGCAATGCGCCCATTCGAGGTTAATCCTCTCTATCACTCCTCGACTTATCATCTTGGCAGACACTCTCTACTTTTTGTGCCATAGCATTGAGTGCTGCCCTATATGGACACTTAACTACTTTGTGTGGGCCATTACACAAGAAACACAAGAATGAGGGCTTCTTACCTCCATTGGTTACCCCACTCTTTCTAGATTGGTGAGGATTATAGGATTTCCTTTGACTCCCTCTAATATTGCTACTGTTGTTACTTGAACTTGGGGCTCCCCTACTCTTGGGTTTGCCCAACTTGACCGACTTTCCACCCTCATGTCCTATCGACACATTCTTCCCTTTATTGTCATGAGTGTAGTCAGTCAAGCGCTCAGCTACTGCCTGTGCTGTAGCCAAGTTAGTAACTCGTTGTCTCTGCAACTCATTCCTAGCATAAGGCTTCAGTCCTTCTAGGATATAGAATAACTTCTCATCTTCGACCATGCTCTTGATGTCCAACATCAATGTCGAGAACTCACGAACATACTTTCTAATGTCATCACCCTGTCGAAGTTTCCTCAACTTCTTTTGGGCATTGTACTCAATATTCTCAGGGAAAAACTGAGTCCGCAACTCAGCCTTCAACTCGACCCATGTATCTACATGAGCATTGCCATTTTGGATATCCTCATATTTAGCGCGCCACCATAGTTTAACATCACCAATTAAGTACATTGTAGCCATGGTGACCTTTGACCTCATTATTTGTCCCCATAACAGTGAAGTACTGCTCCATATCAAATAGAAAGTTCTCCAACAACTTGGCATCCTTCACGCCAGTGAATGCCTTGGGCTCAGGCACCTTTAGATGTCCTACATGAGCAGGAACATGAACGGAGGCAGGGATAGGAGCATTTCCCACAACCCGAGTTAAAATAGCTACTTATACCCGTAGCTCTTCAACAGTCTCGATTGAGGCATGAGTAGTAACTCATCTTCTCACATCTTCTACTTAAGTCTCCAAGTGTTGTCTTGCCTCATCGGTCGTTATGTACATTTCCTCTCTGAGGGTTTGCATTGTGATACCAAAATTCTCAATCATCTTAGCATTCATCTCTTGATGATTGGTCTCAACTTCAGCCACTTTTACTGACAATGTGACCAAATCATCTATCCGCTTAGACACTCTCCTCAAGATTTCCTCAAAGCTATCTAGCCTCTTGCCCACTTCCTCTTGTCGTGTCATGGTCATTGCCGTTGGAATAACCTAGGCTCTGATACCAACTGTCACGATCTGAGACTTTCTTTGGCACACAAATAGACCGTACGACGCTTGCTATCCTGCTTTTGCAGTAGTAAGCAAGCCTAACTCGCACGCAACGCTAGCCAACCTGGCCTAAATCTATAAGCAACACAACCAAGGAAGAAAGCCAACAGATTATAAGGGACACAGGCACGAATGGAAAAAGGAATAGCACACTTTTATTAATTCTGATAATAATACAAGGCTACAATGTGTGTGTATAGAGGTACAGTGTATGTAACAGGTGCCGCCGGTCGTGATCAACCAACGTGGAGAGTAAGAGCTTCAATCCAGAAAAGTACTCACACCCTCGTAAAGAGCTTTATAGACATTATTGGGTCTGGTAGGAGTAGACATTAAAACTGGTGAAATGGCACCACTTTCTAAAAGTGGAAATTTCTAATAATAATAAGGCCTTATCTTACACAAAAATAAAGTCCCCCCCCCCCCTTATGTTACAATATATACAAAAGAATAGCCCCTTATCAGTATAAGTATCTTACAAAAAAGAGATCCTAACATCCTAGAAGCATCCTTTAGGGACTAGTAACCATAAAATGGGATCGATCTAAAACTTGATCGTGCCTCACTAGGCTCACTAACCTAGGTGGGAGCGTCTTTTGAGGACTAGCAACCCTAACTAGGATCGATCTAAAACCTGGCCATGCCTCACTAAGCTCACTAACCTAGGCGGGAGCATCTTTCGGGGACTGATAACCCTAAACCGGGATCGATCTAAAACCTGGTCATACTTCGCTAGGCTCATTAACCTAGGTGGGAGCATCTCTCGAGGACTAGCAACCCTAAGCTAGGATTGATCTAAAACCTAGTCGTATCTCACTAGGTTCACTAACCTAAGTAGGAGCGTCTCTCGGGGACTACTAACCCTAACCTGGGATCGATTTAAAATCTAGTCGTGCCTCACTAAGCTTACTAACCTAGGTAAGAGCGTCTTTCATGAACTAATAACCCTAAACTGGGATAGATCTAAAACCTGATTGTGCCTGATTAAGCTCAATAACTTAGATGGGAGCATCTCTTGGGGACTAATAACTCTAAATCGGGATTGATCTAAAACCTGGTCGTGCCTCACTAAGCTCACTAACCTAAGCAAGAGCGTCTCTCGAGGACTAACAACCCTAAACTGAGATCGATCTAAAACCTGGTTGTGCCTTACTAAGCTCACTAACTTAGCTGGAGGTGTCCTTCGAGGACTAGCAACCTTAAAATGGGATTAGCAACCCTAAACTGGGATTTATCTAAAACCTGATCATACCTCACTAGGCTTATTAACCTAGGCGGGAGTGTCTTTCGGGGACTAATAACCCTAAACTGGGATTGATCTAAAACTTAGTCATGCCTCACTAAGATCCCTAACCTAAGCGGGAGCGTCTCTCGGGGACTAATAACCCTAAATCGAAATCGATCTACAACATAGTTATGCCTCACTAGGCTCACTAACCTAGGCAGGAACGTCTCTTAGGAACTAACAATGCTAAAATGGTCTTAGTGTTGTGCCCTCTAGAATTGTTAAGGGAAAACTGGGAAGGAGAGTGGCCTAAAGGCTTGTTAAGAAGATGATGAAGGGAATTGCCTTATGAGCTGGCTAAGAGAAACTTGGTGAAAGGAAGTGACCTATGGACCTGCTTGAGAAAAATTTGGTGAATAGAGTGAAAGTGCCCTATAGGCTTGCTTAAGGGATACTTAGTGAAGGGAAGGGCCCTATGGATTGGCTTGGGAGAAACTTAGTGAGGGGAAGCGCCCTATGGATTGGAAAGATGAACTGAGTTAAGATCGTATCTTTGATGGTTGGCTAAACACTAAATGCAAAAAGTGAATACTTTATAGGTTAGTTCAAAAAGATTGTTGGAAGTAAAAACCGGTCTATATGCAAATGTAAGATACAAAAATCGATGTGCTAACATTGTGTGGAAATACTTACCCGGTCTTTGTCGATAGCGCTTAAACCATCAGAAATCACTGACTCATGTTTTAGTCCCTTGTTATCAATCCAGATGTTCCTAATGCAGAACATTTAAAACTTCACTGGCTCTTTTGGAGAAATCATGGAAATTAACTTGATACAGAAAGTTACCCATTGTTTTTATCTCTTTAGAACTTTTATGAACCAAAGGCCTTATTCTCATATGTCATGATTGCTTACTCGGGTTTTGCATTCCCCTGAAAAACAAATAATAAAACTCCCTATTGAAGGGGATCAATCTATAATAAAGTATTTTAAAGAATTTTGTTAATTATCAATGTTCTAAATCTCATTCCTTAACTCCTCTCATGTTTGTAGTATATGGGTTTGATTAAATGGAGTAAAGGGAATTAGACCTTTCTATGGAGAGGGTGATTATTCTAACGACGACAATAGCCATGGATAACAAATTTGCTTGTAGATAATGAAAACTAGACCACAGTGACGTTTAAAATGATTGGTATTTTCACGTTTTGAGCAAAATTTCTACTGACTTCTTATGGATAATATAATTTTATAGCGTCAACATTTATAGGGTCTCTTAAATCTAGACCATCCATTTGGGACAAAATCAAAGCCCCTCCTGATAATACTCACTTCACGACATAAGTACCCCCGTAATTGGGAGCAAATTTCCCTTTAGAGTCTTATGCATTAGGGAGAGTTTTTCTTAACACCAAATCTCTTTCTTTGAAGTTCCAAGGTCGTACCCTTTTGTCAAAGGCCTGAGACATTCTTTGTTGATAACACTGATTATGATACAGGGCTATCAGTCTCCTTTCGTCACTCAGATTCAACTGCTCAATGCATTTCCTCACCCGATCGGCTTCATCCAACTGAGTTTCTGATAGTACCCTAAGAAACGGGATCTTAACTTCTACTGGTAACACTACTTCAATTCCATATACCAAAGAGTATGGTATTGCCCCAGTTAACGTTCTAATGGAAGTTCGATAGGCCATAAGTGAGAAAGGTAACATCTCATACCAGTCTTTATATGTGACAACCATTTTTTCAACGATTCTTTTAAGGTTTTTGTTGGTTACTTCGACGACTCCATTCATTTGGGGTCAATAAGGAGTAGAGTTCCTATGAATGATTTGGAATTGCCGGCACAATTCTGTCATAAGCTTGTTGTTGAGATTGGTATCATTATCAGTAATGATTGTTTCAGGAGTCTCGTACTAAGCCAAGGTGTCTCTCTTGATGAACTTAACTATGACCCCTTTAGTAACATTCAAGTAAGACGAAGCCTCAACCCATTTACTGAAGTAGGCGATGGCGACTAATATGAAGTGATGCCCATTAGACACTTTTAGAGTGATTGAACCGATGATATCTATGCCCCCACATTGAAAAAGGCCATGGTGCAGAAAGGGTGTGTAATTCCTAAGGTAAGGTATTTATCTTATTTGCATAAACTTAGCATAGGTGACAATGACTAACGTATTTGATGCAATCACTTTCCATTGTTGACCAATAATACCCTAGCCTCATAATCTTCTTTGTTAGCATATATGCATTCATGTGAGGGCCACATACTTCTTCATGTACTTCTTTCATTAAATTCTCAGCCTCTTTGTCATCCACATACCTTAAGAGTATATTGTTAAATGAGCGTTGGTATAAAGTGGACTCGCTTATTAAGAATTGAGTAGCCAATTTCCTAATCACCTTTTTATTTCTTTTCTCAACTTCTTCAGGGTATGTACCTTATTGTAGGAACGTCATAATATCATGGTACTATGGTTTTCAGTTGTTCATACCCTCCACTATTAAGCAGAAAGCAGCCTTGTCTTCAATTTCAATAGTAAGGGGCTGAATCTCAACTCCACTAGATATTTAGATCATAGATGCTAGCGTGGCTAAGGTATCAACAAATTGATTCTAAGTCCTTGGTACATGATTGAAGGTGACCTCTTTGAAACTTTCCGTTAATTCTGTCAAATGCCGGTGATAAGGCACCAGCTTAGGATCTTTAGTTCTATACTATCCCCGAGCTTGGCCAATAATGAGTGAGGAGTCCCTATACACTTCTAATTCTTGAATGTCTTTTTCTAAGGCCATCTTGAGTCCTATGATGCATGGTTTATACTCAACAATATTATTAATGTATGGGAAAATGAGCCTTATGACTACAGGATATTAAGTACCTTTAGGGGATATTAGTATTGCCCTAATTCCACACCTAAACATGGTGGCTGTACCATCGAAGAACATTTTCCATTTTGGTGGCTCGTCATCTTCTCCTTTATCAAAGTTTCCTTCAACCACTAAGATACTTTCATTAGGGAAATTGACTTTTACTTCTTGGTGAGTGCTATCAGAGGGATTTTCTACTAATTAATCTGCCAAAGCTTGCCCTTTGACTAAATTCCGGTTCACGTATGTAATGTCGAACTCCGATAGCAGCATTTGCCACTTTGAGATTCTGCCAATTAAGGTTGGTTTGTCTACCAAGTACTTTAGGGGATCGTATTGAGTCAATAATTCAACCTGGTAGTAAAGTATGTATTATCTAAACCAATGCATTACCCAGACTAAAGTACAGCAGGTTCTTTCAATTTCTGAATATCTCTACTTCCCTTTAGTGAATTTCTTGCTCAAGTAGTATACAGCCCGTTCCTTCCCTTCCTCATCTTTCTAGCCAAGCATGCACCATATGGACTTTGGTAATATTGTCAAGTATACAAATAAAGGCTTCCAAAGTTTTGGAGCTACTAGAATTAGAGGGTTCATGAGGTATTTTTTTATTGTTGTGAAGGCTTGTTCACACTCTTTGTCCCAGTTGATCTTAGCATTCTTTTTTAACAACTTAAATAAATATGGGGCAAAGGAAAATTATCTTTAAGGGTTGCTTGATTAAGGTTTCGAAAGTCTACGCACACTCTGACTTTTCCGTTCTTCTTCATAACCGGTACTATGTTAGCTACCTACTCGGTATAATCAGACACCTCAATGAAGCTGACTTCCAATAGTTTTCTGACTTTTTCCTTGATTTTCAATAGGACATTTAGTTAGAGCCTTTGTAACTTTTGTTTCTTAGGCTTGATATCCTCTTGTATGGGTAAGTGATGGACTACGATTGACAAGTCTAAACTAGGCATATCTTCATGAGACCATGCAAATATATCTTGGTATTCAGATAATAATGTGGTCATTTCTGCCTTTTGGTCTTCTTCCAAACTTCCCCCAATCTTCAACACATTAGGGTTATTGTTGGTCGCAACATTAATTATCTCTGTTTGCCAGCTTTCTTGCATGTCATTATAGTCATTAACATCACCCTTGACAACTAACCTAGTAGGGCCAAAAGTGATTCAATATTTTTATCACTTATCTGTACGAGGTATCCATGGCTTTTATTCGAATCGTAGGATTCGGTGAAAAAGAAAAGTATGTAAAAGGAAAAGTATAAGTAAGGCAGGAGTAAAGGGAAAAGAAACTAATTTTATTTTGGGGAACTCTCTTTAGAGTACAATCATTTGAAGAACAGAGGTAATTTATTACAAAATTCCATAAAATACCGTATCATGATTCATCATTTACCATAGGGAAGACTTATTGTTATTCACAAGGATGAAGAACCAATTATTCAAGTGTTGGGATTTATTGAATAGGCCAGCCCCTTCATTTCTATTGAAAGTGCCTTCTTTAGTGGGCTTTGAGTTTTGGGCTTCGGCCTTGATGAAAGTTTCTGACAATGAAGGGAAAGCCATTAGAGCGTAATACAACCTATCACCTTTTTTGCCTCTGGCTTGCATTCTTTGCAATTTTTCCATTGGGGTTGGAATGTAACTTAGCCCATAGGTCCCGAACTGACCTTCTTTAAATTTTAGCCTCTCATCCTTCTACTGATTAGTGATCATACACACCTCATCAAACATTTGAAGTCCAAAGTCCTCATGCTCTTTCGTACCGATATAGGGTATAGCCATCTCTTTGTAGATTTCACAATCTTGGTCACCTAAAATTGTGATGTCCTGGCCATTGGAAAGGAACTTAACTTTTTGGTGAAGAGTTGACGTTATGGCCCCTACTGAATGTAACCAAGGCCTTCCCAATAACAAATTGAAGGTCTTTAGAATGTCCAAAACCTAGAATGGGATGTTAAACGTCTGTGGGCTAATATCAACCGGTAAGTCGATCTTCCCTATTATCTCTTTCCTAGATCTATCAAAAGCTCTTACAATTGTTGAACTCAATTTAATAGCAGTTGTATCGGCGCCCAATAGATCTAGGGTAGCCAAAGGATAGATATTTAGAGATGACCCATTGTCGACGAGGACTCTTGTTGTGATGATGTTATTTATCCTCACTATTATGAACAAAGGCTTTGTGTGCTAGGTACCTTCTTCGCCCAGTTCCTCGGTAGAGAAGGAAATTTAATCCATAGTGAGGATGGAATTGATGACAAAGCCAATCCTTTCAGCCAGGATTTTACGAGAGACCTTAACTCCCCTTAATGTTCTAAATAAAGCTTCTTAGTATGGGTTTGATGCCATCAACAGACTCATGAGGGATATCTGTGCTAGAGTCTTAGCGAGCTGATCCATTATTTTATGCTCGCTAGACTTGATCATCTTGGTGAAGGTAGTTAATCCTTCTTCATGTTTAGCTTGTTTAGTACTTGGCATTTCCAACACGACCTTCTTTTTCAAGTCTTCCTTTGGATCATAGATTCTGATGGAGTGAGTGATCCCCCCTACAAGCGAGCTTAATTGCCCCTAGTTTATTGCCTGGTAGTTGAAGGTGGTAGCTTTATAATTTTCGAGAGCCACAGGCACATGGAAGGTGTACCTTTTAATTTACAGGACCTCTTTTTTTGTAAAATCTATAAACCTTTGGTTCTTGGTTTGGACTGATCATGTTGATGGCAGATTCTGAGTGGTTAGATATCATATTGATGATGAGTCCATGGTTTGGCAGTAGGTTGTTGTTGATGTTTGGAGTAGGGGCCTCCACAAAATCCAATTGTACTGTACCTTCATCAATCAAGTCTTGGATTTTGTTTTTCAACCTCCAGCATGAGTCAATTGAATGGCCTACTTGCCCTAGTAATACTGACATCTTGCATTGGGATCAAAGAACCTCGGCCTATACCTTTCACTAGGAGCCTCAGAATGGAGAAGATTATCTCTCCTTAACTTTTCAAGTATCTGACTGAGTAGAATAGGTATTCTGGTGAACTGTCTCGGGGTTTTACTAGCATGTAGTTGGCTTCTAAACTGTTGTTGAGCTATTGGGGGATTTGTCCTTAAAGGAACCCAGGAGTTAGGCTTTGCATTCGAGTTAACCATTCCGATAGTTGCTTCTCTAAGTTTACTAGTGGTGGGTTTAGTAGAGGGTAGTCTTTTATCTACTGTCTCTTACAACTTGCTAGAGGAAATGACACTCTCAATTCGATACCCTGCTGCCACTACTTCTGCAAAGCTAGAAGAGGCTTGTCTAATTAGGTGAGCAAAGTAGGCCCTCTTAAGATTGTTAATGAAAGTTGCAGTCAGCTCTTTCTCAATCACAGGGATAGATACCCTTGCAGTTAAGGACCTTCACCTTTGAGCATATTCTTTGAAGGATTCATTGTACCTCTTCCTTAAGGCAACCAAATCCATCATTGTAGGTACTACTTCGACGTTAAATCTATATTGCTCATAGAACGCTCTAGCCAGTTTCTCTTATGTATTCACTTAATTCAGGTCTAACTGAGTGTACTAGGTTAAGGCAGGGCCAGTTAGGATGTCCTAAAAGGTTTGGACCATGAGTTGGTCATACTGTACATACTTGCCTATCTTACGTACATACAGCCAAGTGTGTAGCTTAGGGCATTCAGTCCTGTTGTATTTTTCAAAGTTAGGTACTTTGAACTTTTCCAGGAAGCTTCCATAATCATAAGTAGAGAAGTTTGTTATTCCAGCGTGCTCGAATCCATCATACTCCTCGAGCATTTTCATTTTTTTGGTAATTTGTTGAGTTAATCACTTCTCGAGCTCCTTCAATCTGTCCTAGTCAGCTTTAGGCTTTAGGTTGATCAGCAATGAGTAAGTATTTGGCTCAAAAGTTGAGTTGGCCTTTGGAAATACCCCTTCAATTTCAAAGGATTCAAAGCCCTGATTGCCTTTAAGCTAAGCTTCTTCCGTTTCAAGGGGTAGGACCTCGGTGTTCTTTCCATATCAAGCTTTGGAGTGCTCTTCATTTGATGGGGCCGTAGACCTAAGTAGAGAGATACTGTCAATAAGAAAGCTCAATTGATCTGCCATCTTTCCCATTGTTCATTCTAAAGATTGGAATCTCAACTTTGTGGAGTCAATAACTTCAAGGTTGCCGTTGCCATTATTGTCGTTGTTTCCTTGGTTAGCCATTCTAGTTTTTGAGCAAGTTCTGATAGGACTTCTCTGGAAGGTTTGACGTTTAGAAGCTATCTTGGTGACCTAGATAAAACCACTTCTTAACAAGTTAGCACATGGATATTTTTAAAATGCAAATGAGCCACATGGATGGAAAAGAGAAAATCAACAAATAATTAACAGAACGGCAAGTTATTTATTATCTTTGAATTCCCAGAGTCTTATTACATGAAAGAAATGAAAAGGTACAAATTCATCTA
Organism: Lumnitzera littorea; assembly: GCA_024138015.1. Taxonomy (NCBI): domain Eukaryota; kingdom Viridiplantae; phylum Streptophyta; class Magnoliopsida; order Myrtales; family Combretaceae; genus Lumnitzera; species Lumnitzera littorea. The sequence continues at coordinate 3,678,269 of JAMXBB010000007.1, read as the reverse complement.
TGCTAATTTTCTTTTTTTTTTTCTATAGGCCAAATGACATTTTCCCCTTCTTTTGGTTACGCTTAATTTCTTCTTCAAGCTCTTAAATCTTCTTCTAGGCCATCTTCAGTTGGTGTTCCAGGGTGTACGACCTTTGTTTAGACTCTTAGCATAGGTTTGCCCATTTGTCTTTTCCATCATAGAGGATCTCTATACGAGCTTTCATTTGGTCCACATAGGTCACCATATCAGAGTTAGGGCGTACAGAGGAAGGTTGAAGGACTTCTAGTGCCCGATATCGCATTGTGCCTACCTTGTGAAGTTGATTGTATAAATACTCTTTGGTAACCCGATGTTTGTCCACTTCTCCTGTGAATTCACTCAGATCGATGTTTGGGCTTACGGTTCAGGCATCCTACCAAGCTTTGATCTTATGAAGTTTGGACACCTTTTCTTTGGATCCCTCCAAATTATCTTAACATGTTGCTTGGGAAGTAACCTGTACACCAACTCATTCCAATCAATGGTACAGCATGGTAATTTTTGCAAATCAATATGACTTTAGTGTAATTGCTCCACCTAGCAGTCCACAGTATGTCTTCTATTCAGAAATCTTGTAAAACCTCTACCTAAAGAAAGGTAGGGATATCTTTTGATAATTTGATCTTATCAACAAAAGAATCAATAAGATCAATCTTGTCGACGAATGCTCCCCTTATTAAGTCTAACCCAAAACATTTAATGTAACCAACGAACCATATCATTAATAGTGCCATGCTTGACCTTAGATCTCTACCTCCCCTTTTCTTAAGGAAATTAAGATTCCTTATCTGCTCAACAAGTAAAGTAGGAATGTAAGACTTCCCTTCCTAGAATTGTGCTACTAACTCTATCACCCTAAAGTGTATAAGAAAAGACCTACTTGGAAACAAGATAATGGCGAATACTGCTAATACATAAGCCTTGATTTGATTTTCTCTCCAATTTGCAAGAAACAGAGCTTGTTTGTTTGAGTTGGGCTCATTCTAGAACCAATGGACTAGATCCCATACTTGATGGTGTGTTTATTGCAATCATCTAGGGCCCCATTTATCTCAGTCTTACAGATCCCTAAGAATTTTGAAAAGATGTAGGCTGGGTCGAAGCTGAGCTTTGGGACGTATATTTCATCCAAAGGAGGAGCTTGGAGCAGTTAAGTATACTCTTCTAGAGTCGGGTTGATTAGGTGTGGTCTACATTGAAAAGCCACTTCTTTGAGCTCCCAGAAATGGACTAAGGTCCTTACTAGCATGATATTAATGTCTACTTTAGCTAGTGAGAGTATGGGTTTAATCTTGTTGGTAATGAACTGTTGCTCTCTTAGGTTGAAGGTCTGAAACCACTGGCTGAGTATAGGCTTTGGGTTTGTAAGTTTGTAGACATGAATCTCCTTGACAAAAACCCTAGCATTAGATGAGCTGGCCATTGCTGAAATATTATAAAGAAAGCATAAATTACAAAGGAAAGACTAATTACAAGAAAAAAAAGTATACAAGACCTCCTATACATATTAATTCTAGGAAGAATACAAGGAAGAAAACTTCGGATCTTGTCATTTTTTTTTCTTTTTATATAATGTTGCCGCTTTGCTAGTTATTCATTGACCCCATGAAATGTAATGCAAGAAAGGTAGGTTCTAATGGTCCTCAAACTCTGTGACCTCACACATTTCTTGCAAAATGATTTCTTGCAAAATGATTTCTTAATCACATTGAAGTTTAAGTAGGGTAGCTTAATCGGCCCCTGAACGGTGGTTGCTCCACTACGCTCGGAACTTATACAATAGCTCCCCGTTCTAAGGTCTTAAAACAGCCTGGGTTCGACCGTATCTATCATCCATTCATGGTATAATGAAATAAATCCACCCTTCAAAATAATTAAATACATAAAACCTACAAGAAACGTTAGTACGATTATAATAGAAAACAAGTAAATAAATTTCATTTAAGGTGATTTTAGAGATTAATCTTAATTTTGGAAAATTGAATGGCTAACCCTCTCGACATCCCCAATAGAGTTGCTAAGCTATCGAGCTTGGTTTTTCACTCTCTCGGTTCTTTTTAAAATTAAGCCTTCTTTAAACCAATCAGTACTAAACCCTACTTGTTTAATACCAATTCTCAACTAGGGTTTAAAGAAAACCGCTTTTTCAATTTGGAATGTATTGAAGTCACCACCTGACCGGAGTTGAGAAAAATGGTTAAGTTATAACTAATTAGGTGAATTGGTTATAACTTACCCACCAATCTATCAATTAACAAAACAATTTATAAAACATTTTTTTTTTTTAAACTAAAGAATTTAGATCTAAGGGTTAAGACTTTTAAACCCTTACGGGTACTATTGACCTTCCAAAATTAACTTTAATCTTTAAAAATCACTTTTTATTTTTATGAGACAGAACTCAACCTAACTACTCTAATTGGACAAATGAAATAATCTAAACTAAAGAAAAAGGAAAATTAGGTTTTTTTTATTTTTATCGTCACTCCGTAGATTCCTACATACTCACTATTTGGAATCAGATGTACATAGTTTTTTTTTGTGAAACTTTAGTTGATTGGTTTTGTTTTAATTTGAAAACAATCGAATTTACGTTTTATTCAGTTTTGATTTGTTTAAGAAAATTCCTAAAGTATCTTAATCGGTGTTTTATTTTTGGAAACTCTAAAATAGTTCTAATTTTGAAAGAGGTTTATTTATTTTCATTTACTTTTAGAAAATCAATTTTTCTAAGTGATTAAAACAATTATTTAATCTTATTTTATTTATTTATCCCCTTTTTTTTATATTTTGTCCCTTAATTTATTTATTATTTATTATGGCTTATTTATTTTTATTTAAACTAGTAAAAAAATAAAGTTTCTTTTTCTTTTTTTTCTTCTTCTTTTTTTTCTTTCTTTTCTTTTTTTTTTCTCTTTTTCTTTTTTTTTTTAATTACATTTACATGAGTAAACAAATAATTAAATAAATAAACAAAACAAAACAAAGAAAAAAGAAAAAAAAAAGCCTCGAACAAATGCAATAGGATGCATGGGTCGGACCTGGGTCAGTCAAGTCGAAGCGGTTAGGTCGGATCGAGTCGTTAGATGGGGTTCGAGTCGTGGATGGATGGAAAGCAACAGTACGCAATGGAGAAGCTCTAGGTGTTTCCAACCACCTAAACGACGAGGAAAAGGGATTTTAGTGAGTATTTTATTAGGTTCATGGGGGGTAAGTGAAGTGCCGAGAACAGTAGAGCTTAGGTTGGTGGTTTTCAAATGTTGGCCATAGGTGGCGGTGGTGGTTCAACCATGCGGGGGTCTTCGGTATGCTTGGTTGGTTGAGGTAAGGGTTTTAAAGAGTGGGGAGTTCAGTTGTGTGGTTAGTTTAGGTTGAAGATGGCTAAGGGTAGTGGTTCGAGGAGCGACAGAGAATTGAAGAGAGAGAGAGAGAGTTTATTAAGTGATTCTACTGGTTGTGAGTGATCGTATGTCCTTGTTGATGGTCCATGAGCTCCAATTTATAGTCGAATTTAACCCAACAACAAAGGAAAGCTCAAATTGAAGTTAATAGGAATGGCCAAATTTGTAGTTTTTTCCCAATCTTTGAAGCTCGATTTGAATGTGTAATTGACCAAATTTGGATGTGTTTTTTGTACCGATTCACAGGAGGCTATGTCTAGTTTGCAATTTCGCCATTGTTCAACGAAATTGCAATGAGAAAAGGTCCAAAAATCATGTTGAAGTGGGCAATCTGAAGAGGAAAGTGCTGGAAATCTAGAGAAAGACAAGGGAAATAAAGGGAAAGAGAGGAAAAGAGAGAAAAATGAAGGGATAAGGAANTTTTTTTTTGTGAAACTTTAGTTGATTGGTTTTGTTTTAATTTGAAAACAATCGAATTTACGTTTTATTCAGTTTTGATTTGTTTAAGAAAATTCCTAAAGTATCTTAATCGGTGTTTTATTTTTGGAAACTCTAAAATAGTTCTAATTTTGAAAGAGGTTTATTTATTTTCATTTACTTTTAGAAAATCAATTTTTCTAAGTGATTAAAACAATTATTTAATCTTATTTTATTTATTTTTATTTTTTATTTATTTATCCCTTTTTTTAATATTTTGTTACTTAATTTATTTATTATTTATTTTTATTTAAATTAGTAAAAAAATAAAGTTTCTTTTTCTTTTTTTTTTCCTTTTTTTCTTCTTTTTTTTTCTTTCTTTTCTTTCTTTTTCCTCTTTTTCTTTTTTTCTTTTTTATTACATTTACATGAGTAAACAAATAATTAAATAAATAAACAAAACAAAACAAAGAAAAAGAAAAAAGAAAAAAAAAAAAAGCTTTGGACAAATACAACAAGATGCGCAAGTCGGACCTAGGTCGGTTGGGTTAGAACAGTCAGGTCAAAGCGGTCGGGTCGGATCAGGTTTGGATCACGAATGGAAGGAAAGTAGTAGCACGCGACGAAGAAGCTCTAGGCGTTTCCGACCACTTAAACGACGAGGAAAAGGGATTTTAGTGAGTATTTTATTGGGTTTATGGGGGGTTGGCGAAGTGTTGAGACCAGTAGAGCTCGGGTTGGTGGTTTTTAAATGTTGGCCGTAGGTAAGGTGGTGGTTTGGCAATATGGGGGTCCTTAGGTGTGCTTGGTTGTGTTGGGGTAGGGGTTTTAGAGAGTAGGGAGTTCAGTTGTGTAGCTAGTTTGGGTTGAAGACAGTAGAGGGTGGTAGTTCGACGAGAGAGAGAGAGAGAGACATGGTTAGAGAGAGAAAATGAGAGAGAAAGAGAGAGAGAGAGAGAGTTTATTGAGTGATTTTACTGGTTGTAAGTGATTGTGTGTCCTTGTTGATGGTCTATGAGCTCTAATTTATAATTGAATTTAACCCAACAACAAAGGAAAGCTCGGATCGAAGTTAATGGGAATGGCCGAATTTTCAGTTTTTTCCCAATCTTTGAAGCTCGATTTAAATGTGTAATTGACCGAATTTGGATGCAAAAATCGTGTTGAAGTGGGCAGTCCAATGAGGAAAGCGCTAGAAATCTAGAGAAAGACGAGGGAAATAGAGGGAAAGAGAGAAAAACGAAGGGAAAAGGAAAGAAGAGGAGGGAAAAGGGGCTAATGTGGCACTACGTCAGCCATGCTGTCCAACCTCAACGTGCCATGTGTCATCATGTGGCATGTGGCGATTGACTTGGCATGCTATGTGGCTGACACGTGGTGTCACATCAGCAAGGTTGTCCAATTGGATGATGTTACGTGTCAGGACACATAACACAATCAGATCTTGATACATGGTAGTCTTTGATGTGATTGAAAACAAGAAATAAGAAAAAGGCCTCCTTGCTTTTACCAAGCTTTGAACCCAAGACATCATGCTTAATGCTAATGTTATGTCCATTTGCTTAACCGTTAGGTCGTTGGCTTGTACCTTATCCATACATGCAATCAAATTGCACATATAGACTCAGTCAACCGAGGCTAGATTTAAATCAAAGCCTAAGTTCAACGGCTTAACTTCTAAACCAAAATTCAAATCTATCCTAATAATATGTTATTTTCTAAAATCTTTTCTTTGAATTTAATTTTTGTATTTTTTTGTAATTTTTCAAATTTCTAAATTTTTAAACTTCATTTTCTAATTTTTTATCTTTTTAGGGTTTCTTTTTGAAATTTCTTATTTTTTTGTGCTTTTTCCTATTTTTGAAATTTTTTGTATTTTTCTATGATCCATATTTTTTTCTAAATTTCTTAATTTTTTGGGTTTTCTTTGATTCCCTATTTTTTGAATTTTTTATAATTTAGGGCCTATTGAGAAAAGAAATAAAAATAAAAATAAAAATAAAAATAAAGGAGGCAAAAATTAGGTGTCTACACTTGTGTATAGTACAAACCTGCCAACTCATGCTGACCATCTTTAAGTTTTATTTGATGTGCTTCGAGTTGAGAGACTATTTAGAAACTTGAAAAAATGTTGTTTATGTCAAGAGGAAGTGGTTTTCTTATGATACGTAGTTATTAAAGGAGGTCTGTGTGTCGATGATTAGAAGATTTGAGTTATTGTTGATTAGCCAACCCTAACCACTTGTATTGAGGTAAGGAGCTTCCATAGATTAGCTCCCTTTTATCATTGATTCATTAAAGGTTTCAACACCATTGTTGCACCTCTCATCGAGTTAACAAAGAAGAATATGGAGTTCAAGTGGGGAGAGAGAGAAGAAAGAAGTATTACCGAAGTGAAGGAGACATTATCCTCTATACCTATGTTAGCCCTACTTGACTTTGAGAAGGTATTCAAACTTAAATATGATGCATCAGGTGTTGGTATAAGCGTTGTGCTAATGTAAGAGGGTTGACTTGTTACCTATAATAGTGAAAAGCTAAGAGGACCCCAATTGAATTATTCTGTATACGATAAAGAACTCCTTACACTTATCAAAGCTCTTTAAGTGTGGTAACATTCTCTTCTACCAAGGGATTTTGTCATTTATACTAATCATGAGTCATTAAGGTATCTTAGAAGTTAGACTAAGCTTTTAAAGAGGCATGCCTAATGGGTTGAATTTTTGGAAAGATTCAATTTTATGATTAAGTATAAACAAGGTAAGACCAATATAGTTGCCAATGCCTTGTCAAGAAGGCATATTCTTCTTATAGAGCTGCATTCTAGACTATTGGGGTTTAAGAGCATTAAGGAGCAATATCCTTAAGACCCTTATTTTGGTCTCATATTTAGACACTGTGGAGACGGGAGAATCGTAGATGAGTATCATGTGGAAGATGAATACCTATTCTAAGGTAGTAAGTCATGTGTGCCATCCTATTCTCTTAAAGAGTTGCTAATGAGAGAAGCACATTCTAGTGGGCTTTTGGGCATTTTGTAGAAAGAAGGGCATTCTAACTACTAAATGCGAGGTTCTTTTAACCTAAGATGAGACGGGATGCGTACCGAGTTATTGAGAGCTATAATATTTGTAAGAAGGCTAAAAGTTGAGTTAAGCAAGGGAGAGCAATGCCTTTATTTATCTCGACCAGACCTTAGATTGACTTGAGCATGGATTTTATCTTCGAATTACCACAAACTACCTAAGGTAAAGATTCAGTAATGGTCATTGTTGACTGATTTAGCAAAATGGGGCACTTTGTGCTCCATACTAAAACTAACGATACTTCAACTATTGCTTTTCTATTTTTTGCAAGAGCCATCCACTTGCATAGAGTGCCAAGGAGCATGGTGTTAGATGGAGACTCAAAATTTCTAGGCTATTTCAAGAGAACCATCTAGCATCAGATGGGAACCCAGCTACTTTTCAATACTTCATGCCACCCTTAAACTGATGGCTAAACAGAGGCCATCAACAATACTTTAGGTTTATTACTTCGAGTTATAGTAGGAAAGAACTTGACAGATTAAGATGTATGCTTGCTAGTGATAAAGTTTGCTTACAATTGGACAATACACAAAACCACTGAGCATATACCCTTTGAGATCATCTATGGCTTTAACCTTAAGCTTCCCCTTGATCAAGCCCCAACACCTATATCTGAGCAAGAAGACCCGGTGTCCAAGTGTAGCTACACCTAAGTAAGAAAAGATTTCTAAACAAGAGGAAGAGCAAGTTGTTTGCCTAAGTTAAAGGACCATTCATGATACTCCAAAAGATCAATGACAATATGTATCGATTGGAACTACCTAAAAACTTTGGAGTTTCTAATGTATTCAATATTGCCGACCTCCACCCTACTAGCTTGAAGGAGAGCAGAGCAAAGACCAGCCAAATTTGATCCCAAATCGTAATAAACCCAAAGGATATGATAGGAATTGAGAAATTGGACCATTGACTTGAGCTCGAGGTTGAGGACTTGAAAGCTTGACAAAGTGCATCCTTTCATCCCAACCTACATCGAAAGAGCTTGAGCTGCTCCTATCCATCGACCTATTATCATTTCTAAGCTAAGCTCTCCCATGTTTGCCAATTGTCTCTAAAAGCCAACCTGAGGAGCACTAAGCTAACAACTCAACTCATTCACCCACTAGCTAAGCTAACCTCATTCCGGGCTACCCAGAATATGTCTGAGCTAAATGTACCTTAGAAGAATCTACAATTCAGCTTAGCATCAACTAGCTTGACCATATTCCTTTGTCCCTATCTACCAAAAGCTTACCTATAGCTATCGGCTACATGTCCAAGCCTTTTTTACTAATGGAATCTACTACGTAAATCCTTTGTTGTCTTGATTTCTCTTTTATAACCTTTTATGTTCCTTATACTTTACTCATTTTGGACATGACCTTTTTTGTCTTTCCATATTTAGTAAGTTACCCTAGATTTGCGGGTATAAAAATACCTTTGTATAATATAGTCACATCATCATCTTGACATTATTATTGAATATTTTTTAGCTTTCCCTTTTAGTGTTAAGCTTCTTGCTTATTACCTCTCTAACTCTTATCCAATTATCCTAACCTTTAAGTAAGACTAAGTAGCAAGTGTTTTCACCAAGCTACTCATGCATCATATTAAGTTAGTTTATGAGTTTACAAAGGTTCCTTATGGTGTCATATCCTTGAAATAATTCATAGAAATTGCTTATTTCTTTCCATTCCATGCATTTATAATCCAAAACTTCAAGCTTTCAATAAGCTGAAGACCATTTCCTAATACCACTATCCTTGTCTGCTCTTGGCGTAGTATATCATAGTAGGCATGGGTCCTCTTCAGCAGCCACTCCCTTAAGATGCAAACCTTGTCATACACAAACATCTTCATCTCTACCTTTTAGTACAATACTAACAGAAACAACTCCTGCATGCCATCTACAACTTCACCATCACTAGAAACCCCCTCACCGCCAAGTTGCTATTATAAGTCTATTACAAGCTCCATGCTCCTATCCCTACTACTCGCACAAGAGCTACCTTTGTTGGGAATAGGTTTTCCCTAACCACCTTCAACTAACCCAACCTGCTCATTCAAAACTTACCTTGGTACCCTCCTACTAAAAACCTTAAGCATAGCCTAGTCGAATATCCCTTGCTCAGACACCAATACACTAGCCTCTTGTTGTTCATCAACATTTAAAGGTACATCAGTTGGAATGCCTCCTAACCCTTTAACCATAAGTTTCTTTGACTTGGTCTTCAGGTCTTCAAGACACCAACAACATCCTTGGCCACAATAGGAGCCTCGATAGCTCCATTAGGAATAGGGTCATCCTTTTCCTCTAGCCTCTTCCCCTTCAATCGATGCCTCTCTTTCTAGACCAACATTGTTTACTTCATGAAGTCCTCCCTGGACAACTTATATGCTGTAAATATAAAGAAGCACTAAGTAACTCGACAAAAAAAAGTATAATAAACATGCTTATGGAGGAAAGCAGCCCTAAGCCCCCCTATTAACTATCAACAATGGCATAATGACAGCTATCCTCCCTGATTACAGCAACACCTACTTGTCCCCCAAGTGTGTAGCATCTCATTCCTTAGATACAAGTCAACCATCTCCACAGCATCAAACCCAAGCCCCTTCCACTAACCAATATCGAAGATCCACTTCCTGGCTTCCTCCTCCCCTTTCAAACAAGTAGTAGGCATCGAATAAATTGAATTCATCCACTTCATAGGAAAACCTAAGACATAAGGCACCCTTATGATATAAAACTAAAATGGCACCTCCACTCGTCAATTTTTCTCTTTTGCCTAAAGAACAACTTCACCAGAGCCCCATGGTTCACACAATACACCTAGCCACTTAGATTCCCCTTTAGCTGGAAGAAGTATCGGAACAACCAAGCAGTTAGCCTCCTCATGTGAAAGATAAATAAAGCCTCAAAGGCTACTAGTTTTTGGTAAGCATTGGGATGGAGCAAGCCCCAACACACCTAGAAGTATCTAAACACTTCAAATTGAAACTCCATGAAAGGAAACCACATCCCCATCTCCACCACCTTCTAATACATACAGAACAAACACCCATACCCACCATAGTTACAGGCTCAAGCACTCTTCTTAGGTAGGCACACTTCCTATGTATTTGTGTTGTGACCTACCTCTTTGCAAACTCTCAACCATCGATCCTCTTTATGGTTGTATTCTACCTCAATAACAATGCCCTTCCCTTTATTTGTCAATAACAAGGGCCTACCTGCCTCCTCCTTTTTAGGTGAATATTCACACTAAAGCTTCACCTCTGTAAATGCCCTTCGAACTTCCCATGTGTAACTCCTATCTATGTTGCCACCTTTAGCTACAATCATCTGTTCAGGGGGAGTAAGGAGCTCTTCCCTTTAGTGAAAAATTATGGCTGCTTTACCTTTAAAACGATTTCCTTTAGGTTTTTGATTGGCCATCTCCAATAAGTTGAAAGAAAATGAAGGAAATAGAAGGAAAACAAAGGATAAGAGATGTTAATGAAGCAAGTAATGCTCTGGAATGTTTTTCGGCAAAGTAACATTTAAAAGATGAAGAATGACTTGCCTTAGGCCCTTATATAATATGGTTAGGTTAAATGAATTGCTTTGATAAGCACTACCATGTGTTATGATTCCTGAATCAACAGCTCGATGATCTTTTGGTAGATGGATTGCTAGCAAGGTACAAGCATGCTCAAACATTAATTGCACATGACACTCAAGGACCTTAAGTACCCCAATGGTCACATCGATTACTTTGATAGTCACATCACAATGACTGAGGCTCAAATCCTTAAACACTCACCAACGTAAGCACGTGCTAATGTTAGCTCCTTATAGTTCGAAGTGTTTATCTCTGAGCACTCCATAACAACTGATGAAAACACAAAAAGAAAAAACGATAAGGCAAGGAAGAAAGAAAGAGAACAAAGAAGCACAAGCAGATATATAAAGGAACGACTTCATTTTTTATTAAATCTAAGAATCATTGCAAGGCTTAAGGCCCAGCATACTAGTTTGGATATATGTAAAGATATTAAACAGCAAAGCAAAGGTTACAAAGTACATCAAGATATCCTATGGTCTATCTACTCTATTGCTCGACATCGGACAACCATCTTCAAGCTCACAATTTCAACTCAACTCAAGGGGTCTCTCTTTCCAAATTGGTTTGCTCGCAAACCCTAACAAATAGCATGAGGAATCCTACTGGGGCTAGCTCTCGTTACTCAAATTAGTGACTGTGACATTCGAAGAGGATGCCTATCATACCTCCTCTACCACCAAGTAAGAAGCCCATGTTCCATCTAGTTCAACAAAGTGGTGGACTCTCTTCTTAACATGTCATACCGCCACGTCAATATCGATAGCTTTGAGGGGAGCACCTCTCCCAAGGAGTGCCCTCTATTTGACACTTATAGCCAAGAGCCACCAGTAAAGTCTAGAGACCCTATAAGAGTTACAAAACCAATTCAAGAAAGGTGCTCCTAAGCTATGGAGGAACACCTTTAGGGCTAAAAGCATCATATGCAGTAGGTATCAATTTAAGGGTAAGCGCAGTTCGGTTCGGTACAATTTGCCCTCCTTACTTAATCGAACCAAATATAATAGTTCGTTTTTTTTAGAAGTTGAACCTAATTATACAGTTCAATTCATAAATTTTTCAAACCTAATTAAAATCGGTTTGATTCGGTCCAATCTATGGTTCAAATTGTTTGTGTCAAATTTTCACTAAACATTTTTATTTCAAATAAATATGAAATTTCAAATAAAATTTACTTAACTTAATCTTAATAATTGACACAAAATTATAATAAAGAATAATAAGATATAAAAAAATTGATGAAATTTATAAAGATTGATGGAAAAAAAATATAAAAAAGTATAAAATAATTGTATGAATTTTTTTTTTCTAACTAAATAGTTTGGTTCGGTATGATTCAGTTTGTCTCCTTAAATTGAACCATGAACTGTTTATACATAAGTAGACCAAACCGAACCATACACCAAATAGTTCACAAAAAAAACCAATTTTTCGGTTTATTTCGATTCGGTTCATGAATCGATTAGCGGTTCATAGTCTTTTTCACCTAGCCCTAGGCAACATATGAGCACCCATGATGCCATCACCACAATAATTGAAGAATAAACACTTGAACTAAAGGTTCCACAGACAAACTTTAATCAGTGCTCAAGGGTCACCTTTAATCACCAAGAAACCCTTTACACCCCTCAATTAGTGACTATAAGGCCCACCAGTGGGGTGGAGAACCAATTTCAACACTCTCTCACCCAAAAGGATTACCCAAGCCTTACTCATTCTTTGAAAAGTTCTCTAAGGGTAGAAGACTACACTAGAACTGAGTTAGAGTATGGCCGAATGAAGGAAGATGGTCCCTATAACTCCTTTATATAGCAAAATGGAGGAAAATCCCATCTATCCATGTGTCGCCTACTGTTCTATCCAACAATTAGGGAGAAATGACAATAGAAAGACGAGCATTAATGTCAAGCAGTAGTTTCCCCATGCAATCAATGATATATACGTACAGTGCATTCTACAAAGCACCTTCACTATGCATCGTAAATGCCACAAGCGTTGGAAAAGACTAAGCATGTGAAAAACCTAATGTTAACAATCATGTCTACCGTCACTTCCAAAAGATTGCTTCTAGAAGAATAACCACCATACAACTAATCTTGGGCCTTCAAGCAACATGGGCTTTTCCCTTCATGAGCCCAAAGGCATCAGTACTCTCTTCATTAGTTGAATGATTAGGAGACTTTTAGGGTAGGGGTAGGGGGAGGGGGAATGATGCATCTTCGGGGTTAGACCACAACAAGGTGAATCAAAAAGAAACAAAAGAAGAGCTAGCAAAAGTCTAGGAAACTATCAACTGGATATGGTATATTAATTGATCTTACTCAACCTACAATCTATTAGATATAACTCACCGGTCCAAACTAAAGGGTCACTCACTATTACTCCATACTAAAGGAAATGGATAAGAGTTGAAAAATAATGAGAACACTATGGTTGCTTAAAAGAAACTTGAATAATATTCTAATGTTGATGATTCATCATTACGTACAAATAAGTGGAGGTTTATATACACATTCACTAGAGTTACCTTACATGTATAAAAAGACAAAAGGGTATTCTTACATTTAGGTTACATAATATATACTAAAAAGGGTAAAATAAACAAAGAATATTCAGTACTAAAAAAATAAGAATCCTTCTAAAATGTCGTACTAGAAGACACGTGTCACTTAGTGGCTAAACATTAGACATATGGTACAAAGTAGATGAGAAAAAGAATTTGTAGTCAGGGGCCAACTTGACGTGGATCAGGTTGGAGCCTAGTCAGTCCTATTGTAAAGTAGTCAACTTAGGCTAGGGTCGAACATCTATTGCTGGTTCGAGAGCTTAACTTGGATAGTCCTGGGGCTATTTGCTCAAATATTTTGTCATAGCACAACTGTTTGGCAAGTTTGGCGCTCGTGATGGCTTAGCAATCAAGTCAGCAAAAAAGGGGAACACAGATGTCATGATAGGAATTTTCATCTCAGATAGGGCTTCGAGCTAGTATTCTTCGAATGATTCCTTAGAGTCCTCTAGCTCAACTTCGTATGATCAGTCCAGGGATTTGATTCCTTTCATCTGCCTAAGGGTCAGAAGGATTTATCCTCAAATCTAAAATGGTCTCTGGCTGATGTATCTTCGAAGTTGGTTACACGGAGAAGCACTACAACGAAATGAACCAAAAAGAAAAAAAGGAAAAGCTAGCAAAGGCTAAGTAGCTACCGAAAGGATATGATGCACCAATCAATCCTACTCGGCTTACAATTCGTAGGATATGACTCATTGGTCCGAACTAAAGGGTCACTCACCACTACTCTTTATTAAAGGGAATAGATAAGAGTTGACGGGCAATGAGAACACTAGAGTTGCTCAAAGGAAACTTGAATAATATTCTAATATTGATGATTATTGTTTGCGTACAAAGAAGTGGGGGTTTATATACCATCCACTAAGGTTACCTAATATATATGAAAAGATAAAAAAGGTATTCTTACAATTAGGTCACATAATATAGACTAAAAAGGTTAAAAGAGACAAAAAATATTTAGTACAGAAAAGTAAAGAATCTTTCTGGAATGTTGTGCCAAAAAATACATGTCGCTCGATGGTTGGATGTCAGAAATATGGTATAAGGTAGCAAAAAAGAAAAAAGAGAGGCTGCAATCAGGAGTTGACTTGATCTAGATTAGGTCGGAGCCCAGTCAGTCTAGTTGTAGAGTACTCAACTTAAGTTGGGGTCGGGTGCTTGTGATTGGCTCGGGAGTTTAGCTTGGATAGTCTTGGAGTTGCCTTCTCGAATGTCTTGTCATAGCACAGCTACTGGGTAAGAGTAGGTCTAGCATACGTAAGGGTTTGACAATTAGGTCAATGAGGGATCAGTTTAAGATAGGAATCTCTGTTTCGGATATAGCTTTGAGCTACCATCCTTCGAGTGAGTCCTTTGAGTCCTCTAGCTCAGCTATGGGTAATCGATTCAAAGGGCTGATTTTTATCACTAACTCTTCTTCTAGGACACTCATAGGATCTTTTGCTAGTTGGTGAGGAATTAAGTCGGACACATTGAAACTGAGAGAGACACCTTGAAACTGAGAGAGACACCATAGTCATAAGGTAACTCGATCTGGTAGGTATTGCGGTTAACTTCTTCAGGACTTTGAATAGACCATCAACTCGAGGAGATAGCTTGTTTTGTCTTAAGTGCAGGAATCATTCTCGACTAATATGTATTCATACTAAGTCTCTTGGTTAGAAAGAAACAGCTCAACAACCTTGACTATCAATCTCTTGTTGTCTCTAATTGAACTTAGTGATCTTCTTAGTTACAAATTGGTGTAACTCTTGCAATTCTTAAGCTCGATCAACTCCGGATTGACTCTCTTCAGTAGCTATAAGGGTACCGATCATATCTAGAGGAATAGTGGGATTGAAGCCATAGACGACTTCGAATGGGGTCTTTCTAGTGGTGCTATGGACAGTTCGATTGTATGTTAATTCCATAACTAGTAGATACAGATCTTAGTCCCTCAAGTTATTTCCCACGACACCTCTAAGTCAATTTCCTAGCATCTTATTCACCACTTCTGTCTGGCCATTAGTTTAAGATAGCCATTGGAGCTGAATTTAAGTTTAGTTCCAAGTCTTCTCTAAAAAGTCTTTCAAAAATAGCTCAAAATTTTTTTGTCCCAATTTGAAACAATAGTCTTCAGTACTCCATATAGTTAGAAAACTTCCTACAAAAATAAATCAACAATATATAAAGCATCATTAGTTCGATGGCATGGAATGGAGTGTGCCATTTTGCTGAAGCGATCCACTACAACGAACATATAATCCTTCCTTTTAGATTTCTGGAGCAACCTTAGGATAAAGTCTATATTAAGGTTGGCCCAAGGTAAGGTTGGCGTCGATAAGGGCGTGTATTCTCCATGGGGCTCCCTCTTCCCTTTAGCTTGCTTATATACTTTATAGCTACCAACTATCTTATGGACATCCTTAGCTAAACCTAGCCAAACTTAGCCAATAAAAGTTTTCTTTCAATAGATTGGTTGTCTTGGTCTCCTCAAAGTAACCTAATAACCCTTTACTATGAGCTTCCCTAACCACAGCGCACGCGTAGAATAGCTCGGAATATACAATCTTCTTTCCTTAAAGAGATAGCCATCCTTGACATAATATCCCCCAACAGCAACTCCATCTCTGCACTGCTCTATGATAGGACAGAAATAAGGATCATGAGTGTATTGTTCAATAATGAGAGAAAATCTCAATAATTTTCTCTACAAAGTAGTCGGTAAGGCTTACCGTTACAACAGAGCATCGGTGACCACATTTACACTTTCCTTCTTGTGTCGGATTACATATGAAAATCCTTCTATAAACTCTCACTACTTGGCTTGCCTCTTAGAGAGTTTGTTCTTACTCCCAAGATGCTTCAAAGACTCATGGTCTATATAAATAGAAAACTCTCATGGTAGCAAATAGTGTTTCCAAACAATGAAAGCTCAAAAAAGAGAGTATAACTCTTTCTCGTATACATAATAGTTTAGGGTAGCACTACTAAGCTTCTCACTATAATAGGCGATAGATCGTCACTCCTGCATTAGGACAGCACCAATTCCAATGCCCCAATGCATCACATTCCAATTCAAAGAGTTTGTTAAAATCTAATAGTGATAGGACAAGGGCAAAGGGGAGCTTCTCCTTGATCTCCCTGAAGCTATGTTCAACTTGGTCGTTCCATCTAAACCCATCACTCTTCTTTGTCAACTCGGTCAAGGGAGCGGCTATAGTATTGAAGTTTTTAATGAATCACCTATAAAAAGAAGCTAAGCCATTCAAACTTCATTGACATTTTTCAGCAACGATCGTTCTAAGACAACTCAAATCTTCTTCTTGTCTACTCAGATTCCTTCCCCTAACACTAAAAACTTAAGAAAAAACACTTCATCTTAGCAGAACTTACACTTCTTCAAATTCCCATATAACTTCTCGGTTCGCAAAATGTCAAAAACTGATCAGAGATGTTGAACATGGTTATTTAAGTTAGCACTATATACCAATATTTTATCGAAGTACATGACCACACATCTTCCAATTAGAGAGCGCATTACATGGTTCGTTAATCTCATGAATGTGCTCAGCACATTAGTAAGTCCAAACGGCATAACTTACCATTCATAGAGACCATGCCTAGTCTTAAAGGTAGTCTTTTACTTATCACTCGGTCTCATGCGAATTTGGTGGTAGCCACTGACTAATCAATCTTCAAAATATTTTGGAACCATGGAGCTCATCCAACATGTCATCGAGCCTTGGTATTGGGTACCTATATTTGATAGTGATTCAATTAATTACTTGACTGTCAATGCACATGCACTATGAACCATCCTTCTTAAGGATGAGAAGAGCTGATACAGCACAAGGGCTCATGCTTTCCCTCACATATCCCCATTTTATGAGCTCATTTACTTGTCTTTTTAGCTCGACAGCTTACTTAGGGTTTCTTCTATATGTAGGTCAATTTGGCAAGGCAGCGCCTGGCTGTAGATTAATATAATGCTCTATGCCTCAGACTAGAGGCAGTCCTTTAGGCAATTCTTCAAGAAATAGATTAAAGAACTCATTTAGCAAGCTTTAGATCTCATTAGGAACATCCTCTACATCTCTCATCTCCAACAATCTTCTAATCAACAAAAATATAGGCTCTTCTGCCTTCTCAGTAGCTCAGAGCTCTCTTCGACTCATCACTAAAGCCTTCTTCTTACTAGCTTGGTTAAGCTGATTATGGGTCTCATTTATTTAGGAAGGGGTCATGGGTTGTAACATAATCCTCTTTCCATCCTTAATAAAGGCATAGGTGTTCTTACATTTGTCGTGAGTAATACGTCGATCGAATAACCAAGATCATCTAAACAATAGATGCAAAGCTCTTATGGGGATGACATTGCATACTACTTCATCCCTATACATACTCCCAACACCAAATAGTACGGTTACTTGTTCCATCACATATAAAGCACCCTTGTCATGCAACCAATGTAGCTTGATGCTTAGAGGTTGACAGACCTACCTTTGCATGAAGAATTGTGTAACCACATTAATACAACTTCCTCCATCCAATATGATGGTGCACAACTATCCTTTGATGGTATGCTTGGTATAGAATAAATTTTCCCTCTAATCTTCCTTGGAGTACGGTAGGGAACTTTGTATTCGTCTTAAGACTAAGGTCATCACTTCTCCCTAGTTAGCATAGACATGAGTTTCCTCTTCCTCTTTAACTTTAGCTTTCCCAACATCCTTTTCCTCCTCAGGCTCACTCTCATCAGTACTATCCATTACATCTCCTTAGAGCACCACGACACGTCGATCTAAACACTTAGCAACAATGTGTTCGAAGCTTAAGCATTTAAAGCACTTCACCTTATTGGTCTTCTGTCTAGAGGTCTGTCTTCTCTCATATGTTCTTAGGGTCATCCTGGCCTCAGTTTAGTTCGACTGACCTGCTCAGCCCTATTAGCTTGCTTGGTTATCATCAAGTCAGTTATTCCTTTCCTTGTCTCAACTTGAATAGGTCGGCGCGGATCAGGGGTTTGAGAGAATGTTGGCCCAGGTCGACTTAAAACACTTTTCCTCAGCTTTTTGACCCTCTATGCTATCTTAATCACCTCTTCTAAAGTGTAAAACCTCTACACTTCTACAATGTTGCAAATCTCATATCTGAGTCCAGAAATGAACCTCGATACTGTACGAGCTTTAGGTCCTTCTTTGTCGGCCCGGATCATAAGCATCTGAAACTCTCTCACATGATCATCAACTGTTCGGCCTCCTTAGTGAAGTTCCTGCAACTTTGCAAATGTATCCTGTAAGTAGGTCTCAAGCACCAATTTACCTCTTAACAACCTTTTCATCTCATCTTAGGTGCTTACTCCTTGGCTACATTTAGATTTTTCCACCACATTATAGCATACCCAGAGAACTCAAGTACAACAAGTTAGACCTTAACAGCGTCTGCATAACCATAACAGTCAAACACCTTTTCAACCTTTTCTTCCCATTCCAAGTATTCATCTGCATCTGCATCTCCACTTTCACTAAAGGGTGAGATTTGGACCTTGACATTATCTAGTCCTCAAGGAGCTCGGCGTCCTAACTCCTGTGTTCGGTGGTAACCAACCTCTTCTTCTTCCTCTCCATACTCTTCGGCATCTACCTCCTCATCATCTTCTTCAATCTCCTCCAACTCCAGTCTTCATCTAATAGCTCGATTTTCAGCTCCTCCAACTCGAGAGGGTCAAACTAAGTGACTAACTTAGTTACCTTAGCCATAGCCTCTCTTTAGAACATTTTCAAGTGGATTGTACTGTGGCATACCCTGGGGTTGTTTCCTATTAATTTGCATCGCGGTGACCAAACTCTTAACAAGATTAGTAAGTTTGTCAAGTTTGTCATCAACTAACCTAGGTATGTTACTCTCATTATGACTACGACCAAGTTGAGCGCCACTACTTTGGTCTCTAATAATACCTTGAATACTAGAGTTCGACATTGTATAATACTTTCAAACAGATTAACAACACAATACACAGGAAAATAATGCTATCATACTACCCAAAACTTCGACTAACATACTAACAACTTTAATACCTAATAATCACTGAAACAAAACAAAAATAAACTTGCTTTGCTTTCGTAGTGAAAAACAGAGTAAGAACAGAGTAACAATAAAATCACAATTACCTACACACAAATCCTTACTATACAACTCACAACTCTAGACTTGCTTTACATGAACACACTACAGTAGCTATAGAAGAAACATAGCAGCCACAAACAATAAAGCGAACCAAACTTCACATAGCCCCTCTCGAAACCATGCTCTAATACTAGCAAAGTTGATATGTCTTCAGGGTCGGACACATGGAGAAGCACTACAATGAGGTGAACAAAAAAAAAAACAAAAGAAAAGCTAGCAAAAGTCTAGGTAACTACTAACTGGATATGATACACCAATTAATTCTACTCGACCTACAATCTGTTAGATATGACTCACTGATCCAAATTGAAGGGTCAGTCACCATTACTCCTTACTAAAGGGAATAGATAAGAGTTGAAAAATAATGAGAACCCTATGGT
This sequence comes from Lumnitzera littorea, assembly GCA_024138015.1. NCBI lineage: Eukaryota > Viridiplantae > Streptophyta > Magnoliopsida > Myrtales > Combretaceae > Lumnitzera > Lumnitzera littorea. The sequence continues at coordinate 3,658,640 of JAMXBB010000007.1, read as the reverse complement.
TGCTCAAAAGAAACTTGAATAATATTTTGATGTTGATGATTCATCACTATGTACAATTAAGTAGAGGTTTATATACCCATCCATTAAGGTTACCTTACATATATGAAAAGATAAAAGGGTATTCTTACAATTAGGTTACATAATATATACTAAAAAGGGTAAAAGAGACAAAGAATATTCAGTATGAAAAAAGTAAGAATCCTTTTGGAATGTCATGCCAGAAGACAAGTGTTACTCGATGGCTAGATGTTAGACATATTGTACAAAGTAGATGAGAAAAATAATTTGCAGTCAAGGGCCAACCTGATGTGGATCAAGTCAAGGCCCAATCAGTCCTACTGTAGAATAGTCAACTCGGGTTGAGGTTGAACATCTATTGCCAATTTGGGAACTCGGCTCTAATAGTCTTAGGGCTGTTTGCTCAAATATTCCATTATAGCACAATTGTTTAGTAGGTATGGCGCCTGTGAAGGCTTGGTGGTCATGTCGGCAAAAAAGGGGAACATAGAGGTTGAGATAGGAATTTCCATCTTAGATAGGGCTTCGAGTTAGTATTCTTTGAGTGAGTCCTTGGAGTCCTCTAGCTCGACTTCATGTAATTAGTCTAAGGAGTTGATTCCTATCAGGGAAGGGGTGCAAATGTTGACACTCATCTCCTGCCATAAGGGTTCTTAAGGCTAAAGCCCACTGAAAGCTTGACCTAAGCCTCATAAGTCAATAAGAAGCATAGCCCAGACCATGCGGGCCCATCAAGACACTCGCACATGCTACGAATAAGTTTAAGCCTCGTCTTCCACTTAAAGGGCCTCTAAGCACCTCAGCATGCCTGACCACCACCTATAGTGTTACACACAACTCACTCCCATTCCTTCCCCTAAAGACCACAATCGAAGAAGCCATTAAGCTATGAATTGAGTACCTACTTAATCCATTATCTAGTTTCTCTCTCTTCATTTAATGCTGCTTGACCACCTACCACACATAACATACTGCTTAGCTACTAAACTAAGGTAGCTACCTACCGCTAAGAGAACAAGCCCATCCCTTAAGTTTTTTATAACCAGCAAAAGGAAGGATGTCCCATTAAATGCTGGCAGCACCACCTTATTAGATCCTATGCTAGTTAACTAGGATTCACTATGTGCCATCAATAGTAAGCACCTCTACCTATAAATAAGGGTAAGATCTTCGATTAAAGGGAGGTCACTTGCTTTTTCCTCTCCTGGGAACTCACTCTATACTATTTCTAATAGAAATTAGACTACGACCAACTCAAGATATGGCTAACCTATTCCAAGCCAAAGATAACCTACCGTACTCAAGGAATTAATACCAAAAGGCCGATAAAGGAAAGGTAGATAGCTCAGCAACAACTCTGTTAGCTGCCAAGAGGACTAGGGACTAAACAACTGAGGTCCTACGTCTAGAAAATAGTTTGACACAACATGAGGAATCTAGTGTCAACTAACCTTAGAGCTCGACAACTGTAGGCCAACCTTATAAGTAACTTAGCCAAGCATTGTAGGGCTTTCAAGACTGTGACCTAAACTAGGACATTCAATTACCGACCTTAACCAGTTCAGATCCTATTCATTCCAAGATAGCTTAGATGACCTGCATATCGACCTCCCTGTTAAACGCATAGTTTTGTCACTTGTAAATATTTTCTTTATTTTAATAGTTGACCTAGTCCTTAGGGTTTAAGGCCTTATACATTATTTATAGTTTTTTTGCCACTGGGGTTTTGCAATGTACTATAATTAGTAACTTTTGTCTGTAGCAATCAGTTTTTATCATCAATGAAGAATTAAGTGAATATTCTCAAGAGCATTGTCTCTTTCTCTTAAGCTTATTAAGCTATGCTTGATTATTGAGTTTTATTTGCTCTTTAATCCTTAGCATGTTCTTATCAAATGTCTTTATCTTGAGATTGTGGTGAACCCTTTCATTTGAGCAAGTTAATGAGTCACATACAACCTTCATTTGAAACTCTGAGCATTGGTTTGGTTTTTACAAGCCATATCGAAACCCATTTCGAGCTCAACCCCTGATATGTCTTGATGTATAATATCCATCTACATTCACATTCAAACCTTTATTCCACTTGCTACTTCCTCATTCTCATTGAATGTCGAATACCCATTCGTGGTTCATGTCTAATGTGTACTCCGAATTGTATCATCTTGGTATAAGAGCTTTAAGGAGACACATGTGTTACTGTTTTTCAAAGTTTAGTTCGTGGTTTGAATGTTTCTTTTAATTGTTGTTCTGTAGTGTAATGTGTTACTTAAGTTCATAGCAGTCATGGTATTATGTTGTTTGTACTAGTTGTTGAGTCATATAACAATGATTTTTGTAGTTGTAGTATTGTTTGTCAGTCGTAGGTAGCTGTAGAAATCACATAGTAGTAGTTCGTAGGTTGCTATTAGTTATATTTTGTTAGTCGTAGTGTTTTGGGAATTGTTTTAAGTGGTAGTTTTGTGTTGAGTTAAGTTGAGTATATCTTGTGTTTGTTGAAATCCCTCAGTAAGGTTGTTGTACGAATAAACTATGTTGAAAGATGGTGTCAACATCAGTAGAGAAATTCCTTGTGGTAGCCTAAGGAGACATGTTGATAACTTGGAGTATCAAATTCAAAAACTTACTGATTTTATTCAAGACCTTACTAGCTTAGTTAGAGGTTGCCAATGCGTTGATCGAGGTGAAAGGAGAGACCAAGTACCAACCGGCAAAAGTAATTCCAATGAGCTTAAAAATGATCAACAATAACCTAGACGAGCTGCCAAGCCGAAGAGAAGAGAAAACTGACCTAAACTAAGGAGGAGCAATGATAGGAGTATTGACTCCAAGGTAAACCAAAGAGCCCGAAGAAGAGAGCCAAAGCTGAGAAGAGATTGGGCAAACCAGACCTTCAACAGAAGTGGTCAATCCGGAGTGAACCAACCGGCTTGGAATGCAAAGGATGAGCCCTGAACACATAGTTGAAGACTTGACAACATCAAGCTTAAGTTGCCAACCTTCAGTAGTAGTAACCGACTCAAAGAGTTCCTTAACTAAGTTCCTTAAGTAGAAAAGTTATTCGAGTATTATGAATGCGATCATCAAACTAAGGTTAAGTTAGCCTCATTGTCCGTTATCGAGTATGCAAGTCTTTGGTAGGATAAGTTCATTACTAAGCGAGATGCCGAACGAGAAGAGTCGATCAAAACTTAGAGGCTTATGAAACATTTGATAAATAAACTATTTATGCCGATCAACTTCAAGTAAGAGATGCTCCATGCTTTCTAGGACTTAAGGCAAAGTTAAAATACCGTTTAAGAGTACTTACGAGAGTTTAAAACTTTGATGATCAGATGTGAGATTGCCAAACCCCAAGACAGTATTATTGCTAGGTTCCTAAGTAGACTATAAGATGACATTACTAATGTGGTGGAGCTTTAATCGTTTAACTCCTTAAACGAACTAATCTATTTGGCATTAAGGGTATAGAAACAAAAGAGAAGAAGGCACTAGAAGCCGATTAACCTATCTTAATAAGGCAACCCTGTGCCTAAGAGGTATGAAGAGAAAAAAAGACATGAGAAGAAAATGGAGAAAGAAAAGTTTAGCTAACTTAACTAAGCTAAGACAAAGAAAATAGAAAAGGAGAGAGTACCCAATACTAAGGCTCAAGAAGTTAAGTGCTTTAAGTGTATGGGATACGAATATATTGCTTCCCAATGTCCAAACAAGAGGGTCATGATTTTGAAAGGCGAAGGACCTAATGCTAAAGTAGAGAGTCGGAGTGACAAGAGCTCAGGAAGTAAGATGGAAGAGGTTAATGTCTATTTAGATATGGATGGACTCTTAGCCATGACGAACCAACAAGCCGACCTAAAAGAGACCTAAGTTAAAGGGAGAACTTATTCCAAATTTGATGTTTGGTGAATGGGAAGACCTGTTCCCTAGTTGTTGATGGAGGTAGTTGCACCAACATTGTTTCTGTTGAGTTGATTATGAGGATGAAACTATTAACCTGCCCACATCCTTGACCTTATGGACTAAAGTGGTTTAATGATAAGGATATAGTCCATATGTACAGGAGAGCTTAGATAGTATTCAAGGTAAGGCAATATAAAGATGAATTAGACTTCGATACGGTACCTATGAATGCTGCCAATTTAATTCTTGGCCAACCTTGAGAGTACAACTAGAGAGTGATCCATGATGGCTTCTTCAATACTTACACAGTTTGAAAGGATGGGAAGAGCTACTATTTGACCCCTATTAGTGTTGAAGAGATTCAAAGTAGCCTGACACCCATAGTAAAAAGAAAAGGTATCAGGAGCTTGTTTAGCATCCAAGCCCGTACTCGTTGCTTAAAGTAGAAGACAACTTCTTTTCAACCTTGCGATGATGATAGGAATTAACTTATAACCATCTTTAAGCTACAGTCGACCTATTCCAAGCTAAGGCCGACCTACCCCACTCAAGGCCAAGCTGATACCAAAAGGTCGAGAAAGGAAAGAAAGATATCTTGGCAATAACTTTATCAACTGCCGAAAGGACCAGAGACTAAACAGTTGAGGTCCTAAGTCTAAAAAATAGCTCAGCACAGCACTAGGAATCTAATGCTGACCAACCTTAAAGCTTAGCAACTGTAGCCCAACCTCACAAGCAACTTGGCCAAGCACTATAGGACTTCAGCGACCTCAACCCAAACCAAGACATCCAATTACTGACCTCAACTAATTCGAATCCTACTCATTCTAAGATAGCTCAAATGACCTACATACCAACCTCTCTATTAAACACATAGTTCTGTACACTTGTAAATATTTTCTTTACTTTAATCATAGGCCTAGTCCTTAAGGTTTAAGGCCTTGTACACTATTTACATTTTTTTGCCACTAGGGTTTTAGGATATACTATAATTAGTAACTTTTGTACATAGCAGTCAGTTTTTATCATCAATGAAGAATTAAGTGAATATTCTTAAGATCATTGTCTCTCTCTCATAAGCTTATTAAGCTGTACTTGATTATTGAGTGTTATTTATTCTTTAATCCTTAGCATGTTCTTATAAGTTGTCTTCATCTTGAGTTTGTGGTAAACCTCTTCATTTAAGTGAGTTAGTGAGTTGTATCTAACCCTCATTTGAGACCCCTAGCATTGGTTTGGTTTTCGTAAGTTGTATTGAAACCCATTTGTAGCTCAACCCCTAATTATGTTTATGTCTTGGTATGTGATATCCTTCCACATTCACATTCAAACCTTTATTCCACTTGCTACTTCCTTATTCTCATTGAATGACAAATACACATTTGTAGTTCATGTTTACTGTGTACTTAGAATCGTATCATTTTCTCTTTATCTTACCATTCTCCTTGTTAACTTGAGCATTAGAGAGACCTCATTAGCCTAGCCATAAGGGGCTCTATGTAGGTCATTTGCTACCTGTGATTGTTTCAATGTCAATTTTGGATTTGCCTCACCTAATTCCTTTATGCAAAATTGTTGGTGCTTGATGGGAATTAACCCACGACTATCTCCTAGCCAAGGTTGACCCTCTAGAAGAAGATGCCGACTTGTTCTAACCCGAGGCCGAACAGCTTTTGCCAAAGCCAAGCAAATGACAAAAGGCCGAGGGGAAGAAAAGAAGCAACTCTACATTAAGTTTGTTGTCTATCGAGAAGTCGAAAGATCACACAGTTGAGGATATGGGACCAAAGAACCACTCGGTACGGCCCTAAGAGACTAATGCCAACTCATTCTAGCACTCGGTAATTATAGGCTGACCTTTCTGGTGTCTCGGCTAAGCACTATGAGACTTTAGGAGCTCCTCTTCGAACCTGGACATCCAACTGCCGACCCCACCCATTTCGGATCTTTACTCCTTCTAGGACAAGCCGAGTAACTGCATACCAATCTTTATTAAGTGCACAATTTTGTATTCTTATATATATTTTCTTTATTTTATTTATGGCCCAATTCTTTAGGGCTTAAGGCCTTGTACATCATTTACAATTTTGCCATTAGGGTTTAAGATTTAATATAAATAACAACATCTGTAAACATCAAATATATATAAGTTAATATAGACAAAGGAGTATATTACTATGTTTTGGAATCTTTCTCTTTTTGAGCAATGCTACCCTTGAGCTAGCATTGTTGAATTATTAAGTATAAATTAAACTCTTTAATCTTTCCCTGCGTTCTTATTGATCTTGACTCTAAGATTGCGGAGAATCTTTCATTTGAACCGGTTAATGAGTTACATCTAACCGTCATTTGAAATCTCAAGTAACATTTGGTGTTCATAAGTTATATCAAACCTTATTTTGAGCTCAAATCCCTGATTGTGTTTGTGTCTTGGTGCATAATATCTCTTCACATTCACTGTCGAAATCAACTATTTCACTTCCTGTTCGTCGTATCCATTCGACCCATTCTGGGTTTTCAAGATCCACTGCATCTACCATTGTTTCCGTATCGTATCGGTGCCGAAGTCTAAAGAGATCGTTTTAACACGATTATTTTTCTTATACAACAAGGATTTCAACGAGCATTAACAACAAATCTAGAACAGGTTTTCTCTATTTTCTTTATTAATTATCTTTATAGTGAATTTCTTGACATCTTTTTTCTAATTCTTATTTTTTTTAATTTTTTAATTTATTTTCCGCATCCTTACAATATTTCTATCCATTAAATTAAACCATTTTTGTTGTCTAGCATCAAAATGTTTAAGAAACCTTTGTAGTCTCGGAGAATTCTCAAACATACATGTGAAAAGCTTCATCTTTCTAACGTAAACAGTCATATAAATATATGAACAGAACAAGATATGGTATAGATTTTATTTATTTATTATAATGACATGACCTGTTTGTCTCGGTACCACATAATTCAAGTGTGCGTCAGATTTAGATGCTTTATTATCTCGTACTCTTTCTTTAATCAAATTCAGGAGGTCCTATGAAGCCTATGCCCTGCTTGGTTAGGCTATTTAAGACGGTTAGTCTGAGAAACAGATCAATCTGAAGTATGCAAATTTCTTATTAAATTTGATACTACTACGTGTATATGACTACTCATAGTGAATTTATAATCAATCTGATTGACTTTACTGATGCTAGCCCAGTTGCTTCAAAATAATGAAGAATATTGACGATAAGTTGTGCAAAACTTCGACTCTGGTCTGTTATTCTTGCGAAAGAATTGGAAGAAAGAAAATTATATTTTATCTTATGCTTTCCATAAGTATATAGTCATTTTTATATTACTTAAAAAAAAAAGAAAATTATAGATATGAACTATGCTTCTTAGTTTTACAAACAAACGTCCTATAAATTTCTTTTTGACAAATACATAATCTATATTAAAAAATTAAGTATTAATATTAAATATGAACACATATTAGCTTTTCATTATTATAAACCACTGAGAATGTGTATATACTTAGTGATAATATCTTTTTCCTAGTTTCTACACTATCTTTTTACATAGTGCAACAAATACATCATGTTCATCTCACTTCACAAACTTTAAGCTTTGTAGTTAGAGGTAAATAACTCTAGAATATAAGATACCCACCTTATTCTATTTGACCAAGTAGGTTCCAAAAGAATATCAAGAGACACATGGCAAGTTAGAGATAATGATTTTCTAAAACTTGCTTCTATATGGTAAGATATGAGTATATGATACCTTATGCCCTAGCATTATCAATATTAGAGGCTCTCCCCAAATTCTATATGCAAGTGAACAAACCTTGACAAAAGACTATCAAAGTAGATCGAGATAATTAAAAACTTTTTGTGGATTGGTGTAATAGAGAAAAACTAAATACAGTGGGTTAAATGACTTTATGAAAGCAGTAAGGAGGATTAGGCCTAGTTAACCAAGCTATGAGAAACAAAGCATGTGCAATAAGAAGATATTGGGAATTGAAACATAGGAAAGTTGTATAGGTTGACTTAATGAGAGCTAAGCACATTAAATTGAGAGAAGAAAGGAATAAATGGAAATATGCCTTGCTCTTTTCAAGTGAAGAAACTAAAAAGTCATGAATGGATCAAAGCACATGGATATAAGACTTTGGGAGATGGCATAACTGTTGAATTTTGGTAGGATAAATAGGAGGAAACTCCACAGTGAGAGATATGTTTCAAGAATCAATCCATGACCAAAAAGCCTTAACTGTACAAGAATGTCGGAAGAATGAGATTACACAAAAGTTGGATTTCCAATTTCAAAGTACAATATGCCTCTCCTCATTTGGCAAAACACTTCCAATATGCTAAATGATCATCAAATTCAAACATGAATATAATCAAGAATTGAATTGTTTATACCCAATCATTCAAATATTTACTATACTACAAAATCATGATCTAAACTACTTGTAGTTATCCCCAAACAACTCGAAATTATATATTCCAATTACAACTTCAAGATCAATATTTTGTGAAATTCATAAAAAAATCAACCCTAAACTATTACACCCCGAATAAGAGAAGTTATAATAGTCCCGCCGTATAAACTAAAATAAGATAAAAACTGACCTTACAGTCGCTATTGTAGATATAGTCCACATAAAGTATATACGACTTAACCAACTTAAAGCATCCATTTTCATACTTGTGAATAATTGAACTTATAGTATAACTTTATAAAATACTTGTTCTATATAACCTGTTATCTCATATCACAACAATACTTACATAAACATCTTATATGTAGAGTTATAATTTACAATCATAATTTATCAAAAACCACAGGTTTTGCATACTATTTACAATAAGTTAGGAAACTAGTGAGCGTTTTAAGGAATTCTTAGTTAGTTTCCTTAAAACTCAAAAGAAATTCAAAAGCCCGGATTCAGTGGATTCTTCGTTCCTTACATTCCCAATCAATAGCACACTAACTTAAGGGTGATGGTATATGAACATCTTGATCTTTACTTAGTACCTATAAAAGAGTTTATGGAGATGTGAGTATAATTAGCTCAATAAATAGGACAGAGTCAAAAGAGTACCAAATAATCACAAGCAAGGTTATCAATTATGATGAAATGCAATGCAAACAGTTATTTGAATCATCATACAATGTTATTCGGTCCATTGTGAAGTTAGAGAAATTATATTCGTTCTAACCCGAATTGAGAAGTTTTATCGTAACTTAAATCAAACCAAACTTGAACTTATGCAATGGAGAATACTCTCCTCACATGACCACCTTCAAACTCTAACCTCCACCCTTGCTACGGCCTCCTTACCTATTGCTTAGTTTGACTAAGGATGGAAAAAGGATCATTTCAACTATTTTCATTGAAGGGAGTCGATATTTGGCTTGATACTCTTAATCGTTTTCCTTAACAGTTGTTATATATGTTCAATTTCGTTATAGTTAAATTATTATTAGTTGTATTTAAGAGTAACCAAACAAGTTTACACAATATAGAAACGATACAATCATGTAGAACAGCATACTAAGGAGTTCAACTCCTGTTACAATTGAATACCAAACATACGCATGGCATGCGTACATACAACTAGTTACAATCACAAACAGTGGTAATCTTAAGTCTTCGAATACTTTAATATAGTATTGCAACAAGGGGTAAAACTACGATCCCAAATTACCTGTTCAGATGCTCACTATAGGAGATTCAGGTCATCGGCAATCTAATCACTAAGGGATCCTATATACATAAAATCTAAATTTAGTTTTCGTATAGTTACGATAACACTAAGGTTTTATCTAAAACAATTATATATATATATATATAAAGTATATTATCATAATAATATATAGTTTTATTATATAAGTCAAATTAAGTTATTAATTATTAGTAATATACATAATTATACTATTACATATAATATATCATTTCGATCGTATCAAAACGTATTTTTAATCAATTAAATCACATTTCAATTACAATAGGGTTATCATAGTATATAAATTCGTAACATTATAGAGATATAAGTTATATTACCTAAGATAATCCGATTTTAGTAAAAGTAGTGTCATTGGATTCATACAAATCCAATGACACGTATTATGGATCCTATTTATAGATATGACTTTTAACGGGTAGCTCAAGATTTTAATACAATTATACATATCTAAATAAATATTATCATATTATACGTATTTTATGTTATTAAACTATACTTTACCTAATTTGTCAATATAACTCTATAATATGAATATTATCTAACCCTGATACACATATAACATATCTCGATCATTCAAATATCATTACATATATTAAAAATATACTTTTTATCAAATTTGACCAATACATGTATAGGTAGTTTTCATTGCATTTTTTATCATATTTAGCCGGTTATTATTAAAAATGGTCCCAATTTGTAATTGAAACTATTTTACTACGTAAATTCTTAGTAAATAGCTCAGGTTATCAAATAATTCCTAAAAAATTTCTATAGACTCCTAAAAATATTGAAAATTCAATCATCACTTAGTTTCGTATTATTGATTCATCACCTATATACTTAAAATTACAATTTTACCCTTAAATTGCGTTTAATTACCCAATTATTATTATTTTTACACAAAATTATTTCCAACCTATCCTAACAACACTATAATTCACTAAAAGTCAGTATAGGTCAGTTTTTATAAATTAATTTCACAAAACCTATTTATTTCATATTTTCACCCTATTTTCACCTTATTTTTAGGTTGAAAAATATAATAAATATTAAAAATACTCAAATAAAAAATTGGGCTACATAGCAATTATCTATATATCATGTATATCTTACAAAAAAAATTTGAGTTAAAAACATCATCATTTGATACATTTATTTTGAAAGTCAAAATTTGGATAAATAATAACTTTCTTAAGTGTATTAAATATTCAAAATTTTACAACAAAAAGAATATCACACAACATCATATCCAAAATAATCTAAATATAAATTTTTCCAAATTTTTCTAAGTGGATTTGCTATTTTTTAAAAAATTATTGAAAAATAAGGCAAAAGATTGACCTAACTGTTCTTAAGTGCTCCGGTAACCGGCGGTAGATGAGGGGTTATCGGATGGCCAAGGCACAACGTGAACTGGTGGTGGTCAATCGGGTTCTACAGCAAATTCACTTTAGGTTCGGCTTCTATCTTTACTCGGTAATTCCCCTGTTTTTCTCTTTTTTTTTCAACGATTTTTTCTAATTTTTTTCTTTCATTGATCTAAACTCCAAATGTCTAAACTTGGTCTAATTGAGGTCATTTGGTATTTATAGATTGCAATTGCAACCAAAAGGGATTTTCTTTAAATTTTTTTTATCCTTTTGTCCTTAATTTCTAAGGTAGTAGTGTCCATACTCCATACATTATAAATTCACTCTTGAATTAGCCTTGAGGAGTAAACAAATTAACGCCACGGTGAAATCCAGCTTGTCTAGCAATTTTAATGGCTTTTGGATAAGTTTTGAGGGATATTTTGCTTAAATATTAATATTATATATATATTATTAGTATTTAGCTATTTTATTAATATACGGTTATATATCCTATGTATATATCACGTATAGTATATAACTATACTCATATAATTATGCTTCTAACATCTCTTTTATTTTTAAGAAATTTTTCTCAATTATTTTTATGAATTCAACACATAATATATACAATTAAGTAATTCGAGGTTAATTTACAGGTATAATTATTATTTATACCAGATATACTTATAAAAATATGTTTATATTCACATAATAAATTATATTATATTATCTCATTTTATAACTTAATTAAGTTATCTCTAAATCCTCAGTACATTTTGTCATGCCCCAAAGCGGCAGAGTCATAACAGCCCCGTTGTGTAACCATTTTAAAATAGAAGTTGACCTTATAACCGCTATCTTAGACATGATCTATACAAGGCGTCCACGAATAACCCGCTTTGAAGTAAACAGTTTGTAATTTAAATAAATCATTTACCTAAAAAAGTAAGAAAATATATATATACACTATAATTCAGTTATTACAATTAATGTTTACAATGTTTCACCATAATATATTTCCTAGTTATTATATTATTTAGAAATGAAAAATTTTAAAATAAAAGTTTAAACCTTAAAAATATGTGTTTATTCTTCAAATGTTTTTCCTCACTCTCTAGGATCCAACAGTTGCTAGCTTCAGAGTAATTGTAAGCCGCTTCTTAGCCAGCACCTGCACGATTTCTATAAGGATGTGAATAACCACAGCTCAGTAAATTAGGATGGAGGACTTAAAACTATACCATAAACATAACAAGATTATCAACCAACTTATTAGGTGCAATGTATGTTCAAGTAAATGCCATTGCACGACGTTGTCCGGCCTATCATAAGATTAGAGAAATTACGCTCACTTTAATCCAGGTTGAGGAGTTGCCATTAATGCAATAACTCACGACTAAACACAGGCTTATGTAATGGAGATACAGCTCCTCCCACAACTGCCTTCGAACCATTGACTTCACCCTCGCCACGACCTCTTCTCCTGTCACTTAATTCGACTAAGGATGAAGAACAAACCATTATACAATCCTGCGCTATCTCTTTCAAAGAGGTCGATATTTGGCTGAAGAATCTTAGGTTTTCCTTAATGGGTTGTCATGTAGGTCCGATTATGATTACAAGTTGTATATTTGATTAGGTCTAGTTTAGGATGATCAATCGTTTCATACAAATCATACAATACAAGCTAGAACAATAAACAGAATCATAACATCACTCATAATCAAGCACATACACACAGCCAACTGTCTAACAAGCACAACCAAGCATAATCTCAAGCCTCCAAAATACAGCAACGTATTAATCCTAACTTACCTCAACTTCTTGCTCACTTACTCGAGGTTCGGTTCGCTCAGGCCATCACCGATCATCCTTATAATACAAATGTGGTTTTAGTTTTTCATATAACTATTATAAGTTAGTTTTATCCTATAACGCTTATTGTTATCTTTTGTTTAGGGTTTAATATGTTCAATTGTCTAGGTTCTCAAATCTTTTACAATTATTCTAGGTTTGGGGTTAAGTTCGGGTTCAGTTTCCGCATCGTTTTTTAAATTTAGTTCTAGTTCAATTTCTAAGTACTGTTTTATACCCAAACTCTAGAAACTCGTTTCAACTCATAATGTGAAATTAATCACATTATTTCGAGATATCCTAAATACCATAATTACCCCTATTCAGTATTTTATTATACTCGATACACTTAAATCCTTAATAGTGTATCGAATTTGCTCTTGATGTGAGAAATTTTTATATTTTTCATATAATTACATAAATTTAAGATTTCTATCAGATTTATTATATATCCCTATTATTTATATAATATCAATTTTTATTCTAATATCTTCTATTTATTATATTTCTAATAATTACATATTATGTATTATCACCTATTATGTATATAATACACATCTAATATTTCTAACATTCTAATTACCATCTCCCAACATCAATTATCATTTCAAAATGTCTAAATTCATCATAAATCATATTTTACACCTAATTACCTTAATTTACAAAATTAACTTAAAATTTACTATTTTTCCCTATTACTTATTTACTACATAATTAGCCTAATAATTACATCTAACATCTTAAATGCTACAAGTATCATACTTCATCAGATTTCAACATCCTAAACATATAATTATTCACTAAATCAGTAATTAACTATTTAATTACTTAATTAACTATTTAATTACTTAATTAACCTTAAATTACCCATTTTATGTCTCATTTTAAGGCCTAATAATTACCTAAAAATTTCAAAAATTAATTTTTGAAAACGGGCTTCATAGCACGTTCTATACCATCTAAGTAGTCTACACAAAAATTTTAAGCTCAAAACTATACTCCTAAGATAATTTATTTCTAAACCGAAACATGCTCGGTTTTGCATGATTTCTTAAGGACCATATATCACGGGATAAATTTTCATCAAAATAATATTTTTCCTAAAAACTACATACTAAAATATTCCAGAATAACAAAATTCATAATTTTCTAAGAATATTTACTATTTTTATAAAATTACACAAAATCGGACTGAAAATCAAAATCACCGGTTTGGGTGACTCTAGCCATTGTGGCCTTGTCGGTTGGCCGGTCTAGGCACTGCCACCACCGTGTGGTGGTGGTGGCCGTCCACTCTCAAGTACTCGTCTAGTGTTAGTTCCTCTTTAAGGCCCTAATTGCATAGATTTTTTGTGATTTTTTCTAAAACCCTAATTTACTCTCAATTTCACCTCTCTTTATCTTTCTTACTCTCCAAACTGACCAAATGAGCTTTTGAAATTTTTTTGCTATTTATAGAGCTTTAGGGAAATTATTGTGCTTTAAATAGACAAGACAATTGCCTTATCTCTTCTTTTTTCCACTTTCTATTTGTTTCATTTCAATTGGTTGGTTTCCTTCTTTAATTTTCAGATTGCCTTGCCCCACTTCTAGAATTTTCCTCATTTTTCTATATTTTTCCTTAATTAATCATAAATTTTATTTAATTATTTAATATTATTTTAGCACATTTCACGTATTTTAAGTAATTACGCGTATTTCTACCTACATGTAAATTCATATATAGTACAAATAAATAATCCTAAATATTATTTAGGTTATTTTATGATTTTCAGTATACATATAATTTATCTCTAACGATTTGTTAATTATCGAAATATATTTTACGCATTTTCGATAAATAACAAGTAATATACTTAAAATTTTAAAGTTTTATATTCTTTTATTTTATTGCTTATTTTCTTAAATTCAAATTGATGGGATTATTTTTACTAATATTCCTAACTTTACTTTATATAATTTAGGCTCGATCAGATCTTTCAACCTATCGGAACCTCGAGTAGCGGTTTGTAGGGTTTACACATTTCAAGCTCAATTTTAGGGATTCTGAGTAAGTTTATACTATATTAAGTAGTCATACTTCTAGGAGTAAATTGGGATTTTGGATCACTATTTTCAAAATCTAACTTTACTAAGTAACTTCAACTAACTTTTATATCATAGTCATAAAGTTTGAGCTCAATCAAATAACTTTTCCCTAAAAGCCATAAATTTAGGCTTGATTATACTAAACACAATTTTAAGGGCTCACATAAATCATGCTATAACTCGTGTCCAGACATCTATACACCCATACATGTAAATTAGCATACTTAAATTCATTCAATACTTTATCAAATATCTAAATCAATTCATACATCATCAAATCAATATTTGAAACAATAGTCATTAACATCATTGCAAGTGGCAGCAAAGATTATTTCTCCCTTATCCACATATCAATTCAACAAAACTTTAATCACACATGATCAAATCACCAATGTATATTACATGAATCATCAATTAAACATTAAGATCTCCAAAGTCCAAACAATATCTAAGGTGCTACATTATATTCCATTTGACTTTCTAAAACTATGTACTATTTATTGAACACTCCAAATCATCAATCAACCATATAATTTTCGAATTAAATATAGAGACCAAAAGTTTTTACCTTGATATGTAGCTTTATTTCCCTTGAACTTTATTTTCAACCTTATAACTCTACAACTACCCACTTCAATACTAAGAACAACCATTGTAACTTCAAATCTTGCAATTAGAATTAGTATCTATATCAATAGATGGGGAGATTATACTAAATATAACTAAGATTTAAACACTAAATCAATTATTTTCTTAAAATCACTCACTAATTCTCCATTCAGGCCATGTCATTCACGAAGTACCTATTCTAACACTTCAATCTTCTTGATATTACTCTGATTCCATGATTAGAAGAAATATAAGTTACTAATCTATTGATTAGATTGAAATTCAACTTAAATTGAAGTTACTAATTTATTGGAAGACTAGTATTCACACCATTTGGTTACAGGTATATGGTATCCTCTTCTCCTCTTCTTTATTGGATGTTTTTGAAGACACAACCTCTTTTCCTCAAGTGGATTTAAATAGTTAAGTTACTTCTCTACTCTTCCTTAGTTAAAGCAGAGTCTAGGCGTATTTGAATAATTTTAACATTCTACCACTTTAAAATATTTTGCATGATCAATTAACCTAAATTTCCCTATGTAATTTCATTCTAATAGATATCTAATTTTAGCTATACAATTATTGAATAAAGAATTGTGAACTATTAGTAGAGGTGGGCATAGTTCAATTTGGTTCAATTTTTCCTTCAGACCAAATCAAACCATAAAAATACATTTCGATTTTTCATAATTTTGAACTATACCATACAATTTGGATTGAAAATTTTCCTAAATAATAAAATTTCAAAATGGTTTGATTTGGTTTGTTCAAGTTAGTTTGTAGATTGAACCATATTTTGTAGTATAGGATAATATGTTTATATAACATGTAATCTCATATACAAAGTGCTTAATTCATTTAATAATATCAAGCATTAATATCCTATTAGAAGTCCATCAAGTCAATATCCATGTCATTAAGAAATTTAAATATTTATTAATAACTAATTTTATTTATAAAAATAACATATAGAATAAAATTTAAGTCAACATATATGTATGATTTATAAATTTTAGTAATAAAAGTTCAATACATATACGTTTCAATAAATGTAAATCAAAAGTCCTTTTTGAGTGTTGTGTTACAACATAAGAAACTCTTTAGTTGTAAGCAAAAACATTACTATGTTTTATATAAAACGGTTTAGTTTAATTTTATGAATTAGTTTGGTTTATTTTTTCAAAACAATTATAAATTAATAGTTTAGTTTGGTTCGATTTGGTTTGGTTTGGGAATTTTTAAACCAAATTACCAAAAAAAAAAGTCATATTTTCGGTTTAATTTAATTCGATTTAGTCCTCTTTTTTTTCCCAATCCCTAACTAATAGCATGTCCACATACTCCATTAGTTGCATAGTAAATATCCTCCTTGCCAAATTATCTTAATTAGGTAATACTAATGTCCAAATCTTATATGAAGTGCTATTGTAGTAATTTTGGTTAATAAGACTATACTTCTTCCTAAATTTTTCTTGATTTAATTTACTTGAAATTTCATCAATTTCTTAATTAATTTGAATTTATGGAACACTTAAAATACCCTTCTTGGATTAATTATTTAGAACCAATCACTTAAAATTCCTTTTATAATTCACTGCTCAGAGTACTTCTCTTTATTCATTTCTTGTTATCAAATTGTTATAAATGTGAACTAGTTAATCGAACTAATGAAATAAATTACATGAAAATTTTTTCCAAATCATATGCCACATCGATTTATGGTTCGATCATAAAATCAATTTAATTTAAATACTCATGATTCATATCATATATTTGATCTCACTCACATCGTTTTATTTCCTTGGAAAAATTTTTTTTTAAAAAAAAAAAAAGGAAAACCACAAACTACCTCTTTTGTTCCTTATATCCAGAAACCGAAAAACAATTATCAAAGTATTTTGGAGTATATCCCATGTCTGCGCTCGAATCATTTTACCATTCCATCCCTGATTACTGTACATATTATTTAATTGCTTCTCTCATCTGCCGCAGATATCTAAACACCCGTGCACCGTGCACGTATTACAAAAGCCATCCATAAACATATGCACTGAAGTGAAGCCTGAAGCCCAAAGCACAGAGAAAATCAACTGACGAACGAACCTCATGCTAAATTATTTTGAACCTTTAATCACACAAACCTTGGAAAAGCAAATACGTAAAACATTTTTCACCAAACACACGTAACTAAAAGATCATATTTCTGTGGAAACATCAAACGCGACCTCTACGACTACGTACTTAACGGAAACTTTATTCAATGGAAGCAACCAAATAAAGCTTTAAAGCAATTCCATTTGTTCGTTCTGGAGGATGTTCCACTTCGACTGTCTTCACCATACCCACTATTCTGACCTCCATCGTTGGTGGCATCATCGGGGTCAAAAGTCCTCATATTGAAGTGGTAGTTCCTGGGAGATCCAAAACACTCCCTGTTAATGTAATAGGGATTCTCAAGAAATTCGAAAGAAGAGAGAGAAGCGGAATTGAGGATGTACATAGTGAAGATTTAGTGCTGATCGGTTGGGAAGAGAAGGATGAATAGAGATTGGAAAATGAAGAAAAGTTGGTTTTGCTAGAAGGCTGGTGAGTTATAGCGAATTTGCGAAGAAAGGACGGCCAGCAGATCTTATATAGGCTCCGAAGACAACAAAAAGTAGTTGAATGGAGATGTAATGCGGACAAAGGAAACAACCATGCTCTTTCTTTTGGCAAACCGATGACCTCACTATAAGTCTTTCGTTCTATAAGACTTTCAATGAAGATGTTATAAAAATGTTATCGAATACAATTCATTATATTACATTGTCATTTTCATTATATTTATAATTTTTTTGTATATATACTTTTTGTAATTTGTTTTTCTTAGTAACAAAATTTACACAGAGTTCTGGGTATTGATTTTATATTTTTATAAATTGATAATTTTATTTTAATTGATATATATGCCACAAAAAAAAAAGTAAAAAGTTATTTTTCTAACATTTTACAAAGTAAGTAGAGTATTAATCATCAATTCACAAAAGGATTAAGATTTTTTATTCAATATTAAATTATATTATCGGTGCATTTCTTGGATAAAATCTCTTTGTGTACATAAGATATCTTAAAATGATAATAATAAGTAAATTTTTTTGCCTAAAATTCCTATATTAATTTGAATAATGCAAGCCTGTCCCTCCCTCTCCCACTCTCACAACTATTCATCCCTTCCTGAAAAGAATGCATGTCGTATCATTATACTATATATATATATATTCTTTACCGTGTGCATTATTAATTATATAGTTTTGGTTTCTCTAGGTTATGTATCACGTATATTGGATTAGTTAAAAGGTTCATAAATTGCAATCTTCTATTATTTATTTGTTGTTTGAGCTTTGAATAGTAAAAATATGTTGTGTTATAGCTTAAAATGGATGGAGTCTTATTGTTATTCATGCTTAGCCCGCTGTGGTTTTTTAATTTTTTTAATTTTAGCTTATTGAATGGTGCGAGCATAAAGGTGTTAATATATGTAAATTATACACGATATCCGCTATTTCATTATTGCCATTTAGGCGGAACGACATATGAAGTATTGCTAATCTGAAGATTTTCTCTGTCGATTTTGGAAAAAAATTGAAAACTTTGTCTATAGATCCAAAAATGACTAACTTAGTAGCAAAAGAGAGGGATGAGAGAGGAACTGTCTCGAATATACGAGACAAGACAGATATGCTTGAGAGAGAAAAGCGGAATTGAGGATGTACATAGTGAAGATTTAGTGCTGATCGGTGGGGAAGAGAAGGATGAATAAAGATTGGAAAATGAAGAAAAGGCGGATTTGCTAGCAGGCAGGTTACATCGAATTTGGGAAGAAAGGACCGAAAACACCTCAACGAGGTACTTGGAAAGACGTTATATAGGCTTCGAAGGACCCAATCAAATAACAACGACAGATGTCAAAATGACTATAATGCCCATAAAGTATTCGAAGCCATGACGTTTTTCTGGCAAAGGGAAACAGCCGTGCTTTTTCGTTAGGAGCCATAAAGGGGTTTTCACTTCTTCAGATTGCATTGCCCGAAAGCATATCAACGAGTTACATATCAAACTCTAACCATGTCAGAGAAACAACCGTCCTTTTTCGATACGATACCATAAAGGTGTTTTTCCTTTTTCAAATTGCGTTGCTTATTATAAATAGCTTTTATTATTTTTTACAATAACTAATAAAATTAAATTTCATTAATAAAAAGTAATAGTTAATTAAATAAAATTTTATTAAACACTATTTATTCACTAATAACTCTACTATAAATAATAATTACATTGTTAATTCTATAAATCTTTCGATAAAGGTATTATAAAGAAATTATTGAATACTTTTCATTATACTATGTTGTCATTTTCATTATACTTGCAATTTTCTGTATAAATACTTCTTGTAATTTATTTTTCTTAATAGCAAAATTTACATGAGTTCTCTATGTTGATTTTATTTTTTTATAAATTGACATTTTTATTTTAATTGATATATATGCCTCAAAGAAAAAATAAAAGGTTATTTTTCTAAACTTTTACAAAGTAAGCAGAGTAGTAATAATCAATTCACAAAAAGATTTAGATTTTTTATTCAATATTAAATTATAATACAAGTGCATTTCTTCAATAAAATCTCTTTGTGTATATAAAATACTTTAAAACGATAATAATGAGTAGATTTTTTCTCCTAAAATTCTAATATTAATTTGAATAATGTGAATCTACCCTTCCTTCTTCCACTCTCACAACTATGCATCTGTCCCTAAAAAGAATGGTTGTCTGTATCATTATACTATATATATATATATATATATATTCTTTGCCGTGTATATTATTAATTATATAGTTTTGGTTTCAATAGGTTATGTATCACATAAATTAGATTAGTTGAAAGGTTGATAAATTGCAATGTACTATTATTTATTTGCCCATAAAATTTTGTGATCAAGGTGCTTATTGTATGAGCTTTGAATCTCATAAAAATATGTTGTGTTATAGCTTAAAATGGATTGAGCCTTATTATTATTCATGCTTAGTCTGCTGTGGTTTTTTTTATTATTTTAATTTTAGTTTATTGAATGGTGCGAGCATAAAGGTATTAATATATGTAAATTATACACGATATCGACTATTTCATTATTGGCGGAACGACATATGACGTACTGCTAATCTGAAGATTTTCTCCATCGATTCAGGAAAAAAATTAAAAACTTTGTCTATAGCTTAGTAGCAAAAGAGACGAGAGAGGAACTGTTTTCATGAATATATGAGACAAGACAAACATGCTTGAGAGAGTCTCTTTCCATGCTTTATTCATGGTTGAGCAAGTGATGATGCACATTTTATATATATATATATATTGTATACCATATTTAATTACTAAATTTTGATACAATGTGCCATGCATTTCGACTCTACAAAACATTTTTCTGACACATGTAGGACGAGCTTTTTAATCTATTAGAAGAAAGTATAAAATACTAGTAAAAGCAAAAAAAGATTTATTAAGTATTATATATAACATATTATACATCGTAATAAGTATTAACGATGCTCTTTAGATATAAACCCTTCAAATCCATCCTAATCTAACGAGTCTTGCCACCTGGGGCTCGTTGCCATGGGCTCTAACCCTAGGCCTAGATTGACATAGCCCAAGAAGCCCTTCAATGGCTATAAGTCACAAGATGAGGACGAGAGACCAAGTCAACACCCACTTCCGATATACATGGGACATGTTTAATAACATGACCTCGCTCTCTATACTTATGAGGGAGGAATTTTTTTTACTAACTGTCCTCCAACTACCAACACTACTCCACTATAAATATCGGTTCATTACTTAATAGTAAGTGTCTTTACACTTTGCACATTAATCTTGCATATTACTTCCAAGTGTCCTTTGCTCTTCAAGAATTCTCTATTGATTTAAACATTGGAGTGGCTATGCTGAACAACACTTCAGCATCCCCTTGTAATGTTTTGTTTTACAGGCTTACTATGCACGGAACCCAATCACTACTGGCAAATATCTTAAGACGACATTTGGTACCATTTGAGGGAAGCTCCTAAGACTAAAGTGGGAGGCCCATGCCAATGACCTTACGCTACGGTACCGAACACTCAACTACCAAGCTTCTATGAGGTCTTACACCTTCAGTGATTGGGCTATCTAAGGAAGGTGGGGATGACCCCATGGAAATGGTAAGCTACTTAAGCAAGCTTATGCCGTAGGTAAGTTTTTGTTACTTCTACATTAACGTGCTTCACTTCTCATTATATTAATGGTAGCTCGTGTTTCTCTACAGTACCATGGTCAGGTGCTACTTCAATTGAATAAATATGATGCCGATCAAAGAGAGATAAAGGGCTTTAGGGAGGTGTTAGGCTAAGCTGAGAAGTATCTGTGAGACGTAGATTCTTCTACTAATAAATACTCAGAAAAATTCTCCAAAACTAATCGGTGCCTGTGTCACTCTTATGTGCAAGTAGCAAGGCTTCAAGCGCACTTGAAGGATGCGGAAAGAGTGGGATAAAGTTAAGAAGGCAATGAAGAAGGCCGACAACCTGAAGGCTCGGCTACAAGACGAGCAGAAGACAAAGGGTCACCACTCTTAGCGGTTAAATGAGGAGGAGGCTAGGTCCCAATTCGAGAAAGAGAATATCAAACTAAAGGTGTTGGTTGCGAGGCTGCAAACCAAGCTGGCAATGAAGGTATCTGAGTGCAAAAGTACTAGAGACACTTCGTTGGAAATAGCCAATATGAAAGTTAGGTTGGAGCAGTAGGTCCGAGAGCTGCAAGGAAGGGTTTCAGAGATAGAGGAGATAATCCTGGTTGGAGAGGTTCTCAGCAATGCCGCTACGAAGAAGGTTGTGGTCGATTATCGAAAGATGAATAAGTGGTTGGAAAAGCTAGAAGACTTGTTCATTAATTACCCCTGCTATATAAATAGGTAGGTACTCTCCCACCATCCAGGCCTTGACTTCAGCTTCTTGGGTTTCATAGATGCCCCAACTTTCAGGGAGAAGAGGGCGGCCAAAGCGTAAGAAAAAGAGGTTGCGCAAGTGGTCGATGAAATTCTAAGCACCTCTTCTACTATTAGGGCTAAGCAAATTGCTCATAGATCCATTCTTTCCCCAGTGGCTTGGTAAGAGGTCGACCCAAAGGATGCCACTACTAAAGATCAAGATCAGGGCAATCCTTTTGCTAACCCTCATCAACAACCTCTCACCTTTGCTCCAATATAAGGCCGATCTCCTCAAGCGGCACCATTGGATCAATGCTCCGAGCAGATCGAAGCTTTGGATTTGTTAAACCCGTATAAGATATCAAGAGAGGGGGAAAGTGAATTGATATATTTAAATTTTTGAAAACTTTTTCTTTAAAATGAAATTACCCCTCTTAACAACTTATAGTGGTAAATAGTGATAAATAATGATAATTTAATGATTCAACTGATAATAAACCAAATTAAAAGAGTATAAGAAAGGAGAATATCAAGCAAAGATTTTATAAAGTTTCAGACTTCTACCTACTGCTTTCTTCTAGCTCCACTATTAGGAACCTAATCTACTTCACCGGCATCATTCCACTTAATCTACTAAATCAAATTACAAACAAATTACAAGTATTCGTCATAATGACTTTACAATACTCTAATCTGCCTATCTAGCTTATCTACAATCTAGGCTAATACAGATCTACATAATACAAACTATCTTCTCTCTATAATAAAGTATAGAGATTACAAGTAAGAACAAAAATACAAGTTTCAAATAATTTTGCACTTAAAAGAAATAACGTTTGTTGTAAAACTTTGATTCAGTGCAACTCTCTAAAGAAGTGTCTGAAGGACTTTCTAAAACTTTTCAGAAGGTAAAAACTGATAAAGAATTTTTTTGTAACGATAATTTTTCTTCAAAGTTATATCCTAACGTTTTGCATCCTTCCTTCTTTTATATTGAGTTCTTCCAACGGCTAAAAATCTAAAGATTATCTTCACTTCCATATTTATCCAATCGTTAGTTATTTAAGATAATTCCTTGGATATTTTCGTGAGAAGATCTCAATCATTTGAAAATTCAAAGCTAATTCTCCTTATCTTATTTAGATCAGATATTCATCAATCCGTAATCACCAGATAAGTTTTGATTTGAATTTTAAAAAGATTAGCTTTTATTAGCTATTTCTGGATAAGCCTTGTGTTCAAATTTTGAAATCCCACAAAAATTGAATCAACCTTATCCTTATCCAAGATTGTGTATATCTTGATTTATCCAAATATATTTTCGCCTAAAAATAATCCCCATGGAGCATGATTCCATCTTGAGTGAAATGGGATTAAATGCATTTTCCTAATACACTTAATTTAGTGGAGCTAAAGCTTGATTAATTCGAATCTAATTTAAAACTATTTTCAATGTCATACATCTAGACTTACTTTTTGAACAAGCTTTTGAAGAATATCAGCCTTTAGTTTCTAAAGTCTCTAAATAAGTTTCTGAAGTGCTATACCAATTCTTCTTATAAAAACTTCTGAAATACGTTTTGAAGATTTTCCAGACTAGTATATTTTCAATCCATTCAAAGCTTCTAAATACAACTTAGTTTTGCGATTTTGAACTTTTAGTTTTGCGATTTTAAACTTTCTAAAGAACTTTCTAAAGAACTTTCTAAATACCTGTACACTTGTTAATTCATTAGTGTTCTTTTCTTTTTGTTACCATCAAAATCCATGAAAGATATCTAACAGGATTTTTCTGAGTTATCGGAGCTAGCTGATCTAAGGAGATAATGTGTTTGTTTGTGTTTTTTTTTTTTTTTTTTTTTACTATATGTATGCCAGGTTAGGATGCCAACCTTAACTACATAATTTTATAATCAATAAATGAGATTTTCTACTTGCCTCCTCTTATACACTCGCTTTTCCTTATTTTTCTTTTGAATATATTCACGTAAGAATTCCTCTATACAAGGGGTACTTCCCCTTGCTGAGGTTACCCTAGGAGGTCAGGTTGATGGCGCTCTGACTTGTTTAGGGCGACGTTGAAACATCAAGTCTAAATATTAGGAAGCTCAAGTTCGATGGGAAGGATTGCTTTCGACCTGAATGTTAGGCTAAAGGGGGTCTCACTTGTAGAAATACTATGGGTGGTCTTATATCCCTATAAGATATTGAGCAATTCATCTAGCTTGGTTACATGGGCATATAACCCAAGTAGGGGAATTAAGATGGAGGAACACATAAGTGATGGGGAGAGTTAAATTGGGCTTTATAACTAATTGGGCGACTTAAATTGTGTCAAATATTTAAATCTAAACCATGTGATCATGTGAGGCTGGCTTTCTAAAGCAACATGGTCGACCTTTGCATCATTGAGACCAAGCCTCTTTTAACCTCCGATTAAGACCATCCCGATCCACTGCATCTGAAAGTCTATCTCCTTGAGCAGCTTGACCACCACGTACTCATCCTGCCAACCTTTCACTGAATCCATGAAGCTGCAAAATAGCTTCTTTCCCCAGACACAACTAGAGGTGATACAGATTCGTGGATGTATACATGGACCAAATATTGCACATAACCAAAGGGGGTAGATTTAAGCCACGAGATGACTCGAAAAGTAAATGATAGTTGAGGGATAAGCAGGGGTTCCTGTGTATCGATGATAGATATGATGCACCAACGCCTCACACGAGCTTAGGTCACTCTTGATATGATGCACAAGTATAGCCAGAAGTCACTCGCTATTAGTCCATGCTCGAATAGGCTAGATAAGAGTAGCTCAAGAGTAAACAATAAGGACACTTAGCTCAAGAGAGTAAAAAAAGGTTCAGTGTATTTTTCTATATATATTCTACGTATATATTATGTGAGTATTTATAGTACCCTATTAGGGTAAATCCTAAATAATATAAAATTACATAAATGGATCCTTAGCTACTAAGAAAGGAGAATAATTTACAAGGAAAAACAATTAGTCGTGCAAAAAGAATGTTCACTATCAGAAAGGACGGTGCGAATGTCAAAAAGGATACCACACACATGTTTTACTCAATTTGTAATCCTAATAACACTACAGGCCAAGCGGGAGTAAGTCTCTGATCAGGTTTGTTTGGCATTGGTAATTCAACACCTTGACAGTTGGGGTTGGAGAACGACTTACATTCCGGTCAGCCTCAAATGGTCTGCTCTTCACAATTGTCAACTTAGCCTCGGTACTATGGAGATGGTTGCATTCTTGATTGGGCACTTAGACCGGGGTGTTTTGGAGGGGTCGGCTCCACATGTTGTCTAATCACCTCGGCAGCTTCCTGGAGGGTGTGAAGAGCGAAATAGTTTGGCAGGTCGAGCTAGGGAAAACACTGCTCTTCAGTGCTTAACTCTCTTCAAACAACTTGACAAACCGTATAAGAAAGTCCCTAGACTCTAGAGCAAGTGATCGGTCTTTGATCCCTATCATCCCCTTCAGGTTAATTGAGATTTTTGAGATTTGGGATTAAATCTGGTTTAGCTTCAGGTTATTAGTCCTTAAGAGTGTAAGGTTGGAGATCAACGATGTTAAAGAAGTCCAAGACTCCATATCCTTCAAGTAATTCAATCCTATAGGCATTGGGATTGATCTTTTCAAGTACTTTGAAAGGTCCGTTAACTTTGGGAGACAACTTACTCTTCCTCAAGTTTGGGAACTGATCCTTACTAAGATGTATTCAAACCAAATCACTTAGTTGAAACTCTCTCTTTATCTGTCCTTGGCTCTGCTTCTTGCGCTTAGTTTTAGCCCAACTCAATTGCTCCACAACCTGTCAGTGCATAGCTCTAATGGCCTTAACTCTTTCTACGGCTAGCAGATCACCATCATCAGTCCTAAGCTAGGGTGCTTAATCCATCAGGAGCTCGAGGTTGAACCCATAGGCAACTTCAAATGGAGACATGTTTGTTATGTTGTGGGCGGTCCGATTGTAGGTGAATTTGATGATTAACAGATACAAATCCTAATCGGCCATGTTTCGTTTAATAGCAACCCGTAGTAAGGTTTCTACAGTTCAATTGACAACTTTGGTTATCCATCGATCTGTAAATGGTAAGACATATTGTACAATAGCTTAGTTCCCATTTGCTTCCAAAATGTCCTCCAAAAGTAGCTCATGAACTTTGGGTCTTGATCCAAAACAATGGTTCTGGATACGCCGTGAAACTTGATCACCTTCTGTAAGAAAAGAAAAGAGATAACTAAAGCATCATTAGTTCTGAAGCAAGGCACGAAATGTACCATCTTGCTAAATTGATCCACAATCACCATGATGGAGTCCTTCCTCTGATACATTCTCAGCAATCCTAACACGAAGTCCATACTCAGCTCAGACCATTATTTTGTCAGGATCGACAAGGGTTAATAATGTCCTTGCTCGGCTTGACTCGACTCTTTACTTTTCAACAAGTCGTATGCTTTCCAGCATGGATTGGACATCTCTCTTCATCCTTAGCCAAAAGAATCTGGAGGATAGTACCTCATAAGTTTGATGCTGGCCAAAGTGTCTTATCAATTCCCTTCCATGTACCTCGTGCACTAGCAATTCTCACGTGGAACAAGTTGGGATACATAGCTTTCTCTTCCTGAATAAGTATCCGTCCTTCTTATGATAGTCATCCAGTGTCCGTCCTTCTTTACAACGGGCATAGATAAGACCAAAGTATGGATCTTCAATATATAAATTCTTGATGGTTGAAAAACTAAGTAGCTTCGTTTGTAGCTTGGTTAGGAAGGTATGTCGTCTTGACAAGGCGTCGGCCACTACATTGTTCTTTTCGTTCTTATATTTTACGATATAAGAAAAACCCTTCATGAACTCAACCCACTTAGCTTGCCTTCAAGATAACTTCAGTTGGCTCTTTAGATATCTCAAGGATTCATGATTAGTGTAAAACACAAATTCCTTACATAGTAGATAGTGTTGCCATATCATTAGGGCTCGAATTAAGGAGTAGAATTCCTTATCGTAGATGGAATAGTTAAGCATGGCTCCTCGAAGTTTTTTGCTAATGTAAGCAATAGGTCAACCTTCTTGCATCAGTATAGCACTTATGCTTAGTTCGAATGCATCGCACTTTACTTCAAACACTTTATCAAAGCTCGATAAAGTTAAGACAGGGACCATAGTTAGCTTCTCCTTCACATCCTCAAAACTCCTCTCTTTTTCACCCCATCTGAATTCAACATCTTTCTTTAAGAGTTCGGTGAGTGAGGCCACAATCGTACTGAAATTCTTTATGAATCAGCAATAAAATGATGCTAAGCCGTAGAAACTTCTCAAATCAACAAAATTGGTTGGCTTAAGCCATTCTATGATCACTCTTATCTTCTCTTCATCAACTCAAATGCCACCTCCGCTCACAACAAAACCCAAGAAGATCACCTCATAATGGCAAAAGTCACACTTCTTCATATTGACGTAGAGTTGTTCAGCTCGAAGTTTTGCAAGCACTTGTCGGAGATGCTCTCGATGAGTCTCTAAGTTGGGAATGGATATTAGAATGTCATCAAAATAAACTACGACAAACCTTCCTAGTAATTCTTGGAGCACATGATTCATAAGTCGCATGAATGTGCTCGGTGCATTGGACAGTTCAAATGGAATTATAAGCCATTCATATAAATTATGTCATGTCTTGAATGCAGTCTTCTACCCATCGCCTTCACGCATTTGAATCTGATGGTACCTAGCTTTAAGGTTGATCTTAGAGAACACTCTTGCTCCACTTAATTCATTTAACATGTCATCAAGCTTAGGTATGGGATATCTATACTTAATGATGATTCAATTAATTGCTCGGCTATCCACACATATCCTCCAAGACCTATCTTTCTTTAGCACCAACAAGGCAGGAACGGCGTAAAGGCTAAGGGACTCACGTACATACCCTTTTTTCATAAGGTCATTTACTTGCCTTTGCAACTCAGCAGCCTATTCAAGGTTCAGCCTGTAGGCAGGCTTGCTCAATAGTGCAGCTCCTGGCTGTAGGTTGATTGCATACTTGACACCTTGGTTCGAAGGTAAACCCCTCGGTAACTCTTCTGGAAAAAAGTTGACAAATTCTTCTAGTAAGGTATTTACTTCGAGAGGTAGCTCCCCTTCCCTAGGTCTCATCTCCAGAAGTCTTCGGATAAGCAGATAAGTCAGTCCCTCAAACTCCATTTCTCTTTTTAGTTTAGTTCGGGTCAATACCAATGCCTCCTTCTTCAAGGTTTGGCTAAGCTAAGACTGCATGACCTTTACCTACTCAACAGTCATAGGACTTAATTTCAACCTTCTTCCTTCATGCTCTATAGAACATGTACTCCTCTTACCATCATACATAACTGCTCAATCAAACATCCATGGTCATCTAAGTAAAAGGTGGGATGCACTAATAGGCAATACATTACAGAGCACATTACAGAGCACTTCATCTCGATACTTACCAATACAAATCGGTATAGACACCTGTTTGTTCACTTGTAAAGCTCTCTTGTCACTAAGCTAGTGAAGCTTGTAAGGTCTCGGGTGAGGCATGGTTGGCAATTTCAGCTGCTGGACCATAAATGTAGAGGCTGCATTAGTATAGCTCCCACTATCAACAATCAACGCACACAGTGTTTCATTTACCTTACACCCAATATGGAAGAGATTTTCTCTCTATTCGTCTTCGAGTACAGGATTGACACTCATTGTCCTCCTCAACACTAAAGTGATTGGTATGAAGTTCCCTTCCTTACTGTAGATGACTTCTTCATCGAACAGCTCAATCTTTCTGTCTTCTTTCGGCTCCTTTACTTCCTCATCAGTACTGTCAGCCTCAATAGTCAGCACCTCGCCTCGGATTACCATTATTTACCTATTCAAACACTGAGTGGCCATGTATCCAAGTCCTTGGCATTTGAAACATTTTTGTCTCACTCGTTTTCCTCCCTAAACTCTAGCCCTTCTCAAACTTCCTCAGGGGTTCCTTCTCTTCAACTCAGGTAGTCGGAATGGGTCGGGTCTCAACAACCTTACTTAGTTCCACTTGCACTGGTCTGCTCAGAATAATTCGGCTGCTACCTAGCTAGCCAACAGTAGGTCAGAATCTTCCTATTCGGTGCCTTTCTATCTTTTGGGCGGTTTGGATTACATCATCAAGCGTTCTAACATCCAGGGTTTCTAGGACATCCTTAATCTCATACTTCAATCCACCAATTAATTGAGACACAATTCGGTCTTTTGGCTCTACGACTTCACATCAAATCATTATCATTTAGAATTCTTTACCATAAGCATCCACACTCAATCCTCCTTGCCTCAATTCTTGTAGTCTCTTGAAGGCATCCTACAAATAATAACTCGATACAAACCTTCTCTACATGACTCTCTTCATATCATCTTAACTCCTAATCTCTTGTTCTCCTTCCCTTCTTCTGGTAGCTTACATGTTCTTCCACCATAAGGCGACATAACTAGTGAACTCTAACACAATAAGTTTAACTTTTGCATTATCAGGCACTTCGTAACATTTAAATTTCTTTTCAATCTTATCTACCCAATTTAGGTAGTCATCAGCATCTCCACTCACAGAAAATCTTAAAATGCGCATCTTTAATCCTTCAACTCTAGAGGCTCATGCATTTCTCTCCTCAGGCTCATAGTATTCATCTACCTCGTCATCTCCTTCGATTTCCTGCCCAGTTTCTTTAAGTGCTAGTCTTCATCTTGCGTCCCTACTAACTCCTTCAAGTCAGGGTAGTCAAGCTAAGGAGTTAATTCAGCCAAACTAACCATTGCCTCATTGCTGTTGCTCACATTCTCTAGTGGGGCTATTTTTAGCTTATTATCTATCTTCTTAAACAATAGTCACCAAACTAGCTACCAAGTTGGTAAGCCTATCCAAGTGGTCATCCACTAATTGAGGTGTGAAGCTTCCTTCTTGTCATTGGCTATGTCAAGTACCACTTTCTTAGTTTCCCAAAGTTCCTTAAACACCAAAACTTGACATTGTTAGTTACCTCACAATAACAATTGCATAACATATGACTAGTTAACTACACTCTGTTTTACGTAACGAAAATAGGGGAAAATAGAGTACAAAACACTTCTTAACTACTAAACTGCAAAATTAACAATAGAATTGTTATCTTACAAGAGCAATAACAAGCTACTCAATTAATACAAAAGTAGAATCCAGCTTCGAACATAGCCAAGCTCTGATACTAAGATGATACAGATTTGTGAATGAACACATAGACCCAATATCATGCGTAACCAAAGGGGGTGGATCCAAGCTGCGAGATGGCTTGAAAAGTAAATGACAGTTTAAGGATGAGTAGAGGTTCCTGTGCACCAATGATGGACATGATACGCCAATGCCTCATACAAGCTCGGGTCACACTTAATATGATACACAAGTATGGCCGGAGGTCACTCGCCACTAGTCCACGATCAATTAGGCTAGATAAGTGTAGCTCAAGAGTAAGCATAAAGGACACTTAGCTCAAGAGAGTAAAAAAAAAGTTCATTGTATTCTTCTGTATATATTCTGCATGTACATTATGTGAGTATTTATAATACCCTGTTAAGGTAAGTTTTAAATAATAGAAAATTACATAAATGGATCCCTAGCAGCTAAGAAAGGAGAATAATTTACGGAGAAAAACAATTAGTCATGCAAAAGGAATGTTCACTGTCAAAAAGGACAATACGAATGTTAGAAAGGACACCATGCATGCATTTCACTCAATCTGTAGTCCTAATAACGCTATAGGCCAAGTAGGAGTAGGCCTCTAATCAAGTTTGTTTGGCATTGGTAGTTTAGTACCCTAACAGTTGGGGTTAGAGAGCGACTCACATTCGAATCGGCCTTAAATGGTCAACTCTTCACAATTGTCAGCTTGGCTTTGGCACTGTAAAGATGGTTGCATTCTTAATTAAGCGCTTGGACTAGGGTGTTTCAGAGGGGTTAGCTCTACACGTTGGGTAATCACCTCAGTAGCTTCCTAGAGGGTATAGAGAGCGAAATAGCTCAACAGGTCAGGTTAGGGAAAACACTGCTCCTCAATGCTTAACTCTCCTCGAACAGCTCGACGAACCATGTGAGAAAGGCCCCAACCTTGGGAGCAAGCGATCGGTCCTTAATCCCTATCAAGAGGTATAGTCACCCCTCAACACTCTTCCATATGTAAAAATGATTGAAGAGCTCAAAAGTAGCCCTTACCACCAAATACTCACAGAGCGCTTAGAAAGCCTTTAACATCCTCCACCTATTGGGAGGGACCTATAACGGACCGCACTGATGGTAGTTGAAGAATTCATTTTCGAAACGATTTGGAGAAAGGTGCTGCCCAAACACCAAGCACTTCTCAAACATCGCAAAGCACCTCCTTAATAGTAAGGCTGCTCAACAACCTTATCTGCCATCTAGGGACCGCCTCAACAATAAAGTTACTTAAAATCCAACTAAGGGTAGATTGTTTGCTCTTACTCACTCAACCGCTAGGCCCCTTACCCATCTCAAGTGCATCAAACAAATCCTTAAGAGGGGGTAGGGGACATATACTTATAAATCCCTTAGGATGGCATTGATAATCCTAACCCTATCCGATGCCTCAACAACCATCCTAATAGGTTCATCAAGTTATGCTAGTGACAAAACTTTATCCTCTCTTGTTAGGGGAGGTCACTCCTTATTGATTCGGAGTCAGTAAGGTTGAACTGTTGCAAGTTACAACTTGTCTCACCAGTGTTTGCTGACATGTTTACAAAGGGTGATAAAGAAGAAGGGAGTTAGAAAAGCTTTCGAAGGAAGTTTGATTTCATGCAAGAAAGTAGAATTCGTAATAATAGAGTAGAGATATTGCAGAAAAGTGATCTCTTATTGTGATTGTACTATTTATAAGCGAAACACTTGGGAAACCGTACAGGCAGTTATTGGGATTTGTATAAGCACAAATCTCTTTGAATGCTGCAAAATAGAAACGTAGAGCAATTTTGATCAAACGGCCACCTTTAAAAGGTAAAATGTATATAGCTATACGCTAGTCTGCTTTGATAGGACACCTGTTACATCACATTAAATGCATAGAAAATGGTCATGCTTGAGTTAGAATTTGAAAAAGGTTCTTCCATAAGAAGTTTCCCCATAATCTAACTTTCACTTGGTTGGCATGATTGAAGCACAACACAATCACATCTGCTTTATCCATGATGGGCGCTAATTCTACCAGACCAGCTCGTAGCCTTGAATCGCCTACCTAGTGAGATGTAAAGGTGTCTTGCTCTGATACCCCAACCGAGACTCCATCTTACTCGAGTCTTCAGTACTCCACTTCGATATAATTGCTGACCACCTCGAACCATCCCATCTCAAGCATCTTTAACCTAGGTATTCGCTGCTTTGGACATCTCTGCCTTAGTCTACTACTAGCCCGGACCTACACTCGTGCCACATTGATATTGTAGCACCAACCCAAGCTCCTGTGAGTTAAACTAACCATACACCTGAGCAACCCATATATATCTCTTCTTGTTGCCTTCACCTTGGCAACGAGATTGTGAGGGGAGGGGGGTAAAGGGAAGTATTGACAGGGCTCTTTAAATATAGAGCCCTTAGGCCTATCCTGATCTAATGCATCTTGCCACTTAGGGCTCATCGCCATAGGCCCTATCTTTAGACCCGGATTGACCAAGCCTAAAGAGCCCTTCAATGGCTAGAAGTCATAAGATAAGAACAAGAGACCAAGTCAACACCCGCTTTCAATATATGTAAGACACGTCTGATAGCACGACCCCACTCCCTTATACTTACAAGAAAGGATCTCTCCCATTAACTGTCTTTCAACTGCCAGCGTCACTCTACTATAAATACCATTCCATTACTTAGCAATAAGTCTCTCTACACTCTACGCATTAAGCTTGCATATTACTTCCAATTGTCCTTTCCTCTCCAAGAATTTTCTACTGACTTAAGCATCGAAGTGGCCACGCCAGATAATACTACAGCGTCCCCTCATAATGTTTTATTTTGTAGACTTACTATATGTAGAAACCAATCACTACCAGCAAATATCTTAAGACGACAGCATGTAAATAATGTTGATGCATATAAAATAGAATGAATAGTTTTCAAATCAATTACTATAGTTGACAATTCGTGCTATCGTATCATATTTCGTTTTCATGTCTAAACAAATTCATATCTAAAAAACCTAAACTTATGATACGATCTGTTTATTAATCGTGTATGAAAACATAAACTCGTAGCCTAACGTCTCTAGTGTCTGGGTTGGACCATCTATATTAAGGCAAATAATATGTGTTATCATATCATATCTCATTTATCCTTAGTTTGATATCGTTTATCGATTAAAAAGTTATAATTAAATATATAAAATATATGTGCAAAAAGAAAAAAAAGCAATAATAATATTTAAATTTTATAAATACAAATGACATAGTATCTTCATACATGAATAAAAAATTACAATACAAACAGAAATTTGTAATAAAGAAAAATCTTACCAAATATAGAAAGTCTGAAGTTTGAAGATATATAATATCATTGAATTAAGTAAGACTTAGATTAACTAAATATTAATATTATTACTAGTGTTGATTTACAAATTTATCACATTATTTCTTAAATTTTCAAGGGAAACAATTAAAGAATCTACATGAGTTCATAATTTTTTGCCTATTTAAACTATGATGCAACAATAAAAATATATAGCTAAAAATGTCTCGTACCTTGAATTGAGATCTCTAACTTTAAAAAATGATTTGTGAAATAAAATGTAAATACAAAAGAATATATAGCATGTCTCGTGTCCCCTGTTTGGGTTGTGTTCAAGTTTGAAAGCTTGACCCAAACTCAACATGAATTTAATCGTATTTAAATGGGTCTGATTCATTTATGTTACTATCAAATTTTTTCATATACTAACCTGTTTAAATCATGTCATGCTATGTCTGGGTCCACAATGTCTACATCCCTAATCGATAGCCTTATCAATTATCACTAGCGATTTGCACACATCAAACATAGTAATATCTTATTAATATTTACACACTACATGTATATAACACATAACATATAATACCCATCGAGTCCTTGACAAAGGAGGAAAAAGAAAGAAAGTATAAAATACTTATACAATGGTAAATGATCATTAAGGATTGTGTGAATCTAATTTGCTTCTTTCTTTTGATTTCGATGGTACTAATAGCAACAAAGAAAAATGCTATAAAGCAAGGCTAAATTAAAATCAATAAAGGATCTGATTTGAGAAGGATAGAATAATAAAATTCGATTTCAAAATTATACATTATGTGAGTCCTTTATCCATTGTTTGTGAAACAAAATAAGTAATATGTTTAAGTAGATTCAAATTTTCCGTTTCCTTTGCATCAAATTTGCAAGTAATTTATATAATCTTTTACGAATAGTTATCTAGATAGAACATATGTTTACATATAATTATACTATATATATTCTATGCCAAACATATTATTATATAGTTTTGGTTGTAATAGGTTTTGTATCACATATATTAGTTGAAAGGTTCATAAATTGCAATCTACTATTATTTATTTGCTCATAAAATTTTGCGGTCAAGATGCTTATTATTTGAACTTTATATCGTACATATTGTTGAATTTTGCAATATGCTTTTTGGGGTTTTGTTTTCAAAAGCGCATGTGGTAAATTTTATTTTTATTATTATTATTATTATGTTAGAGTTTCGCATAGGTCATTCATACGAATAAAAAAAATGAAATTGTCTTTAGTTTGAGTTAAAGATAAACTCCTATAAATTTGAGAGAGAAAAAAGAGAGAGCTATAAAGCAATAGTTCTTAAATTTGATTACGAATGGAATGATGATCTTTTGGTTTTACAAATGCTATTTATAATATTTTTTATAGTAACTAATGTTTAAACAGATTTTACTAATTACAATTATTTAGTATCTTTCTTAACTAACTAATCCTAATAGTTGCAACTATTCATTAATTACCTAACCAATATCTAAAATCATGACAATTTCCTCCAGCCTTGACAAAAACATTATCCTCAAGGTTTAAGGGAACAAGATACAAACAAATAAGAATTAACTAATTATATTTCATAAAAGTAAAAATTTATCAAAAGTA
The DNA here is from genome assembly GCA_024138015.1 of Lumnitzera littorea. NCBI lineage: Eukaryota > Viridiplantae > Streptophyta > Magnoliopsida > Myrtales > Combretaceae > Lumnitzera > Lumnitzera littorea. The sequence goes on along the minus strand of JAMXBB010000007.1, from coordinate 3,622,886 downwards.
CTTAAGAAACTTGAAGCATGCATTCTAGATTTGTTTTTATATAATGACCTTCCTTATTTATGACCTGACTCTTTAACACCCCTGGATATTGTCTTCAAGATTAAATACAATTTCTTTCGAAAAACATATTACTTATGAGAAACTCAATCCACAATTTCAATCACTCCTACCATTATACCAGAGTCAATACTAAGGAAATTATCATCAACTACTTTCATATTTTGATTCTCAAGAACTTCAAATGGTTGAATTGCCAAAATTTCTTGATCATGCTGCAAATTATCTTCGAAATTAATCTTGAAATCTTCTTATTTTACAAAGGCAACATTTTCTTAATCATTTTTTTGAATAGTTTTTTGAAATTTGTCTTCATTTATAACTTCTACAATTGAAGTAATATTTCCATCTTACCAATTCACCAATTTCTTTTCTTTAATATATTCAACAATCAATTCATCCACATGCTTATTTCTTACTATAAGTTTACTTAAATCTTTTTACACTTTGTCAAGTAATATCATCATTTTTTGTCTTATTGCTTTTATTTGCAACATTACTTACTCCAATAAATTTTGTATTATGCTAATGCAATAGGATCTTGCAAATTTATCATGATTGAAAATGAAGAATGAAATTGAACAACAAAAAGAAAAATGGTGATGATAGCAAAAGAAAAGAAATGAAACGAATGGGATCGAATCAATGAAAATTAATCCAGGGTACTCTCAATGGGAGCACTATTGTTAGAGTCTCGCGTAGCTCATTCATATTAATAAGAAAAATGAAATTGTCTTTAGCTCGAGTTAAAAATAAACTCCTAGAAATTTAAGAAAGAAGAAAAAGAGAGCTATAGAATGATAGTTCTTGAATTTAATTATGAGTGATGATCTTTTGGTTTTACAAATGCTATCTATAACATTTTCTATAATAACCGCCAAGCCTGATTTTTCGGTTTCTCAATTTCCTGAACTTAGTCTATATTAAATCCTTATACCCATTCAATATTAACCTTCGATTAGAAACTAAGAAAATCATAGTTTTTTAACTTTTTAAAAAACTTGTCGCTACTCGGTAGAATTAGGAAAATATGGTTAAATTAGAACCAAAGTTACCAGCTTACATTTTGAAAAAATTTCAAGAAACTAGATTTCTTTAGTTTAGGGGACTATCCTACTAAACCTTTATGGATACCACTTTAACTTTCCAAGATTAACCTTATTTTTCAAAATAACCCTTTTAAATATATTCTAAATTTACAATTGATAAAAACTAACTTTATTTATGTAAGCCCAAAAATCTAGTGTTTGGGGTTCAATTCATAAAGTTTAAGGCGATTAAGTAAATTATCCAATCAAGCCTAAATTTTATGATGATGTTAGGAATATTAATAAAAGCAATCTTATGAGTTTAGATTTAGAAAAATAAATAATAAAATAATTAGTTATTATAATATTGAATTATATATAAATTTTTCTTTATTTATCGAAAACGTGTAAAATGAGTTCTGATAACTAATAAATTAATAGAGATAAATTATATAACACTAAAAATCATAAAATAACATGAATAATATTTAGGAATATTTATTTATACTATATATGTATTTACATTTAGGTTAAAATACACGAAATTACCTAAAATATCTAAAATATGCTAAAATAATACTAAATAATTAAAAAAATAAAGAAAAATATGGAAAAATGAAGAGAATTCTTGAATGAGGCGTGGCAAATTAGAATTGAAGAAGAAAAAGTAAACCAATAAAATTAAGTCAAAGAGAAAGTGAAAAAGTAAGAGATAAGGGACACTTGGTAAAGAAAAATTCTAAACCCAACTATAAATTTAGCAAACCACTTCCAAANAATTTACAATTGATAAAAACTAACTTTATTTATGTAAGCCCAAAAATCTAGTGTTTGGGGTTCAATTCATAAAGTTTAAGGCGATTAAGTAAATTATCCAATCAAGCCTAAATTTTATGATGATGTTAGGAATATTAATAAAAGCAATCTTATGAGTTTAGATTTAGAAAAATAAATAATAAAATAATTAGTTATTATAATATTGAATTATATATATATATATTACTCATTATTTATCGGAAATGAGTAAAATGAGTTTTGATTACTAAAAAATCAATAGAAATAAATTATATGTACATTAAAAATCATAAAATAACATAAATATATTTAAGAATATTTATTTGTACCATATATGTATTTACGTATAAATAAAAATATGCGAAATTTCTTAAAATACTCAAAATATATTAAAATAATACTAAATAATTAAGGAAAATTATTAAAAAATCAAGAAAAATGCTGAAAAGATATGGAATGGTTTGGAAATAAGATGTGTCAAGCTGAAAATAAAGAAAGAAAGAAATTAACCAATCAAATGTAAACAAATCGAAAGTAAAAAGAAAAAGGATAAGGGACACTTGGTACAAAATAAATCAAGATAAAACCCTAAACATTGCTATAAATTCAACAAACCAAATACCAAAACTCATTTGGTCAGTTTGAAGCTCATAAAAAAAGGGGGGGGGGAAGGGAAAAGGTAAAAGAGAGAAGAAAAAAAATTTAGGAAAAATTAGAAAAATATAGTGCAAATAGGGCATTAGGAAGGAATTCACACCCAACAAGCACTTAAGAGTGGATAACCACCACCGCTTGATGGTGGTGACAGCACCCAAGTTGGCCGACAAGGCCTTGGTGGTCATAGCATCCAATGCCAATGAGTTTCAATTTGCTTCTGATTTTTGCTTAATTTATTAAAAATATCAAATATATGTGAAAAATTATGAAATTTAGTATTCTTGGATATTTTTGTTTATAGATTCAGAGAATAATATCAATTTGATAAAATTAGGTCTCGGGATATACTACTCTTAAAAAATGACTAAACCCGAGTTAGTTTTCGATTTAAATTTAAATAACCTTAAAGATGTAGTTTTGATTTCAAAATTTTTGTGTAGATTATTTAGTATATATATTACAATGCTATGATGAATTTTTCTTAAATTTAATTTTCTAAGTTTTTACTTAGTTTTTAGGCCTTAAAATCATGCATAAAAGGTAATATTTGGGCTTAATTTTGCAATTTAAGGTTAATTCATTGAAAATTTTGATTTAGTATGTTATTAGATATTCTTTGATGTTAATTATTAATGTAGGATGATATTTAGGGAGTTAGAGTGTTAATTGTGCATATTATACATATTAGGTAATAATAATAAATGAATAATGAGTAAAAAGTAAATAATTAGGTTAATTTTATGATTTAGGGTTAGTTTGGTTTATATTCTAATTTATGATGAATTTAAATATCTTATAATGTTAGTTGATGATGAAAGATGTAAATTATGATATTGGAGAGGTTAGATGTATGCTTTATGTGTAGATTAAGTAATAACAAGTAATATGTGGAATAGGAAGGTTAAATAAATGAAGGATGTTAAGTTAAATTGATAATATTGTAATAATAGGAGAATATTATAAATCCGATTTGAATGGTAAATTTAAGAAATTATATGAAAAATATAGATTATACTCACATAGGGAACAAATTCGGTAGTTAATTTAAAAATATAATATACTATACAAACTAAAATACTAGTTATGGGTTAATATGATATTTAGGATACCTAAAAATAATATGATTAATTTCACATTATAAGTCAAAATGAGTTCTTAAGGTTCACGCATAATACTGTAATTGAAAATTGAATTAGAACTTAAATTAGAAAAGGAATCAAAAATTGATTCCAAAACTAACATAAAATGAATCAGTAATAAATAATATATATGTATTTGAAAAACTAAACCAAATCATAACTTAAAGCTTATATGTTATAAGGATATAAATACTAAAAAGGTAGTTATAGTATAGGACACGTAAAGACAAGTGACTTACGATAAGTCGAATGAGCTAACCGAAAAAATTAGGTAAGTTAGGATTAATACGTTACTGTATTTTGGAATACTACTTTATAGTGCTCGAAGGCTTAAAATTGTACTCAATTTATTTGCTAGATACTTGACCATGTACATGCATGTATGTGTTTGTTTCTGAGTTTGATAACATAATTCTAGCTTACTATTTTAGTTTATATTTATGTGATTTGTTTTGAAATAATTAAATATCTTAAACTGAATTTAATTAAACATATAACTTATAATTCTAAATCAAACCTGTATAGTAATCCATTAGAGGAAACATTTAGCGTTCTCCAGCCAAATATCGACCCTTTCGAAAAGGATACTGTTGGATAACATAACGAGTCTCTTCTTCATCTTTAGTCGAATTAACTAAGTGACAGGTGAAGAGATCACAGCAAAGGTGAACTTAATGGTCCAAAGGTAGACGTGGGAAAAGCGATGTCTCCTTTATACAACCGTAGGTTTAGTCATGAGTTGTTGCATATAAATGGAAACTCCTTAATCCGAATTTACGTAAATATAATTTCTCTAATCTCACAACGAACCAAATAACATCGTGTAATGACGTCTATTTGTACATACATTACATCTAACTTGGTTAATAACCCTGTTTGTATCTGATGTATAGTTTTAAGTTTTCATCTAACTTACTGAACTATTGATTACTCACATCTCTATAAATGTTATTGCAGGTGTTAGCTAAGAAATGGCTATATAACTACCTTAAAGCTAGCAACTACAAAATCTTGGGGAGTGAGAATATAAACTTGAGGGCCAATTATACTCTCCAATTTGAATTTTTATCTTTAAAGCTTTTAGAATCAATTTATATATTACTTAAGTAAATTATGATTAAGCTACTAAATTTTATAAATATACTCAGATTTCACATAGTTTGTTTCAAAAATTTTAGTGTGTTCGTTTGTTTTAATTTTGAAAATCCTAAGGTTTATGTTTTTTAATCCATTTATTTTTTACTAAAAAAAATTCTAAAATTGTCCTAAGTTAGATTCTTTTTTGTTTTTTGAAAATTCTAGAAAAAATGGGTCCTACTTTTTAGAAATGGTTGATTAAACTTTTATTTTGAAAATAAAGATTCTAAGTGCCAAATTTTTTGTTTTTTCTTGTTTTTTTAAAAAAATAAAACTTCATAACTATAAATATTAAGATTTTTTTTATTATTTGGATTAATTAGTCAAAGACAAAATAAAGTAATAGACAAAAACATAAAAGAGAAAAAAGAAACAAATAAAAAGAAAAGAGAAAGAAACAAAAGTACCTGGGCCAACAATCTAACAGAAAATGGATCTGGATATATGGTGCTTAGGTCGCAAGGGGGTTTCGACGGTGGCTTGCCATGGTTGGTGGCTCTTGTCATGTGAAGGCTGATGTGGGGTTGCAGTGGGGCTATCGGTGATGTGTTTGGCTACTGCTGGTTAAGTCGTGGTGGAGTGTGCGACTGATGTTTAGTTACAATAGAGTGCAGCAGTGGGGGGGCGACTAGCGTTGCTGAGTTGTTGGGTTGTGACAAAGGAGCCGTGCAGTGATGACAATGTGACTGTGGAGTGGCGTGTGTATCCCTAACTGTTGCTGGTTGTTGTTGTGTTCACTGTAAAGAGGGGGAGTCGGTCGCGTAGGGTCTGTTGCAGGGTCGCGTGAGGATGGGGTTTGTTGTTGTTTGGATCTTGGGGTCGAGAGCAAGAGAGGGGATCGAGTGTGTTGGGTAGTCAATGGTGATGTTTGCAAGAGGGAGTGTATTGCGTATGTGTTGTTGCAGTATAGTGGCTATGGACGGAGAGTGGTCAACAGTAGGTGGCAAACTGGTTCAATGTCGAAGGGTGGAGCGTCGGGTTGGTGTGGCCGCAAGGGTTGAATACGGTTTGGTGTGGTTGTGTGCGTACTGTGGGTGTTGGGCAAAGAGGTTTAGGCCGAATAGAGAGTCTGGGGATGAGTAGTGACTGTTGTTGGGAGTTGTTGTTGGCTGCTGTTGGTCGTGCAGCATGAGAGAAAGTCGGGGGTTTTGCTTTTGGTCGTGCGGCGTGAGAGAAGGTCAAGGTTGGGTCGGTTGGGCTTGCTACAGCAGTGGAGTAAGGTTGCTTGGGTGTGCGTAGGTTGTAGTCTGCGTTAGTAGAAAGCAGCGTCGATGAGGCTCTGCTGTGGTAGGGATCAGAGAGTGTGGTTCTAGGTATGGGCAGTGGACGGTGGAGAGTGGTATGTTCTGGTCGGGTGTGACAGTGGAGGAGGGTGGTCGCTGGTCGCGCAAAGGGGTTCTGCGAATCAGCGTGCTGTAACATGGTGAAGAGAGACGATTGAGTGGTTTGATGATGACTTGTTCGTGATTGTCCGCTGTGTAGGAGCGTGTCATGTGTGTGTGGATTGATGACAGCAATGGACGTAGGGACTGTGATTGTAGTGGATCACCGGGAGAAAAGTTCCCTTGTTGTCGAATCGGATCTCTTCTTATACAACTATCAATCAAATCATCATGTTAGATTTAGATAAAGGCCAACCTATATTGATTCTATATCCTCTAAGAATTAATAACATTACCTTTAGATTCATTAAAAATTTAATGATTATTTTACTAAATCCATTTAAAAAAACAAGAAAGATTTGATAGGATTTGATACTAAATTCGGATTGTGGAAACTTAGTTGATTTCACATCCTTTTTATTTCCTTCTCAAAAAAAAGAATGCACTCAAAAGCATTTATGCTAAGAATCAAATCCTCGTCTTCTTAATCCCACGTATACCCAAGCCTATGCCTCATGCCAACTCATTTGAGCTTTTTTTTTTCTTGTGAAATGTTGCAACCTAAATTTACTTAACCAGAACCTTTTAAAATAGCCCAAAACATACACGCTAAATATATTATATCACCAACTTCAAATTTAATAAATATAGAGCCTTGTTGATTAATCCCATTAAAATATATTTAAATTAGATAAAAAATTCCTTTAAATATTTTACTACGGTATTTTTCTAACGAAACCCAAAAATTTTGAAAACTCTAAATTTATTAAATTGCATGTATACTTTTGACTATTATTTGATCCATCCCTAAACAATTGACTAACTCGACTCGGATACCTTTGAAACTTTTTTTTTTTCAATTCTTTTTTTATTTTTCTCTTTTTCAGTTTTTTTTTTTTTTGTGTTTTTTTAATTAGGACCCTTTTTCTTTTATTAAAAAAAATGACTACAAGGCGAGGCAAAAATAAGATGTTTACAGTGACTAATATTCTAACAAATTTTACTAATTATAACTATTTACTATCTTTCTTAACTGACTAATCCTAATAGTTGCAACTATTCGTTAAGTTACCTAATCAATATCTAAAATCATAACATATCATTATTATTATTATTATTATTATTATTATTATTATATGATCTAAGCAATTGGAAGTATAGGAGTAAGAAAGATAGTGAATGTGATGGTAATTTCTTTCTTAAATTATCATTCATATATATAGTTTGTAATTATTTTATGTTCTAAATTATATTAAACTACTATACTTATTTTCAAACACACATCATGGATGTACATTTACTAGTATGACTATAATACTTGTAGTTCATAGGATTCTACCAATAAAGATGAATTGGATTAGACTTCAAGAGAGCTGTAAGTAAGCTTACAAAACAAGACATTATAAGGGTAGGAGTGTTATCCAACATGGTCATTATGATGCTTAAGCCGATGAATGCTTTAAGAGCAAGAGGAAAGTAAGAGAGTAAGAGAACTTAGGAATTATAATGTGTGAAGGTGATTTACCGTTTGTAACATGTTGCTATTTATAGAAGGGAACTAAAGAGGATCTAAGAGCACATCTCTACGTTGGAAAACCCATTAAACATGGAGAGTGTGGGTTGTGTTATGGTCATGTCCCATAAGTTTAGGGACGTAGCTATTGACTAAGTTAATCCTTATCCATTAAAATGTTCTAGTTGTATGTAATTTGTCCTCAAGTCGGGAATGGTATGATGTCCACCCCAAAGCTTGTTGAATCCTTATATTGGTCAGTTATAAGTAACGATGAGCAAGAAAACCGACCAAATCAAACCAATCCAAAAACCGAACCTAGCTAAACAAAACCAAATCAAACCAAAAATATGGTTTTCCTTACAATTTGATTTAGAAAATTCCTAATCCAAACCAAATCGAAAATTTATGATTGGTTTAAAATGATAAATCAAACTAATCCTTAAAATAGAATCAAACCAAACCATTTTAGAAAAAAAAAATATAGTAATATTTTACTTCAACTAAAGAAAGTCTTTTATTATAATATAGCACCTAAAATAATTTTTTATATACATTTATTGATAATATATATTGAACTTTTAATTACCATAATGTATAAACTATATATGTAATTTGACTCAAAATTTGTATTATATACTATTTTTATAAATGAAATTAGTTATTAACAAATATTTAAAAAGTTTTAGTCACATGAATATAAATCCATCAACCTCTATCATGATGATACTTATTATTTTCAATCGACTTAATACTTTTTACATGAGATTAAATATTTTACAAATGTACTTTTCTAAATTAGAAGATATGATTTAATCTGTAAACCAAACTAAACCAAAATATTATAGTTTAAAAAAAATTCCCAACCCAAATCATATACTTTGATTTAAAGTTATAAAAAATCAAACCACATTTTTATAGTTTGGTTTATTTTGAAGGAAAAACCAAACCAAATTAATCCACACCTACCCCTAGTTGTAAGGTTGGACAGAGTGGCCATAGAGTTGATCCAATCGGTCAAGATGGGATTGCTTTTGACTTGGGCCAAAGAAGGTTAGCTTAAGGTTGAATTAGGTTGATGTGGGCCTAAAAATTTGATTTCTTTCCTTTCTTAACCTGATTTGTATTAGGTTGGACTCGCTCAATTTAAATCTTTCAAAAAAGCTAAGAAAAGTTTTAATTTATGAAAACGGTTTTTTTTCTAAAGCGAGTCACACTTAACCAAAGTTGAGAAAAGAGTGAAATTAACCCCATGGGTAGATTGACCCTAATTTCAACTATTAATCTATAAGTTTTCTAAAAACAGAAATTTAGAAAAATAGAAGCAAGAGAAAATATGGGCTCAGAGGCTATCTTATTAAAATCTGAAGGTTTCCATAAAGGAGACTATTTAATAATTAAGTGAACCTTTAATTTTTATCTTTTTTTTTTTTAAGTAGGTTTTTCAAAATAAAAGAATTTTTTTATAAAAGAAAATTGGAAGAAGACTTAAAAAGGGGGGAAAAGAGATTTTTATTTGTTTGGACTATTTGAAGTGTCTACATACCTATAGAGCAGGATCAAGCTCGCATAGTTCTAAATTTGAGAAAACTTTAGTTTGTTGATTTGTTTTATTTTCGAAAAACTCTTTTCACTTTAAGTTCATTGAATTTGATTTATTTGGGAAAATGGGTTTTTGGGTCCACTTTTGAAAAATTCTACAAAGCTCCTAAGTTTTGGAAAATATCAATTTATTATTTTTTTATTTTTATGAAAAACAGTTTTTATTTCATATGTGTCAAGCCCTATTTTAGTTTTCCATGATTCAATCTATATTAAACCTAATCCACTTAATATAAATTACTCAACATTAAATTAAAGAAAACATTTTTCTTTAAAAAAAGTTTAGAAAAAGAGAAAAATAAATTGAAGTCACCAACTAGTAAAATTGGTAGAAAAATCAAATTAGGGTTTTTAAGTAGGAAAACCCTAATTTAACCACTAACCTGTAAATATTCTAAAAAAAAATAATCTTTTAAAAAATCCAAAACTCGAAGGCTAAGCTATTAAAACTAAATCACTATGTAAAAAAATTTTAAAAATTAATGGGCTTTTACTTTTATAATTTTTCTAAAAATGCTAAGTTATATAAGGATAGACAAAAATGTAACTAACTCACAGCCCTCACATCACATACACATAGCGATTTGTACATGAACACTTACTTTCACTCACATTAACACATACTTATGTACATTTTTGTAAATTTAACGTGGGCGTATATTTAAGAGATCCCCACCTTAATTTCTGGGAATCCCAACAACTCGACCTTAAATTATTTTCAGAAACTCTCATATGAGGATAAACAAACCCTAAACTTACACTTCCTAACTTCAAATTCCAATTACTCCATTTATTGTTGAAATTGAAATAATCTACCCATTAGGCTTTTTTAAAGGATTAATATGGATTGTTTCACTATTTTTTTCTCAAGTTGATTTTCTCTATAATGAGAGAAATCAAAGAGAAAGAATAGATTTAGCAATTTTAAACTTTAGAGAGAAGAAGTTTGCAATCGTCACAATGGGCATATTTGCAAAGCTTAAGGATGATTTAAATAAGTGGGCAGGAGCTATCTTTATAGAGCTATGTTGATATTGCTCCCCAACAAACTTCCAATTTGAAGAAAGATCACATCTTGCTTACATGGGCAAGTTCATGTATGCAGCTCGGGTTTTTCTATTTTTTTTTTTTTTTCCAAATTCAAACATGTTTTTGCATAAGTTAGGGGGAAATAAACATATATATAACTCAATTAGGATATCCTTGCTTATTTTGATTAAGTATCTTGAGGTGTTTCACAATAATATGCTTCAATTTTGCCTCTTTTATTTCAGGTGTAATTTGTGTAAATAATGGTTACTCGAGTTTGCCATTTTTATTTTGAAAAAACTCCTCTATAAAATGTTAAAATCTGGACATGACTAAATTGTATTTTTTTATCCCCTTTAAAACTATTATTTTTTTTTTCTAGATTTTTAGTGACCAAAAGTAGATGAAATCTAGTAAATATAACTAGATGTTACTTGCCATTTTCATGCATTTCAAACCTTAAAGTTTTTGGATTCTCAACTAAACAGGAGGGAAAGAGAAAAGATGGGTCAAACCTTTTAACCCAAAGTATCACATGGCGCCATTTGAATGGCACACACATGTCTACCATGTGGTGCTAAGTCATCGCCCCATGGCAACCAAACATTATACTACGTGGTAGCTAAAGAAAGGTGCCACATAACACCTTCTAGACCTGAAATGTAACACCGTCCTTGTTACCAAATGTTGCATTTTTTCCTTTTCCTATTTTTTTTTTTAACTTTTCCCCTTTCTTTTTTCTTTTTTCCTCTTTTCTCTTTCCTTATTCTTCTCTACCGATGCTTTGTCATTTCCATTTTTCTTCTTTTTTTTTTTTCAAAAACACTTTAAATAAGACCTAATTAACTACTAAAAATCTAAAAAATTACACTTCACTCTTCATGGAAATATGGAGCCTTATAAACATATATTTAAAATATTTTCAAAATTTGTCCAGTTTAATTAAATTCATTTTTTACCTGCATTTGGTTTTTATCAAAAACTTCAAATGGCCATAAAATACCTACTTTAAATCTAATTGAGGTGTGGTTCGAGGCCATGATTGTTACGCCTCGAATAAGAAAATTCATAATAGTTTTTCCATGTAAACTAACATAAAATAGAAGTTAACTTTACAATTGTTATCATAGATGTAACCTACACAAGGCATATCGACTTAACCAGCTTGAAGCATTTTGTTTAGCATCTATTAATAATAAAATCTATGGTTTAGCTTTTCAAAATATCTGTTCAAAACATCATGTAGTACGATTTCACATAATATAGTAGTATTTACATAGTATTTACACATCAAAAGTCTTAGTTTACATGAAAAGTTTACCAAAAACCATAGATTTATAGTCTATTTACAATAAAGTGAGAAATTAGTAGGCATTCTAGAGAATTCTCAATTAGTTTCTAAAAAACCAAAAAGAAAGTCAAAAAGTTTAGATCCAATAAGTCTTTCAGTTCCTCACTTCCCCAATCCAATACACACTAACTTAAGAGTGGTTATATCTTTGTATCCTTAATCCTTACTCGGTACTTACAAAATAGTTTATAAAGATATGAGCACAACTAACTCAGTAAGAGGGACGGAGACAAAAAAGTATACTAAACATGAACATAATTCTAAAATATTCTATTTTAATGGAATGCAATACAAACAAGAAAATACAACATCACACAAGGTTAACCAGTCCATTGTGAAGTTAAAGAAATTTCATCGGCTTTAACCCACATTAAGGAGTTTCAAAACAATTGGAATCAAACTAAGCCCAAACTTGTACAATAAAGAACACTCTCTTCTCAAGACCACCTTCAAACCATAATCCCCAACCTTATAGCAATCTCTCTTTCTGCCACTTAGTTCGACTAAAGGTTAGGAAAAGACAATTTTAGCTATTTTCATCGAAGAGGTCGATATTTGGTCTAACATACTTAATTGTTCCCCTAGTAGGTTGTTATGTATGTCTAATTAGGTTGAGAGTTAATCTTAAGTTAAGTTCAATTAAGGGTGAGCAACAATTCATAAGACAAATCAAGTCATACAAATTCAAGTAAAATAACACTTTAAGTTCACAATTCAAGCATATAATCACACACAAGGCATGTGCACAAACAATTGGGTCACATACACAACCAAATGCACTTCCAAGTCTCTAAATACTCTAACACAATACTCCACATACTGCGATGCACAAATCCCAACTTGCCTGCACTTCACTAGTTTACTAAACTTAACTGTCACCCTAGTGGTCTTTAATTATCTCTATACATATATAATAAATCATATTTAATCCATAGATAGTAATTAATGCATTTTATATGGTTTAGTTGTTTTTTGTACTAGTTTTATAAGTTATATTCACTTACATGTTAGAATTTCCTAAGTGGTTCCTTAATTTTTATAAGTTATTATAGGTTACAGAATCCTTTGATTTTGCCTCTATTTTTTACTAACTTTAGAGTCTTTAAGAAATTATCCTCTAATTTAACTTCTAGATTCCATTATATTCATATTTCACATTTAAAGTTACCTCTAATTCTACCTCTAGGTAGAGTCTTTAGTATAATATTCACTTAATAATTCTTTGAATTTGCCTCTATTTTCACCCAATTCACTATAACATAAGAATTTATGCACCTTTCCTTTTATCTCCAACTAGGCATAAAAAAAAATATCACTTCATTTGTCAATTCTCAAGTTCACCACTTCTTAACTTCACATATAACATGTCCTAATTCATCTTTCCCTCAAATTTACAAATCATAAACTACTAAACTAGCTTATAGGGACAAAATCTTGACTTACAATAACTTTTGGCTCTAAAACTCAATTCCTCATATTCAACATGATATAAATAGATCCCTCTTAGTAATAATACCTATGAAAATTGGTGCAAATAAGTTAAAAGATTTCAGATCGATAAGCCAACGTACAATATTTTACAAAATCATTGCAAAAATCACGTCTAGGAGGCTAAGGAATTATCTAGATAAAATCATAAGTCTTATGTAATCAAGCTTCATTCCTTAAATGTCTACAGCTAACAACGCGATATTGCTGAGAGAACTAATGGAGAGGTTTGGGAAGAAAAAGAGAGGAAAAGGATGGGTCATGCTTAAATTGAACTTGCAAAAAGCTTATGATAAAATTAAGTGGGATTACCAAGAAAGGCCATGCAAGAACTGAAATTTCTAGATGCTTGGCTAGATATGATAGGATCGTACCTAAGTACAACATCAATATCAATCCAGGTGAATGGTGAGATGGTGGAGCATTTCCCTATGACAAGAGGATTGAGGCAAGGGGACCTTATATCTCTCCTTACCACTTCGTTATAGCTGTACAATTTCTAAACAAGTGGATACAACAATAGGTTGGAAGTGAAATGGTGGAAAACTATTTGCTTAAAGGGGTTAGATTTCAACATCTCGCACTTATTCTTTGCTGGCGACATTCTACTATTTGGGGAAGCTTCAATAGAGAATGTCAAAAATAAGATGTTAATGAACATGTTTGGACATATATCGAGTCGACGAGTAAATCATGAGAAATCGAAGATCGTGTTTTCAAGAAATGTGGATGAGGAAAGAACGAGAGAAATAAAGCAAAGCATAGGATTGAATGGAGCAAAAGAACCCGGGTTATATCTAAGATATCCTATTATAACAAATGGAAAGAAAGAAAAAAAGATATGGTGTTCATCTTGAAGAAGATAAGGAAGAAATTAACGCAGTGGAAGGCGAATAAGCTAAGCATAGCAGGGAGACATGTGCTTATCAAATCTGTAATTAAGGGAATAGTGGGATATTACATGCAGGTATCCAAACTACCAAGAAGTTTCCTAGACAAAGCAGGAAAATTGATCGGGAACTTTTTCTATGGGTCAACAAATGAGAGAAGGAAAAGACATGGGATTGCATGGAGCAAGGTAACGAAATCTAAGGAGTTAGGAGGTACGGGGATCTGGGACTTAAAGCAAAGAAATAAAGCATGCTTAGCAAAAACGATATGGAAAGTTAAGACAAAAAACCTAGTCTAGACTATGTGTCTAAGGAATAGGTAGCTAAGAAGTAGAAGGGAATAGGGGCGTAAGATCAAGAGGACAAATTCACCAACACTAAGAGATTGCATGGAAGTTGAAGAGTGGATGGAAAAGCATACGGTATACAAACCAAGAAATGGGAAGAAAGTCAAGATATATCTTTAGTAAAGGCATGGATTGATGTTAATGTTTGGGATGAAAATTTCATTAGTTATTCGATTGATGAGGAGATTAGTACATTGTTAGGAAGCCAAATTTTAGTCGAAGGAGGGAAGGAAGATAAAATCTGTTGGAATCTAGAGACAAATGGAGAAGTGACAGTTAAATTAGCTTATAAGGAATTATGTTACGAAGAGGGAGAAAGAGTAACAAATGGTTGGATATGAAATTTGAAGACTTATCCGAAAATAAAATTTTTCTTTTGGAAGTGTATTAATAACGGCCTAAACACCAAAGATAATCTAAGTAGAAGAGGACTCAACGTTGAAACAAAATGCTATTTGTGTGGAAAGGAGGATGAATTAATAGAACATCGATTCATGAAATGTGATAGGATAAAGGTGTTTTGGAGGAGTGTGAACAGATCAAAGAAGTTTGAAGATTCATGGAAATTGGAGCAGACAGAATGGGTAAAACATAATGCATAATAGAGGGAAGGAAAGAAATCTAGGAAGTGCCCATGGAACGTGAAGTTTGCTTTCAACCTTTGGAGCATCTAGAATAAAAGAAACAGGATATTATCTCATACTTAGAAAATGGGAAGGTGAAAGCAAAGGAATATTAGGCAGAACTAAAAAGAGAGATGAAGCTTCATAATGAAGAGGACTGGAGGAATGAATGGATAACACCACCCGAAGGATACATAAAAGTAAACTGTGATGCAGCTTTCAAAGACAAAGAGAAGGACTCGACATTGTAAGGATTGTGAGAGATAAAAAGGGAACATGTGTAGCTGGATTCATGAAGAACATTACAATGGTCTCGCCATTAGAAGTAGAGATCTGGGGAATATTCTAGAGCATGAAGATAGCTGGCTTGGAAGATGGCAAAATATCATATTCGAACTAGATTCTCTCGAAGCAATTAAGCATATTACAAGCACTGAGGATAATTTTATTTTATCTCTTAATGTTATTACCTTGTACGGGCAATACTGCCAAAGGAAGAAGAGTTGGAAACTAACTTGATAGCGAGAGCATTGAATGAAGAAGCACATAGACTGACGAAAGCAGCTCTAGAAGGAAAGAGGAGCTGCAGTTTTCAAGGACCAATACCAGAGGAATTTGTTGGTTGTTTTGAGGAACCAGAATGGCATAAGTTATTTCTTTTAAATTCAGGCAATGTTGCCTTAAAGTTGTAATCAAACAATGAAACAAATACATGTAGAAGGAGATAGAGATTGTAGTTGATGCTGCAGCTTCAGTTGAACTCTGTTTAGCTTTTTGCTTCAATTTCAATAAATTTTATTTGTTTACCCCAAAAAAAAAAAAAAAAAACTATACACATGACCAATTATTTAAAAAGGAGAAAATGTATAAACAATATGAAAAATATATAAGTAAAAAAGAAAAAAAGAAAGAAAAGAGAGATATACAACTATATTAATACAATATACTAAGATTATGCTAGTATGATATAATTTACAATTATGAAATATCTTAATTGAAGATCACAAGACCAAAAATCTTGATAAAGATTGCAAAAACAGAAAAACTTTAAACTTGTAGCCATAGTTACTTGTTAATTAGACAATAAGACAAAGCAAATTTTTCTACTCGCAATCTCATCCTGATATTGAAATTCCATATCAAAACTAAAAAGCAAATAGAAAAAATAAGGAAAATTGAAACTAAATTATATCATGAGTAATGGAAGGAAAATCAAAATTAAACTATCATGGCAATTAATTTTCCTTCATGATATGTTTTTCTTTAATTGAAAATGGAACAATTTTCTTTTATAAGATGTATTATTGCTTAGTAACTAAAATAGCTCCTTTTCATTGCTTCGTTAGCAAAAATTAGTCGATAAACTTCCTTAAATAAAATCAAACAGCAAATTCATTTATTTAGCATAAGAAATTGTTTGGTAGTATGAGCATTGAGATTTTTATTAAATGAACAAATACATTTCACCCATACCCTTGAATATAAGTTTTAGGAAGGCTCAAAATTATATGAATATCCAAAAATTATATAATTAATATCATTGTACTCCTAAAATTACGTAGAGTACGAATGTGGTCTTGAAAAATAATTTAAAAACCAGGATCAAATTACCAATTTACCCTTAGTCCGTCAACAATTAATAAAAATAATAAACCTCAACAAAATTTACCTATATACACAAAGAATATACATATTAATTCTATGAAATTAGATTGTAGATATGTTTGTTTTATCTTTCTAAATGTTTTAACTTGATCGCATAGTTAATGAAAATTGCAAATTTGGCATCATCCAATTGCACTAATTAGAATAGGTAAAAAAAACCAATCAAATTGAATTAATTCGCAAACTTAACCGAACCGAATTGAATCAAACCAAACCAAACAAAAAGTACGGTCTTTCTTATAATTTGGTTTAGAAAATTTTCAATCTGAATCAAATAAAAAATTTATGATTGATTTAGAAAGATAAAACAAAGTAATCCATAAAATCAAACCAAAACATTTTATAAAAAAATGTACTAATATTTTACTTCATCTGAAAGATGTATTTTGTTATAATATAACACTTAAAAGAATTTTTTATTTACATTTATTAAAATGTATATGTATTAAACTTTTAATTACCATAGTGTATAAATTATATATGTAGTTTAACTCAAAATTTGTACAATATACCATTTTCATAAATAAAATTAATTATTAATAAGTATTTAAAAAATTTTGAGTCACATGAATATTAATATCATCAACCTCTATTATGATAATATTTATTATTTTCAAATCAACTCAATACCTTTTATATAAGATTATATGTTTCATAAATATACTTTTCTAAACTAAAAGATATAATTTGATCCTTAAACCAAACCAAATGGAAATTTTATGGTTTAGAAAAATTTTCAATTTAAACCATACAATTTGGTTCAAATCTATAAAAAAAAAAAAAAACCAAATCATATTTTTATGGTTTAGTTTGATTTGGTTTGAAAGGAAAACTGAACCAACCCATTCGTACCCATCCCTAGCACTAATTGAAGGAAGTTTAATGCTTCTAGGTCATTGTGGAAACCATAGATCTTACTTAGGCTTCAAGATAGTAAGTGAGACCCAAAGGTACATCTCAAGTAGTAAATTCCCTTTCAAGACGAGCATGCATGGGCGTTGGTGGAAAGTGCACTTCATAATATTAATGAATGGGTGGTATTAGTAGAAAAGACAACATTTTGGGGGAGTAAGCAACCTTTTACAACCAAGGGGCTATATGTAACCATTGGGCAAGATGTTAGCAAGTTGAATATGGAAAAAAATCAAAACCGTAAAATTAAATGATTATATGAAAGATTAACTTGTTGTATTGAAATGAAGATGTCTCATATTAACATCTTTTACAAGTATACGTCTAATTTAATAAACAGTTATCGTTAGTCTATATACTCTATCTTATATTAGGGATATGCTATCCACATCTTACCTAACCACTTCATCTAGATGTTACACCCATATTAAATGGTTCTTGCTAACAAATCCATGAATATATGCTACCCCATATTAGAAAGTAAGCTTTGCACTTTAAATGCTTAATAATAACATTGTCCTAACTTTACAACCTACTTTGAGAGCCTATGAACCCCACAAATTTAGCTTTCTAGGTATAGTGTTGAATTAAAGTGCCATAAATAATTTCCTCGAGTCAACAAAACAGAATAAAATTAAAATCAATTAGAACTTTAAATTTGGAACCTAAAACGAATATGAAAAACCCGAAAACTCAGTGATAAATTTAGGTTAGCTAAAAACCCTAAACCCTAAAAAGTATTGAGAATTTTCAAACTTACCAAGAACCCTAAGCGATCGATCAAATACCAATTTATGAAATGAACGCTTAAAAACCTCACTTTAGACACCTAAGCTTAACCGAGCTTGGGTTAATCCTAAGCTACCAACAACCTAGTAAGAAAGCCAATTTGAAGGGAGAAAATAATTACAATACAAACTCTATTTAGTTAATTGAATAAGGTGACCAATTAGGTTATACAATAGTAGAAGTTTAAAAAAAAATCACATATGAAGATAAACCAACCACTTATATCAAATTTCCTCATCAATTTGAATATATTTGAACCAAATCCAATAGTGATAACTTAATTGACTTTTCACTTGATAATTTCCATAAGTATAAGATAAGACAATTTTCATCTCTTCATATATGTTATACTACTTATAGATAAATAAACCAATATATCAAATTATTTAATGTGTAAAAGAGAGTGGTGTGATAATTCCATGACACAAATAGTACCATTGTAAGGAGGGGAGTGTGTCATGCTATTCCTCATCATTCTAACATTCATTCAATGGTCTTATCTTGTTTATTATTTGTCCTAAAAGCTTATCTTATCCCATCATTGTGTGTTAAATTCTTACATCTTCAAATTTTCAAACAAAAAGGATCACATGTGAGTGCAAAAAGGCACATATACAACTAACCACTTCATGTCTTCTTTATCCTCATTTCCTTAAAAAATCCAAAAACATTTAGACAAAAAAGCAACAAAAAGAGAAACCCTCTCACCTTACACAATCTAAACCATCTACCCCATACATACTCTTTACATCACACACACCTACATCTTCTAATGTCACTTCTTTGGTTCACTTGAAAAGTCCAGCTAAAATCATTTTATATCACCATTTGAGAGAACTTTAGAGAGTCAACGAACATACAAGGACATAGCTCTTAAGGATCTAAGGAACACAAAAGAAGAGAACCAAAGACAAGGAGCCAAGAGATTAGTAGAGGTGCCATCCACCATCCATTCTACTTAGTGAAGTAATCTTCATTCTTAGTGCAATTAGGACACCATGCTTAGGAAATCATTTCTTATCTATGTAAAGTATTATGTACTTTAGATGTTATCTTAGTTAGGTTATGTTAAGTGTTAAGTTTCTTGAAACCTTTCACATGAATATTAAAGTATGAGTAGATTAGATTTAGTTTCCTTTTAATATACTTGTTTGTTACCTAGAGAATAGTCTTATGACTTGAGAAAACCATAAAACTAAGTGCATGAACAACCCAAGAAATGCTAGCCATGACATGTATGAAGCATGTGTAAACGTTACTTTTACTTCTATTAAGATTCACATGTTTTAGAGTAGTCTTTAGTCAAGGAAAAACCAACATATAAAGTATTAACAAGGATATGAGCTTGTAACTTAAAAAAAGATCAAAATAAAACCCAACAAACCCATGAAAGCTTGCTGGACATGGGACAATTTAGGAGTATTCATAAGTTTTTTAGTCTTATTCTGGTTAATTTAGCTTAGAAGAATTGCCTTATGTCTTCTTTTATAAGTATATATATTGTTTAGACAAAAATTTTGGGAAAAATGTCCATTTGAAAGCTTAACAAGACCTTTAAAATCTGACCACACATTAATATTCACTTATAATGATGTTTTAGACAAGATTAAAAGTGATTTAAGACTCACCCAAGTAGTGCTACTATCATACTAAGACACTAGAAGACTAAACCGAATAAAAAAAGCGTTATGGGCCCAAAACCGACCCGATCAAGCCCAAAAAACTCCTTGGAAAAAAATGACCCTACATCAAAAAATAATTTAGAAATATGTTTAAATAATTTTTAGGCCCAAACAAGTATGATAGCCTAGGTCATAAACCCGAAATAGCTAAAACAGACCAAAAACTACAAAACGAGCCAAACCGATAAAGCTTTAAACTTAAAGAGTTTAGAAACCGTTATTTCCAGATTTTACAAATGAGATTTAAGGCCCAACTTAACCAATTAAAATGTCCAAAAAAACAAATAGAAAGCTTAACTTAAGAGGCCTTAGCAACAAAACCCGTAAGCCTAACTAAGAAACACCAATAATAAAAGACTAAAGCTAGATCAATAATTAAACATAGATCCATAAAGAATTAATTCAAAATATACCCTAAGGCCCAAATAAGAATCTAGAACTCACTAGGAATTGGAAAAGTAGAAATTAGAAACCAAGATAATGCAAAATAGAACCAATAAGCAGAACAATTAAGAGGTATGTAACTTTTTTGGACCAATACCAAAAATTGCGATTGTAGTCTTCCAAAACAAATCACACTACGATAATCTACATCTGAAAACGATGGAAAACAACTATAAGAACATGAAAATTAGAGTTAAAATAAAAAAATTATGATAAAAACAAGTTTTAGCGATAATCGAGAATTATAGTGAATTTAAGCAATTTAATAAATAGTTATTCAAACACTTATTAATATTTTCCTCTATTAATATCAAGTGATACTGACCTTGATACGGACTTACTGTTAGATTATTACAACTATGGAATGACCTGATCAGGTAAGTATTTTTATGACTATTATATTTTATTGTACTTGTAGATTAGTCGCATATAATTGTTTGACTAATATGAATTGTTGCATGGGGAATTGAGAATCATGCATATGATTGATTATTGCTTATCTTGATCGCTAAAATATCATAAGATATATGTACCAAATGGAGCGATAAATTAATAGTATCCATTTTATATGATGATTGTTTGTAATGATTGTTTGGACACCTAAATAAACTGAACCAGACTATATTCAACTCAATAACTTAAATGGTCATGCATACCATGTATTAATAGGGACTTATCGGTCGTTACACTACGCATGTAGGATGGAGGGGTTTTACTGGGGTCATGATTATTATACTTAAGTTTCTTGCATGGTGCACTAATGCAACATAGCCTCGTTTTCACCTACAAGCTTACTTGACATTGGAGATTGCAACCGCAAAGCAATACGCCGTATCCTAAAGTCCACCGTTTAAGGGTGAGTAGACTACGTGTATTACTTATATCCATACTCACGGTATAAGCTAAATAAAAAAAAAAAAAGGAGAAAAAGAAAATAATATTAATTGCCATGTGAGGCTATTTGGTAGATTAAAAGCCGGAGTGACTTAGACCTGGGTCTAATGGATCATCATCTCCAACCTTAGCTACGGAAAGCAAAAATCCAAGCAATATATGGTTTCTGGATAACTATATATATATGTTTGCTATATTGCATACGATTTGTCTGCATTCATATAATTATTAACTTAACTTGCTTACTTTTGCTTAAAAGG
The DNA here is from genome assembly GCA_024138015.1 of Lumnitzera littorea. Taxonomy (NCBI): domain Eukaryota; kingdom Viridiplantae; phylum Streptophyta; class Magnoliopsida; order Myrtales; family Combretaceae; genus Lumnitzera; species Lumnitzera littorea. Next base: position 3,601,202 of record JAMXBB010000007.1, on the reverse strand, counting down.
TATAATAAGAGGAATATCTCACTAAACTAGATATAGTTTACTCCCTTATAGTTTCTTTTGCAGGTTATCCAAAAACTAAGATTTGAGCTAAGACTCGAGTGTAAAGTATTTCAGCCAGTAGAATAATAGACAAGTAAGAATAGAAAGATATTGTATATAGCTAAATGATACTTTTATAATTGATATCTAATAGAAGTATTTGAAATTTATATTATTTGGTAGGAAATACTGATTCTCTACGGTTTTATTGAATTGTGAAATGTTGACTATCCATAGTCATTTATATTTTTAGTTAAATTAATAAATTATGTATTAAAAGTCATAGCAATTAACTAGTTAGAGTTTTACAATCTTTAACTTGTAAGATGATTTTTATATCATAAGTACACACATAATATGAAGATTTTAAATAATCTTATCAAGTTTCTTTTAAAGTCATTACAGAGTCATAAAAGCTTAATCCATGACTCATGTATTATCTACAACATTTTGAGTAGGCCTCTTGCCACACATACAACCAATAACTTGGTCTCAACATGTGTTATTAGGTCATTCTCAATCCCAAAAACTTTATTTCGGGTCTCCATATGTCACATTAATATTTAAAATTTTCAACTTATAAGAAACTCTATACTTTATATTTGAGGTTCTTAAATCAACTTCTTAAATTTTTTTTTTATATTGTTTGTTGGACCCACATAAATAAGTTTTTTTAAGAAAATTGGAAGAATAGGCCGTCGGATGAAAAGACCAACGGCTGTGATGATTTTTTGCCTTGAAGTTATAGTTTAAAAAAATAAAATAAAAGCAAGGCCAGTATGCTATGAGGAGCACCAGACCTTCCCCAAGAATTCCTCCACAATGCAAAGATTCGCCACGTGGAGTTCTTTTATCTCAAAATTCTCAAGGACCCTGCGTTGGTGTTGCTCTTTGGAGCATCCTTATCGCTTGTCCCTCCTCACATTCTCCCATGCCAAGGAACGCACACTTCCGTTCCTTCACCAATATGCACACTTCCTTGACAAGGAAAAAGTCCCTTGCAACAAACTGCATTTTGTTTATTTATTTATTTTTCTGTTTTAGTTTTTGATTTAATTTTTATTAAGGAGTTTATATGTATGAATTTATGGATAAAATAGAAAATTCCTTAATATATTGATGTGGTATTTAAAAATTCTAAAGGGGTTATTTTGCAATAAAAATACTCTCAAATTTAGATTAAAATTCATTTGTCATCATACGCATGAAAGTATTAATATGAATACTAACACCGCTTGGAAGGAAACAAAAAAGAACCAAAAAAAGGAAAAATCCAAAGGACATCTATCTAAGCAGTTGGCATGTTATAAGTCAAATATACTATGAAAAAAGGCACTTCTAAAGTTATGGATTATAATAGAAAAGTTTACTGCCGGAAAAGGTTGTCAACAAAAATGTTTTTGAAATTACTTATTATAACAAAATAGATTTCTACCAAAACACCCTACATCTAACCTGAAAAGTCACATATTATTTAAACATATATGAGTTTCAGATGCTTCCATATACCCTAACGTTTCTTTAATCAAATTCAGGAAGTCCTACGAGGCCTGCACCCCTTCATGGTTAGGCTATCCGAAATGCAATAAACATGGACTTCAAAGCTGGTTAATCCTAATGGATCCAAAAAATACAACTTTCTTGTTAATACTTTGATACGACGACATGAGTACTCGTATTGAAATTATTATCCTCATGCTGGTATGATTACATCTAGGCAATATTATTACATTAATGCAACAAATACAACCTCTACTACTCAATGAATAGAACATTATTTACATGGAATCAACCGAACATAGATTTAAAACAATTCCATTTGTTAGTTTTGAGGAATCCTCCATGTCGGCCATCTTCTGTATCTCCACTGCTCTGACCTCCATCGCTGGTGGTGCCATCGGGGTCAAAAGTCCTCATCTTAAACAGGTAGTTCTTATTAGGAGAATGAAGAAACTCGCCATGAATGTGACAGGAATTCTCATGAAGGATTTCAAATGATTAAGGATGTACATCTTCTCCCTCCGGTTTCTCTGTTTTGTGGAACTAAACTAGAAGAGAAGTTTCGGTTTATCAATTCAAAGACAGGTGCAGATTTGGACTTTGAGGGACACACATATATAAATGGAGTAGGACGACAGTCTGACATGTTGTCTTTTACGTCAATTATTATTGTTTTACTTGCCGCAAGCTTGGACACTAAAATGTAAACGTTTAGCTCTACTATGTACTGCTTGCCAAACAACATAAAAACTTAGGGTTAGATAATTCATATTATTATATTATATATCATTTTCATATCTAATAGGGATATAATTAGATGAATTATTAAAGGTTATCCGATTCATCGAATCTGGTAAAAATCCTATAAAGTTTATAAGTTAGTAATTGAAGTTTGAAAGGTTTTTTACTGTTTTGTAGCAATTTAATTTAATAAAGCTACTGACTAATTTGTTATATCTCTCATCTTGTTCTTTCATAATTGATTTCACGGCATCTTCAATTTTCATAGTAGTACGGGTTCCAACCATCCACCAATAGATGGCTCTGATACCAGATGGTATTGGGTGACCAAAATAAATGGATAAGAGTAGGAAAGCAAAACTAAATGTAGATTAACAATTGAAGGGGGCAATGTTTGTTTTGTTTTCTAATTGATTTTTTTTTTAAGTCACCGGATGTGTATATATAGTGACTTGGAATCCTGTTACAAAATATTCCCCCAAAAGTGAAATTATACTAGACGACGATATGTGTACTATAGTTATGTGCTAATAACTACTATGCAATGCAGTGGATGCTAATGTAATATATTTATATGATGCAGCTATTGACTATAAGGCCTGCATTGGACCATTACAATGCAGTGTGATGTTTATTAATGATTTGGACCACATCTCCTCTAGATACTTCCAAGCTATCAGACAGCAATCCATCTTCACCGCAAACATGTTCCAACCCTTCCTCAGACTCTTGTCTGTCCACGTATTCCTGTCTTCCCTTAATACAAACCCTAAGCTCACTTCCTTCCCCTACAACAATATGTGATATCCTCTTATGCCAAACACTCCAAGATACTTTACGAACTTGAAGCACCCATGCATGCATAAAATGCCAAAGTTACTTGGAGAGGCTGTTGAAATTAGCGGTTGAAGAACGGCATAAAACTTTTGAAAATTCATCCCAACATCTATCCAGCCAATGTCCTCTAAAAAATAAATTACAAATATAAAAATTAATAATAAATAAATTACTATTATGATATGTGTTAGTAGTAAAATAATTTTTCATGCTTCAAAATTTTTAAAACATATTTTATATATTCTTTGCAAAGTAACTATAATATGAAACCTACAAAAGAAGATTTTTAAAAACATAGTAAGTAATTTGGGTAAAGTACTTTTTTTTAGTTAGAATTACAATAGATGGTATCAACATTTAGAAGTAAATTCAAATAAGATATCAATATTTCGATAAGAAGTTAAAATAAAAGATAATTGTTATATCACCCTTAGTTTCATCTAACATAATCGATAAGTGCTCACGTGATGTACATGTAACATATATATGGTGCTTACACAAGTTTTTAAATAAATAATAAATGAAGAAAATTAAAATAATATATAACATAAGTACTAAAAAATTAAGAAAATTTTGAAAAATAAAAAAATTAAATTAAAAGATACAAAACAACCAAAACAATAAAAATAAAAAAATATTATAATTTAAGTAATATAAGCAAAATGAATTAGTAAAAAAAAATAAAAAGTTATAAGTATTTAAAAAAAAAAAAAAGCCTACCCCCGGGCATTTTGCATGATATTTTACTGTTAAAAAGTCATCCGTTAGTTGTTCATTTCTTTTGTAAGAAGAAAAGGAAGCACATATACTGATTGGTGAGCATTCCTAAGTAAAAGAGGATTAAGTTGCAATTTTAGAATAATTATACCTAAACCTCACTTAGGTCACACTTTGCACCATGGAAATTAACCTAAAATCCAATCATGATTATGGGTTTCGTTCTCTTTTTCATATTAGTAAGTGCTTTTAGGCCACGTAAAATTGCGATTTCTTAGAATTAATAATTCCGGTTTTTAAGAGAGATTTCATGACTTTATTCTACCATCATTAATTGAAAATTATTGACATCAATTTAATTATAACATCTAAAAATTAAAAATATTTTCGATAAATACTATTATATACACATGTTATTTCATTATCCATGGATCTTTCAAATATAAAGAAGTATTTATAATTTCAACCATAATTTCACTATATTTCATTTTAATTTATTCCTACATACCAAACTTAATTAGTTGTTTGTTGAGAGGGCTTTTCACCCTCAAAACTTTTAATATTCAATTTATTTCTAGTTTAATGAATAACCTTTTGGCCAAAGGAAAATATAATATTTCTGTTGGTTATAGTCAATTTTGCTACCCATGTGCCTTTAGGTTTTTTTTTTTGGCCAACGTGCAATCCAGGGCTCGGTTGGTGTAAATACTTATCAAATTCAATTGCCTTTATCATGTTTGATTCTAGGCGTCCAAAAATATGTAGTTTCAATATGCTATACAATGCTTGGAGTCTACAACTCTTTATTCACTAACTAATTCAAAAATTTGGAGTTTACTTTTCCTAATACATGTGAAATTCAACTGTCAATGTTTTAATAATTAAGTTTATTTTTCTATAGGTAATTATATAGTAATAATAAGCTGGATATGATTGTATATATGAGCAGTTAATCTAAGCCGAGTCTACAAGCCAAGAAGGAAAAATAAATAAATAAAAGGAAAACTCAGAAGTATAACAAATACCATGACAATTAGGATCCTCTCGCTTTTTCTTGAGAAATTAAAAATCTCAATTTCCATATCTTGGAAGATTACGTGTGTTTTAATCCTTATCCAATCTAAAGTTTCCATTTAGTCCAAAAGGAAAAGAATTTATGGATGTTAGCCTCCCTAAAAAGATACAATATTTACACAATAACCGCTGATTTATGTCCCATAAATGACCTATTAATTTTTTTAATTTTTATGTAATTAAATAAATGTTCCAATAATTTGAAAAAAAAAATTTCACAATAGCTTCGAATGCCTTTCCTATGGCTTATGGGCAAGAAAGTATTTGCGTGAGAGAGAAAGATGATATTAGCAAACCACGCAAAAAAACTAAATTAAGATCTTTTAAAAGTTTTAATTTTTTTTCTGTCAAATCATAAGATTTTCAATTTTATTAGTCAATTTTTAAAAGTTTGTAGAATTTCTCAACTAGATAAACTTTTTAATTTTAACGGCTTAGTCTTCAAACATTTCAAAATTATGAATTGAAATGATGAAATATATATGTTGCAAATATGTAAGGTTGAAGAATATATGTAATCATAAGGTGGATCAAAAGGGAACTGCTATCTTATCAACTAATTTAGCAAATAAGAAAAATGATAATTATTTGAAAGTAATATAACTTTTGAAAATTGTGCAACACTAATAGCAAGTAATAGTTGGCTTCAGTCAAAGAAATATCAGTATGAGTAATATATTATTCTAAAAATTTACTCAATTATCCTTATTGATCGCCTTATCTTCCATTTATACAATAAGTAATATGATAGTTAATAAAAGATACAGATAATATCTTAGTCATTTTTTTTTTTAACATGTAAGACACCAAATTCCAGGAGTGGTTGATAGTTACTAAATCCCTTAGCTTTAATAATATAAGTAATATTCATTTATCTGTTTATTCCATAAGAGCAGAATTTAGATTAAACTGCCTCTACCCAAATATTATATTAGACACTAATAAGTGATAAACGGGGGAGGCTTTGTGTTAAATTGATTGGGTGACAATTCCCCCAAAATTATTATTCTGGATTTTATTTGAAAAAATGTCCACTCTAGGAATAAGAAACATGAAATTGATGTGAATTAGCGTTCATTAAAAAAAAATAATTCGATACTATGATTCAATCATTTCTTAGTTTTATTTATTTGGATATTTAAAAAAAAAAGGTTTTACAATCTAATGGCATAAATATTAATTACCCAACAGAACGATAGGATTCAATGCATTCTTCTCCAATAATTGCAATATTTTATAATACTAGAAGAAAAAAATGGTAGAAAAGTGCCGCAGCCAAAATCCTATTCATATGAGTGTCATTTATTTTTATGGTAAAAAGAAAAAGCAGAAAATCTAATAGTTGAAAAGAAATTGAGTAGTGTAAACTAACAACTATCATATTACTTTTAGCTTTAGAAAATGTCCCTAAAATAAAAAGTAATCGCTCAACTGTTATGTTATCAATATGATATTAAAATGATAACGTTTCAACACATTTAACAGGATCCAAATCTAGGATACCATCCATGCTAACTGATACTCTTAAATCTCAAAAAGTTAATGCTGTGTAACTCAGATTTTGCAAGTGAATAAATATTCTTATCTAAAGTTCAAAATATAAATTAGAACCTTATAAAAGGCCAAATAGAGAAGTTGAAGCATAACAAACCCGAGAGTTAGTGGAAGTCAAAAGAAATGGCAAATTTCAATAAGCCTCTTGCCGTGATTACTTTTGTCAGTCTTGCTGCCGTGGGTAAGGGCTCTTTAGGTTTCATTCATTTGTCTACTAATATCCATTTTATCACACTTGTATTAGCGATTGAAATATAGAAAATCAATTACATATTCTAACAAAGTCTAGACTAATGGCAATTGACCGTCACAAAATCATTTCATTTCAACACTATTTTCACTATGCGACTACTGTACTTTAATAGGTCTTTTAATTAAGATCTAAATAGAAATTGCTAAAGAGTCTTATTTTCTGATAACGGGTTTTTAAGTAGTTTCTATTCTTTCATTTGTTTGCTATCTCGAGACAATATTTTTCCATGTTAAAGCTTCAGACTTTTATGCTACAATTGTGCGGAATTTTTTCTTTTTCCCTGGATTAAAGTCACGAAGTTTTTACAAAAGATGCATATGTTTTCATTTATTTATTTATTTTTATCGATACTATATATGCTTGTATTTTGGTGCACTTCAACTAATAAAATTCAATCTTCACTAGAAAAAGAAAAACACATTTTATTTTCCCTTTTATCTTTAAATTTCACGCATGCCTTTATTGGTGCTATCGTAATTGTATGCATCATTAATCATAAAACTATACTTCATATGCAGCCGTTTGTAAAACTACATGCTCACTTGATACGTTAATCGTAGGCACTGTCAGACCTGGAATGTCCGACGAGGTAAACCAGAATGGAGAGTGACAGTGACCAACGAGTGTTCTTGTCCCCAAGCTTCAATCAAACTCAAATGCCAAGGATTTCGAACCACAGAGAAGGTTAATCCAGCTATATTCGCCCCCTACGTGATGGTAAATGCCTCCTCATGGGTGGCAAGACTTTAGGGTCTAAAAAATCAGTTGGGTTTTCCTATGCATGGGACCCTCCTTTTATTTTCTTTCCAGCATCCTATATTACTAAATGTTAAAAAATTTTAGGTGATATACAAAGTCATACGAATAAATGCAAGGTTTTTCCATATACTTATATGTTATTTTATAAAGTAGAAGTTTTTTAGGGGAAAATTTTTGTATTCTCTATGTATGTATTTAACAGTGTTATTAAATCCGGATTAATCCCATATGGTTAAACCTAGTTCGACTTAATTCAGTCATAAAACTAATTCAGCCCAATCTTATTGAACTATAGATGAATCCAATTTCATATTTTTAATCTTTAATCCTCTTATGTGTTCAGGTTAACTATTCAAATCAAATCTGACAACGTTAATATTTAATATTATCAAATTTGTTTTACATAGTACATACTTTATGCAAGCTCCATGAACCTAAAGGCCCAACTTATATTGAGTGGTCTAAGTAAATGCCCAATCTTAACATAGATTATTTTTCATTCGAGCATTTCTCTTATTTTGTAAGGTTGCAAGCTAAAAGTTTACTATTTAGGTAACAAATACTAACTAACAAGCCCGTCCTAACCACTTGATCACAAAGCTTCTTCTTTTTTTAATTTATTAAAACCATAAAGTTTTTAGTTAGTATTAACATGTTATCCATGATCTAACCTTATTAAACAATTACTAAACACCTCCTACAATCACTAAGGCTAATGTAGCCTAGCGGTATGAACAAGATCTAGCTCCCCGTAGGTTAGATTGGGTGTGAATCCTCCTCCCCAAGTTATACCAAAGTTATAATGCAATTGGCTCAAAAAAAAAAAAAAACAAACAAACTTCTCAATCCATGTGGAACAACATTCACATTTCATTTATATTAGATATCACAATTTTATTACCAAATTAATATAACTTACATATTTTAGTTATTCACATTATCTCAAAGCATAAATCTATTCTAAAGACATTTGTACCTTTTTTAAAACTATTTCGAATGATTCAATTTCTTACAACATTAACTATTTCTTTCAATTCCAGTTTGTTGTTTTAATTAATTCGTTTACTATTGCAGACGGAAATCCCAAATTAAGTGCAAACCGGAAAAGATTATACATCCACCGGGCTATGAACATTTCTTTTATGTCAATCGACAATAAAATATTAGGCACTAACTCATTTTATTGTCTAAGAAAAACAAAGGCACCTACTTTCAAATACGATAGATATAAAGGTTTATTTATTGTAAATTGTAGATATATCCACTCAAAGTTACTTTACATATATTTATATCATAGGATAGAAGATTCAACTTCATAGAGTGATTGCGCAGCACTCAACCATCCTTTCTCTTCTTATATTTGTAGGTATTTTATATAGTGAGTCAACCTTCTCTTCCTATTTATCCCAAAACTATTCCAAACCTATTCTTCTTAAGAAGTGCCATGTACATTATCATAAACCCCCATATATTTAGGAGGCCTACTTATTTCAACTAGTCTCGACCTACCTGACCATCATCAGAAAAGCGACATCAATTCCCAATCGGTTTGTCCATAAGATGCTAAACACGCCTTCAGAGAATACCATACCCCATGAATAGAACACCTGCTGACTCCACTCACTTCACATTATGTTTGAGTTAAACACCCCCACTTGTCATTCAAATCACAAATTGTAACATCTACCCTACCTAAATATACAGTACCCTCATCATGAGGTTAACTCTTTACCTTTACCCTCCACCATAAGATCATCAACCCCTCTCCACTTGTTGCCCTACTCCAACTAAGATCACTTCCGTTAAGACTTTAGGCCTCCACAGGCTCCATCATGGCCTCACGCATTCCTCCATCCTCTATGGTCGTTTTTTGCTAAGTGGCCCAACGATGTCCTACACCTAATAGCTATGCAGCAATGGGAGGTTCAACTCCTATAGAGTGCCTGTACGACAATCGACCATCATTTCTCTTCTTAAATATGATGGTATTTTGGATGGCAAGCTAACCTTTTCTTTCTATTTATCCTAGGACTATTCTAAGCCTATCCTTCTCAAGGCGTTCCCTTTAACACTATCACAAGTCCCACATGTTTGGCAAGCTTAGTTATCTCAATTGATTTTGGCTTGTCATGAAAAGAAACCTGCAAGGTGAAAATGGAAACATATCATTAATAAAAGATAACAACTTAAATGCATTGTCTTCGATGATGCTAATTCTTATGCTTAGAAAAAATGCTATTTAAGAACTAATAAACAATTACAAGGCTAAGGCCTCTGTAGCATAGTCATATAAACATTGATTTTCCAATAGGACTGATCAAATTCAAATCCCCCTTTCTCTAAGTAGTGTAATTAAAGGTTCGATCTCCCTTTCTTCAGTGATAATTATTCCTTTAAAGTACCCCTCTCCTTCTGGAATTAAGCCCTAGTTATTGGGGCTTTTCCTCTTACAATCCACACCATGCTCATCATATCAATACCCCTCTTCTTCTTGAATTATGCCCTAGTTATAGGGGCTTTTCCTCTTACCATCCATTAAGGCTAGGCAAAAAAATTAAAAATTGCAAACCGTAAATCAAACCAAAAATTTGATTTTTTTTTTTTTGCGAACCATTTGATTTATGGTTAAGTTCAATTATGTATAAACGATTTGCAGTTTGATTAGGAAAAGCGAACCGAACTGAATTGTTCAGTTAAATAAAAAAAATTTATGCAATTATTTTATATTTTTTCCATCAATCTTCATAAATTTCATCAAATTTTTCATATCTTGTTATTCTTTATCATAATTTTGTGTTAATTATTAAGATTAAGTTGAGTAAAGTCTATTTGAAATTTTATATTAGTTAAAAATAAAAAATTTTAGTGAAATTTTAACACAAATTGTTCAATTTGTGAGTGGAACCGAACCAAACCAAACCAGTTTTTAATTAGGTTTAAAAAATTTATTAACCAAATCGTATGATTCTGTTCGACTTTAAAAAAAAAAAACTAAATCATCATATTAGGTTCGATTCGATAAGAGAGACAAACCGTATCAAACCGAACAGCGCCTAACCTTACAATCCACACCATGCTTATCATATCAATACCCCTCTTCTTCTTAGTTGTTAGGGCTTTTCCTCTTACAATCCATCATGCTTATCATATCAATGGGTTCTCACTTGATCTCAAATTAGACAAGCCCAACATCATTCAAGTCTTGAACTAAGACATTATGCATAGAATTTGAGTGAACCATCTTTTCTATGTCTTAGGGCCTCACGTGGCCTATATGCCTTTAGGTTGATTCTCGAGTTGTTGGACTTGAGGAGCTATAATGGCTTAGGTAAGATTCCAAAGTAGTTCAAATGCTTTATTAAAGATCTCTTCCAAGGAGATAATGCTTTGTTCAAGGTTATTGGTTTCAAAAATCTTAGGTCAAGAACAAATGAAGATCGGGTTGTAAATTGGTTTTAACCACTAAGATGCAGTCTTTAAAGCTAGAAAAACTTCTTTCCTATTATCTAGATTTTTATAATATTTTGAAATTAAAAAAATTGCAAATATTCCCTTCAAAAAGGTGCCTTTTTTAGGAAAAATTTTATAAATAAAATGATTTTATTACATGTGGGAATCAATGTTTGAAAAAATTAACTACGAGAAAATTATTATAAGACTTAGTAGTTATTATTTAGGTAAAAATCTTTTTCTTTTAAGAAATTCTTTTTGGATTTTAATTTTTATTGGATTTTGAAACTTTTCAATTTTTCTTGAATTTTTTCTAAAACAAATTTTTTAAAATAAAATCACCGATGGCATCATATATAACCAGTTAATTCTTGCAATTGCTAACTCTAACATGATAAAACTTGGTGTGTCCCATAGGTCTTCTGGTTCTATAACTATTAGTGAATCCAAAGTTTAGGTGAAATTGTCTATCACCAAAAGATAATGATATACATAAGGGTTAATACAACGGTTTACACCTTAATTTTCCATTTTTTACAATTAAACACATGAATACCCAATTGAAAATTTAATTATCATGGTCTACACCTTAATTAACTCAAATTTATACCGTTAGTTCATTAAGCACGGTTAGCCAGCGAGATGGTTATTACATCCTTAAGGGTCTCATCTAACCTCCCATAGGTGGCCACTAACCACCCCTATCATGCCCCAAAACGGTAGAATCGTAACAGTCCCACCGTGCAAACCATTCTAAAATAAAAATTGGCCTTACAACCACTATCCTAGACCTTTAGAATATATGTCCGTTCCCCAAATGTTTTACCTTACTCCCTACAATCCAGCAATTACTAGCTTTAGGATAGTTGTAAGCAGCTTTTTAGCTAGCACTTGCAATAGCGTCTATAGAAATGTGAGTAATCACAGCTCAGTAAATCAAGACGAAGGACTTAAAACTATACCACCAATACAAATAAGGTTATCACCCGATTTAGTTAGATGCAATGCATGAATATATAAATGCTGTCACAAGACGTTATCCGGCCCGTCGTGAGATTAGAGAAATTGCATCCGCTCTAATCTGGGTTGAAGAGTTTCTATTAACGCAACAACTCACGACTAAACCCAAGCTTATACAATGGAGACACCATTCCTCCCGCAATTAGTTTCGAACCATTGACTTCACTTTTACTGCGACCTCTTCACTTGTCACTTAGTTCGACTAAGGATAAAAAAGAGACCAATTATGTTATCCAGCACTATCCCTTTTAAAGGGGTTGATAGTTGGCTGAAGAATCTTAGGTTTCCCCTAAAAAGTTGCTATAAAGATCCGATTTATGTTTACAGGTCATGTAATTGATTAGGTCCGATTTAGGGTAATCAATCATTTCATACAATACTAGCTAAAGCAGCAAATCAAAAATTATATCATCAGCTCAGAACAAGTACATATATCTAACCAACTATCGAACAAGAACAATCCAGTACAATTTCAAGCCTCCAAGTACCACAAATTAGTACTTCGAAATACAGTGATATATTAATCTCAACTTACCTCAACTCCTCGCTTGCTCATTTGAGGTAAGACTCATTCAGTCCATCGCCAATGAATCATATAATACAAATGTTGTCTCAGTTTTCATATAATTGTTATAAGTTTGTTTTATCTTATAACACTTATTGTTATCTTTTGGTTTAGGGTTTAATATGTCCAATTATCTAGGTTCTCAAATCTTTTATAATTATTCTCGGTTTGGGGTTAGGTTCTGGTTTAGTTTCCACATCGATTTCTAAATTAGGTTCTAATTCAGTTTCTAAATACAATTTTATACACGAATCTTAGAAACTCGTTTCAACCCATAATGTGAAATTAATCACATTATTTTTTAGTATACTAAATACCATAATTACCCCTAGTCAGTATTTTATTCCATCAAGTACACTTAAATCCTTATTAGTATACCAAATTTACTGTTGATGTGAGAAATTTTTACATTTTTCATATAATTACCTAAATTTAAGTTTTCTATCAAATTTATTATATATTCCTATTATTTATATAATATCAATTTTTATTTTAATATCTTCTATTTATTATATTTCCAATAATTGTATATTATGTATTATCAACTATTATGTATATAATACACATCTAATATTTCTATCACTCTAATTACCATCTCCCAACATCAATTAACATTTCTAAATTTCTAAATTCATCCCAAATCATATTTTACACTTAATTACCTTAATTTACAAAATTAACTTAAATTTTACTATTTTTCCCTATTATTTATTTACTACATAATTACCCTAATAATTACATCTAATACTCCAAATGCTACAAATAGCATGCTCCATCAGATTTCAACATCCTACAACATATAATTGTGCATCAAATTAGTAATTATCCATTTAATTACTTAATTAACCCTAAATTACCCATTTTATGCATCATTTTAAAACCTAAAAATAATCTAAAAATTTTGAAAATTAATTTTTGAAAAAAGACTTCATAGCACTATTTTATAACCCCTAAGTAGTTTAAAAAAAATTTTTGAACTCAAAACTATACTCCTCGAATCATTTATTTCTAAACCGAAACATGTTCGATTTTACACGATTTCTTAAGGATCATATATTACGGGACATATTTTTATCAAAATAATATTTTTCATAAAAAATAAATACAAAAATATTCCAAAATATCAAGTTTTATAATTTTCTAACTAATTTTAACAATTTAAGAAAAATCAAGTAAAAATCAAAACTTACCAAAATTGGTGGCTCCGGCCACTGTCGATGGCTATGGGTATGTCAGCCTATTTGGGTGCTGCTACCACCACCATATGATGGTAGCGGCCGTCCATTCCCAACTGCTCATTAGATTTAAGTTCTCCTTAAAAGCCCCAACTATACATTTTTTTTTTTTTGTAATTTTTTGTAAAACCCTAATTTCCTCTCAATTTCATCTCTCTCTAATTTTCTACAATTCCAGATATCTAAAATGAGCTTCTGAAAAATTTGGAGTATTTATAGAGGTCTTGGGGAATTATTATACATTAATTTGATTAGACAATTATCTTATCTTCTTCCAATTTACCTTTTTTGTTGTTCTAATTTAATTAGCTAAATTTTTTTCTTCTTTTCCCTAGTTGTCATGACCTAAATCTGGATCATTCCTTTTTTTTATTTTTCCTTAATTAATTATGAATTTTCTTTAATTATTTAATGTTATTTTAGCATATTTCGCTTATTTTAAGTAATTACTCGTATTTTTACCTGCATGTAAATTCATATATAGTATAAATAAATATTCCTAAATATTATTTAGGTCATTTTATGATTTTTAGTATACATATAATTTATTTCTAGCAATTCATTAATTATCAAAATACATTTTATGCATTTTCGATAAATAATAAGTAATATACTTAAAATTTGGAAATTGTATACTCTTTTATTTTATTACTTATTTTCCTAAATTCAAACTTACAAAATCATTTTTACTAATATTTTTAACTTTACTTTATAATTTAGGTTCAATCGAATCCTTTAACCGATCGGAACCCCAAGTAGCTGATTGTGAGGCTTATAACCCCCAACAAAATAGTGAGTCATAATCCATTTAAAAAATGCAGGTCACGCAAGCTTCTAGTAGTGTCTATAGCCATCTACAACCCTAAAAAAGTTGCATGAACATCTTAAGATCGTAGGTGTTTATCCTATTGACTTATCGTGCTAATTAGACTAATAATATGAATTCGAGTTAATTAAAGTGTAAATCATGACAACTGAATCTTCAATTAAGTGTATAATTAAACAAGTTAAAACTTTAGGTATATAATTATAAAAAATGATAAAATTGATGTGTAAACTGTGAAATTGCCTTTATACACAATAACAACTTGAAGGTTATACAATGTATTTCGTCCTAGTTTTCTAGACAACCTAAGTCCTAGTATAAAAACTTTAAACTTAGACATTCAATACCCATTTTCTTTATTTAATGTTCTTATTTTTTCTTGCACACTAAAAAAAAAAAAAAAGGTTAGTCAAATTTAATAGAATATATATATTGACGATATAAAATAAATAAATAAATCCTTTATTTAGAAAAACCTTACTTAGCTTATCTACTTAAAATACCCTAGTGGAGTCACCAAGTTATTAAGGCCAAAATTTCACTTTTTTCTTAATATATAATTTATGTCAAACCTAACCTACTTAATATGAACTACTCAATAAAGAATTTAGAAAAATGTGTTTTATTTAAAAATGCTTTTAAAAAAATTTAGAGTCTCCATAGAAAATAGTAAAAAAAAAAAAAAGAATAAGAAAAAGGTTAAAATCATATGGGTGTACCAATTTTTATCAAGACACTAGTGTTTTGGAAATTATGAAACTTAAGGTTTAAGAAGATGCCATTGCAACTACCTAATAAGGTTTCTTTAAATAAGAGCTTAATTTGTTTTCCTAAATTTAACCAATGAAATTATCAAGTATAGGAAAAAAATTATCTATTTATTATTGATTTTTTAAAAAAAATTATTCTATTTATTAATAGTTTTTTAGGAAAATAATTTTTATTTAATTTTTAGGCCACTTTAGAGGATGTGAATATACTTGGTGATTGGTTCTCGCCACAAGGTTTCTAGGCCCAACCCAAGAGGGATCCTTCACTCAATTGAGTTAGATGGACCTGCATAAATAGCACATGTAAGCAAAGAGAGCAATAAAATTACTTCAATGTGACTACCTTAATGTTTAAGTTAGCTTAAAAAGAACATGACACTAAAGTACTTAAGATGTTTTGAATTCATTTAGGCATCTCTCTTTTACCTTAAGGTGCTCAAAGGTTTTAGAAGAAAGGATAGAAGAGGCTACAATTGGTGACCCCTTGCTGTTTCTCAGTTGCCCCCCTACAAGCATTAGCGTTCCATATAAGAAATCCTAGCATAATCGAGTGGCCAAGTGGCTGCCATCAAAAAGTGATACCTATCCATTCTTACCTTCTTCTCCAAAAGGCGCCTAAATGTAAATGCAAACCAGTCTTGGGAGTTGAAGAACCTATGTCCCAAATGCACTACTACCAAACTATTATTTGAGATTAAACCACCGTAGTTCCTTTT
This sequence comes from Lumnitzera littorea, assembly GCA_024138015.1. Taxonomy (NCBI): domain Eukaryota; kingdom Viridiplantae; phylum Streptophyta; class Magnoliopsida; order Myrtales; family Combretaceae; genus Lumnitzera; species Lumnitzera littorea. The sequence continues at coordinate 3,585,146 of JAMXBB010000007.1, read as the reverse complement.
TTAAAGAAACTTTAGTGCATTGACATTTCTTTTTTAACAATTTCTTTTTATTTAAGTTGCTTATAATTATTTTATAGAAAATATTGATATTAACATAACCCCAAAAAATTATACCATACTTACACAATGACCCCTTTATCCTTACATCCTACAATTAATCAATAAATTTTTTAAAATTTTATGTAATTAGATTAAGCTTCCAATCTTTTGACTTTTTTCTTCTCAATAGTTTTGAATGCTTTTCCCTATTGGTGAGTGTTCTTCCTCAATCTTCATAGTGGGTTTGAGATATGCAAAATAAAGAAAGATGGGCTAAGAAGGGTATCAAAGCTATCTGGCATTCCTACTTCGATGTCTAAACTAGGTAATGAAAGAGAGCCTGTATAAAAATATATAAGTAAATAATGAAAAGAGTCAGAGAGAGTTTTCTAAAGACCTTGGTCTCCTCTTTATGGAAGATTAGGGTTAACTATCTCCACATGGAAGAAGAACCATTTAGACCACATCTTGAATTCGTGGAAGTAGTGGCAGTCAACAGTTACTTAGTTTAATAACTAGCAAACCATTTGCATTCCCTATCATAATTAAAAAGTGAATGAAAATTGCTACCAGAAGTTCATAATATAAATCAGAAGAGAGTAAACGGACATGCAGAAATCGAAGCATAACACACTCGATACCTAGTGGAAGTCAAAGAAATGGCAAATGTCAAGAAGCCTCTTGCCGTGATTATTTTTCTCTCTCTTGCTGCAGTAGGTAAGGTAATTTTAATTAGGTTTTATGCATGCTTCTACTAAAAGACAATCCATTTATCATATTTGCATTAGGGTTTGAAATTCATAACATCAATTACATGTTCCAACAAATCTAGGGTAATAATGGCTATTGAGTGTCATATTAGCACCATTCTCACTTTCTACACTACAAGAGGTTTCTTGATTTAGATCTAATTATACATATCCATCGACAAGCAAAGATTACATGCGAGTCTTACTTTTGACCTTAGATTTTTGAGTAGTTTTTGCTTTCTTCACGTGTTTATTATTGATATTTATAAGATGTTTTCAGTATTATCAAATTCGGGTTGACTTTTATAGTTCAACTTGGTTTAAAGGATCAATTCGTTTAACCTGATCCAACTATAAAACCAAATCAATCCGATCCGATCCAATTATGGTTTAATCTCAGGTTAATCCCGATTCTACCCTATTAAATTTTGACCCTTTTATATGTTCATATAAATTATCTAGTTTGGGTTTGGCAATATTGGATTTTTCCAAATTTAAATTTGGGATTATATGATACGATTCTATGGGAATTATATATATGCTTATTTTGTTTTATTTAGATTAAAATTTGGGTTAGACATGTTTTATTTATTTTTCCAAATGAAAATATTAATTCATTTTGGATCAAATTCTTAAATCCTTATTTTATTTTGTTTGTTTTATCGGTACTATATAGGCTTATTTCATTTTGATTGTTTTATCAATACTATATAGGCTTATATACAACAAATGAAATTCATATTCTTTGAGAGAAAATGATAAAGAAAAGAAAAGAAAAAAACATTATATTTCTCTTTTATCTTTATATTTTATGCATGCCTTTATTTGTGCAATGGTATCCATCAATAGTCATAATATTATACTTTATATTATGCAGTTGTTTGTAAAACTATTTGCCCATTGGGCACACTGGCCATTGGCACAGTCTGGACCGGAAACACTCGACAAGACAGTGACCAATGAATTTTTTGTCCCCAAACGTCGATTAAACTCAAATGTCAAGGATTTCAAACCACGGAGATGGCACGTGCCTCCTCATGGGTGGCAATATTTTAGGGTCTAAAAAATCAATTGGGTTTTCCTATGCATACCCTCCTTTCATTTTCATTCCAGCATCATCTATTACACAGTGTTAAAAATTTTCAATGAAATACAAGTTATATGAATAAATGTAAGGTTGTTCATATATTTATATCTTCTTTATAAAATGGAAGTTGATTTTGGTGGAAATTTTCCACGTAGATGTAGATCATGTATTTTGTATCATCAGACCTGCCCTACATTTCGCCAGCATTAAATGAGTTCTATATAAATCCAAAGGCCCAAAACATGGGACTCATATAGAGTGGTCCAAGTAAGGAAAAGTTTGATTTCATAAGTATCATCTAAAGATATTTTTTTGGTGTTATTTATCTATCTTAGAAAAAAATTACAAAAATATGAATTAAAGAAAATTAATTAAATAAATATCAAGGTTAAATGGCATCTTTGAGATATAACAAAAATAATTATATAAATGTAATGGATGCAATTTAACTAAATTTGATATTATTGCCAAATGGCATTTATAAAATGCGACTTGTTTCAAAGAAATCATACCTTAAAGATACGATAAAGGTCTGACAAGATGCAAGGCCAAATCACTTTTGGGAAATACGATATATGTTTGTATAGTAATGTTGCATTAACAATATTATTTTGATAATATTTTTTATATAATATTTATTAATTTTGATGACAAACACGTAAATTTCATAATATTTTACTCTTTTTTTAAATATATCAACCAAAGCCATTGTAATTTAATAGTTTAAATACCGATTTTTCAACGGAATGGATCAAGTTTAATTTCCCCTCTTCTAAGTTATAATGTTGTTTAAAAAAAAATAAAGAACCATGTCATATGGTTCAATTTCTTAAAAGATTGATATATATATATATATATATATATATATTTTAATCCTAGTTCTGTTTGTTGTTTCAATTAAATGGTTCGTTTGTTGTTGTAGAAAGTACCCCCACATAGCAAGACATTTGTGGGCTTTAAGGTTCAGTCGTTTAAGCAAGAAAAACAAGGTTAATGTACTATTTTACCTAGTCTCTCCCTTACGAAATTTATAAAAACCATGACCATAGTTAAAAACATGTCTTCCATCATAAATGCCAAGATAAGTGCAAACCGGAAAAGGTTATATAATCCACCAGGGTATGAAGATTAAAGATTACTTTTATGTCAATCGACCCTAAAATATTAGGCACTAACTCGTTTTATTATTTGCAAATAATGCCGCCACCAACTCTTTTTCAAAGATGATAGATACAAAGTTTTATTTATAATTAGGGTAAACCGTATATTTGTCTCTTTACATTTGCTTCATATGCCTAGCCCTCTATTTTTAAAATTAAGAGTTTTGATCCCAATTTTAAAAAATGTGCTTTCAAATCCTTTTTATACTAAAATTAAAAAATAAAAAAGAATAAAATTAAGGCAAAAACAATCATGCAGCAATCAAAAAGCATTATTTTCAAAAATTTAAAGTAATGTTTGGTTGATAAAATTAGATAGAACAGAAAGAATTAAAAAGTATAGATATAAGAAATATAAGACAATATAAATAAGACTGGACACAGATTTTTTTTTATGTCCTTACTTAATTGATATATATAAGTACTAGACTCAATATTGTATTTTAATATTCATATCAATACTGTCTAATATTAATTTGATTATATTTTTACATTATTTAAAAAATATAAATTAGAAATATTGTCTAATATTTATACCCAATATTGTCTAATATTTATTTACTTGAATTTATATCATAAATGCTTATATTTTTGTCTATTGAAGTCAACTTTTGCACTATAGTTTAGATGGAAAATTTTTGAATATTTTATCCAACTCTTCGAGCTCTTTTTAATTGAGTAAATGAGCTTAAATTCCAAACTAAATATAGAATAAAAAATTTTATCAAGTTCAATCATATATATTTTGTATAATCAAATAATACATAAAAAAAAAAAAAGATGACATCATATCATGTCACAATATATTTAAAATATTCAGACAGACCTAGGTATTTTAGAAGATTTATTCCCAATCATGTTTGTACTTGGTCATATTTAATTGCCCTAGTAGGTCAATATTTCTATTTGGTCATGTTTATACAATTTCATTTCTTCGTCACGCACGTACCAATCACCAATAGGCCAAGAAGCCTGCTTCTCAAATTGATTTTGGACTTGAAATTTTATTTAACAGGACACGTCCTGGAAATGAAATAAAAAAGGGGAAGTCCTAAGGAGCACCATGGGCTTAAACCCACAACCCCATCCTTTTATGTCCAACTAGTTAATATCCTGCACATGACGCCGATTTTGGTTTAAAATATAATAAATGGCAAAAATATATATTATGTGATTATTAGATGATTTTTTATGAAAGTATATGTCCTTCAAGAAGATTATCTTTTAAAATGTAGGAATAGAGTACCTTTATGCAAAAAGTTGCGTTGCTTTCTATTAAACTATGTAAAAAAGTTGCTACTATTTGAAAAATACATCATTTCAAAAAGTTGTCTTAAATTATGTAAAACTTACAGTTATTAAAAAAAATCTAATAAAAAACCATCTCTTAAATAAAAGCTTAATAGATGCCTCCACCAATCTAGCCGCTTGATGGAACTGATTTAAGCTTGGTAAAAATAATATATAATATATTCGCGCTTTAATCAATTTTGACCTTGGATAGCACTCGAATAATTCTATAAAAAAAATTTCGCTTGAAAAATGAAAAGTTTGGTTTCTAGTGGGAGGTTCTTGTGTGTTAATTTCACCAAATAAACTATTTACTTTTTCAATAGAGTATGTAAATTGTACACGGAATAAGTTAAATTGAAGAAATAAAAAAAAGCCACTAGAATTTTCCTTTTTTTTAAATCCTCAAAGCTATTCATGCAATGAGACTTAAAAAAAAAAGGGTTTTTTCACCTAAAGAAGTTCCTTTTCCCCATTTTGTTTTTATTTCTATTTCTTTATTTTAATTTTTGGTTTCCCTCATTTTTCTCAAGTTTTATGCTTTTCACTTTGTGGTTTTTTCTCTTTCATTTCTTTTTCAAATTTTATTAAGAAACTAAATAAAGCTAAAAACTAAGCTAAACAAGTGAAAATAAGGTATTTACTATACTTGTTCATGCACGTACGGACATATATTTAGATATTTTGGTAATTTTTGAAATTTGAATTGATATTTTAGAGGGTAAAACTAGTACGAATACCTAAACTTTCATATTTTTTTATTTTAATATCTAAATTTTAAACTTATTCGTTTTAGTATTGCAATTTTTTAAATGAGATAAATTGGTATCTCTGTTATAATAGTTGTTAATATAAAATAATAAAATAACAATATAAGTATATCCACTTTCATTTTATTTCCATTTTAGTACTCAAACTTTATTTTTTATTTTATTTTGGTACTTCAACTTTTTAAAATGAAACAAATAAGTATTCTTTATAACATTCGTTATAATAGAAAAACTAATTTATTTCATTTAAAAAGTTGTGATACTAAAATAATGAAGTTTATTATTTAAGTACTAAAACAAAAATATGAAATTTTAAGTATTTCTAATACCTTTATCCCATATTTTAGTGTACATGTTGCGGAATATCTACTTCTGAAATAGGGTTAAGTATATGGATCACGAATCGACCTACGTTGGCTTTAGGAGTAAGTTAGAAAGTCGAGATAAAATAACTAAGTCTATGATAGGAATCAAGTTACGGGATCTCTAACCCACAGTCGAGCTTGAGGACTAGAAGGGCTAGCACGATGAATCTTTATGTTCCAACCAAACCCTACCGAGGCTGAGTACTTCCTTACCCAATCACCTTTAATATCGTGTTGTATGATCGCCTATTGTTCTGCGGTATGCCAAGTTGATAATTACTCTCTAATGCCAAGTTAACCAATCACTCGGCATCATCCTTATCAAGAAGTTAAGAGATAGACAATCCAGACTGACTAAGCCATCCCTATTTGGCCAAACCCGTCTATTTATACTTTTTGTTCGCATCTCCTAACAATCTCGCCAATGCAACATCATTACGTGTACAGTATCATATGTAGTATCTGTAGCACCAATAATTGTTTTCCTTATATATTCATTCTTACCGGCTTATATATTCATTTTTACCTGTACATTACTTCTTTAGGAAATGTCCTTATTGTTTTTTTTCCTTTTGGGCAAGTTGGCCTAACTTACGGGTATAAATACCCTTGTACTTGTAGCTGTAATAAAATAGATTACCTTCAATACACTTGAATAGTTTCTTCCTTGCGTAAACACTGTTGTTTACTCTCGGCATTATTTTTATCTTTTCCCTTAAACAAGGTTAGGTAGCGAGTACCCTCAATGAACCAATTCGTACATCATATCGAATTGTGCCGTAAATCCTCGGAAATTCCATTAGTGTATCGTATCCTCTAGAATTATTCGTGGGTTTTTTCTTACTATTTCATTTGTTATTGTTGCTCTTTTCGTACCTTTCCTGATTAACCATTTTCAAGCTTTCTGCAAGCTTGGATTAATACAGCGACCGACCTTATCTGTTCTTAGTCACAGTTCACAACAGTCTAGATGTAGGACACCTAATCCTAATACAAAATGGGCTATACAACTCATGGATTGATTGGTGATGACCATTTGAGTGGATCACATTATAAGGATAAAGTAGCTAGATAGGATATAGTGCCTACTCCTTATAGGTGGAGCTATTGTTGATGATCGATTACCTATGTAGAATGTATAAATCAATCTTAAAGATTACTCGATCAAATGACACATATACGGATGTGATAGAAAGAGACATGAGAGGAGAAATAGGTAAGCTTGATATCTCATATTATTCGTATGATAAAGGATTATAATCTAATAGGCTAAAATGTTCTTTGATTCATTTTTCACTAGGTAGTTGTTTGATCTTCTTTGGAGAAGTTTCAATAAAGCTTTTGCATTTGTTTCCAATCTTGCAGAGTGTAGAATGAATCCTAAATAAGAGAATTAGCCTCTTATTTATAGATTTTGAAAGCTAATCTCATCCATTAGATCATTTCAGGTAGATGTTTGAGATGTGTTGTTGCCAACAGCCATTAGATTGCTTCTATTGATCTAATGGCTTACACCAATCTCTTCTTTTATATGTACTTAAGCTTGAATTAGTGAACACTAGCTATAGGCTTGGGCTTAGGTTTGGGCTTAAGCTTAGCTTAGACTTAAAGAGGCCTAACTTCCTTATAAAAGGCTAATTATTCAAAGAGACTTGTTTCAACCATTATTACGCCCAAAGAGGCCAAGCAAATCCCAAATAAGCTCTGAAAAGCTTCTTCTAAATCTAATTTTTGTGTGCAAGGCAATCGAACAAGGCCAAAAGTGGAAAAGGCTGGTTCAACAATCCCTAATCTTTCTAAAATATCCCTAATTAAGTTTGGTTTTCATGGGCCCTATTGTAAGACCTACAATCAAATATTTATGATTCAATTTGTAGAATTTAGGGCAATCAAACAAATTGTCCTATCTAATCCAAATTTTACAATGAAATTAGGATTATTAGTAAAGGTGACCTCTTAAGTTTGAATTTAAGAAAATAAGTAATAAAATAAGATAATATAAATTTTTAAAATTTTAAGTATATTACTTATTATTTATCAGAAATACGTAAAATGCATTCCGATAACTAATAAATCACTAGAGATAAATTATATACACACTAAAAAATCATAAAATAACTTAAATAATATTTATAAGTATTTATTTATACCATATATATATTTACATGTAGACAGAAATACGCGTAATTACTTAAAATACGTAAAATATGCTAAAATAAGGTTAATTGATTAAAGAAAATGCATGAAGAATTAAAGAAAAATCAGAAAAAATTAGGAAAACTCCAAAAAGTGGTCGTAGTAGCTTGTAAATAAAAGAAAAAAATCAACCAATTAAAATGTAACAAATAGAAAGTGAAAAAGGATAAGATAAGGCAATTGTCTAATCAAATTAATACACAATAATTCCCCAACACCTCTATAAATAGCTAAAAAATTCTAGAAGATCATTTGGATAGTTAGAAGGGTAGAAAAATTAAGAGGGTCGAAAATTTGAGAGAAAATTAAGGTTTTCAAAAAATTAGCAAAAATATGTACAATTAGAGTCTTAGAAGATCCCTAACCCGACAACCACCTGGAAGTAGACAGCCACCATCACCACCACCACACAGTAGTGGTAACGCCCAAATCATCCAACAAGGCTACGATGGCCAACAGTGGCCGAAGTTAACAGTTCTGGTGAGTTCAATTTTCTTTTCTATTTTTCATATTTTGTTAAAAATACCAAATAGTTTTAGAAAATTATGAAATTTGGTATTCTGGAGTTTTTAAGTATGTAGTTTTAGGAAAAAAATTTAGTTTGATGATTTTGTATTTATAAATATATTATCCTTAAAAAATCATGCAAAACCGCGCATGTTTCAGTTTAGAAATAATGACCTTAAAAGTATAGTTTTGAGCCCAAAAATTTTGTGTAAACTAGTTAAAGCATTTAAAACAATACTATGATGCCCTTTTTTAAAAATGAATTTTCAAAATTTTTAAATAAGTTTTAGGTCTTAAAATTATGCATAAAATAGGTAATTTTTGGGTAATTAGGTAATTAAATAGATAATTACTGATTTAGTACATAATTATATATTTTAGGATGTTGAAATCTAAAAAAGTGTGATATTTTTGGCATTTAGGATGTTATATGTAATTATTAGGGTATTGTATAATGTATATATAATAGGTAAAAATGGTAAATTTTAAGTTAATTTTATAAATTAGGATAATTAGGTGTAAAATTTGATTTAAGATGAATTTAGATATTTTAAGATGTTGATTGAAGTCGGGAGATGATATTTGAAGTGATGAGGATATTGGATGTGTGTATTACGTACATTATATGTGAAATAGGAAACATAACAAATAGAAAACATTAGAATAAAATTGATAATATAATAATAATATATAATAAATCTAGTAGAAAACTTAAATTTAGATATTTATATGAAATATATAAAATTTTCTCACATCGAAAATAAATTCGATACACTAATAAGAGTTTAAATGTACCGAGAAAAATAGAATACCGATTTAGTGTTAAAATGATAATTAGGATACTCAAGCCTAATGCGAAAGTGATGAATTTTGCATTTGTGTTTGGATTGCATTTTTAGGGGTTATATGTAATACTTATGATTATAACTGATTTAAAAAATTAAGTCGAAATCGGATTTGAAAACCAAACCCTAAGCTAACCTAGGATGAATTAATAATAACTAATATGTATATGGAAAGAATTGAGTTAAATCATAACCTAGAGAGAGAGAGAGAGTGTGTATGTATGTGTGTATGTGTGTGTGTGTGTGTGTGTCTCATCAAGATATAAATACTAAAAACATATTTACATTATATATCATAGAACACATGGAGACGAGTCAACCTCTGATTGGCTGAGTGAGCGACCAAGGATACCAGGTAAGTTGGGATTAATACATTATTATATTTCGAAGTACTAATTTGTAGTATTCGGAAACTTGAAATTGTACTTGATTGTGCCTTTTAGATAGTTGATTATTCGCATGTGCTTATTATGAGCTAATGATATGATGTTGATGTACTACTTTAACTTGTATTATGTGAGTTATATGAAATGATTAATCACCCTAAAATGGACTTAACCAAATATTTGACTCATAAATCTAAACTAGACCTGCATAGAAACCCATTGAAGGAATATTAGAATTCTTTAGCCAAATATTAACCCATTCAAAAGAAATAGCACTAGATGGCATAATTGGTCCCCTTCTTCATTCTTAGTCAAACTAAGTGACAGGTAAGGAGGTCGCGGTAAGGGTGAAGTCAATAGTTTGTAGGTAGTCGTAGGAGAAGCGGTGTCTCCATTGCACAAGCTTAAATTTAATCGTGAACTGTTTCATTAATGGAAACTCCTCAACCCAGATTAGAGCGGGTGCAATTTCTTTAATCTCATAACAAGCTGAACAGTATTGTGTGATGACATCTACTTGAACACACATTACACCTAATAATTTGATTAATAATCTTGTTTGTGTTTGCCATATGGTTTTAAGTTTCCATCCCAACTTATTGAGCTGTAGTTGCTCACATCCCTATAAACTTTGTTATAGGTACTAGTTAAAAAGTGAATTACATTTATCTTGAAGCTAGCAACTGTAAGATTTTAGGGAGCAAGGATATAAACTGAAGACCGAATACACTTTCAAGTGTAGATTATTCTTTAAAGTTTTTAGAATTAATTTACAAATTACTTAAGTAGATTAGAATTAAGTTGCTAAATCTTGTAAAGATACTCAAGTTATTTCAATATAAGTATATATCTTTCTTAAGTTCATAAGTAAATAACATAATTAACTTTAAAACGGGTTAGTCGTGGATGCCTTGTGTAAATTAAGTTTAAGATAACGGTTGCATGGTCAGCTTCTATCTTAGGCGGGACTGTTTCAATTCTACCGTTTTGGAGAGTAACACCTATCAATACTCCATTAAACTAGACCATGGCATTAAATTAGGTCAAAAGCCCAAATACTAAAATAACTCCTTACACTCCTAATGTAAAATAGTATATATGAGTTATGGATTGAAAGAAGACAAGAAGCATCTCCTTCAGTTCCGAGTTCTAGTTAAGGTTCCTATCTTAAAAATAGTTCCAACGCTTAACTTATAATCAACTTCAAGAAGCATTGGAAACTGAGTGGGACAAGATATATATTCGAGAGAGTTCTTTTGTGCAAGAAGAGGACCTTATTTTTTCAAACATTTCTTAGGAACCCAACTCTCAAGTCACCTCCCCTTCTAATCAGGGGTATAAGCAACTAAACTATTTCTCAAAAGTCTATAGCCAATGGTAGCTATACAAATGGACTAAAAGTTGAAAGGAAGCAACTTTAGGTTACAAATCTAATGTTGAGGGCAATATGTGATAGTGGGTTATAGACAAGCTATCAATAGCTATCATATGTTAAGAAAGGAAAGAAGAAATGGTTACTTTCAGTATCTGTTGCTTCTTGAGTGGTAGCAACCAAGCAACGACCATAAAACAAAGGTTAGAATGCTAAGAACCTGAAGGAAGCAACTTCTACTCTTAAGTAGTTTCGAATGAGGCCAAATAAAAAACACTAACTAGAGTTTAGTTGTTGTATTAGTTGTGCATTTAGATTTTAAGATCGCACATACAACATGAGCATTAAGCGTATTTGTTGTTAATCAATTAGGTTACTTAATGGCATTTTCCTTATACTTTTGAAATTGTTTTGTCTTTTAGAAACAATATAAATAAGGGGAATTAGGGATGAAGATGTTATAGACCCCTTATGTATTCATCTTCTTAGGTAAGGACATGTGGTAGAGTATCACATCCTCTAGGCTCAAGGCACAATAATGACAATGCCTTTAGCGAAGAAAGAGATAAGAATGAAAGAATTGTATACTAGGAGGGGGAAATATTAAGGTGCTCATAAAAATATCCAATAAATAGACAATAATAAATAAGGTCGATCGTATGTTTATAAGTGAGTCTACTATACAGGTTACTATTGGAACAACTCAATAGGTAACATAACCCATTTAATAATAATTTAAAAATTAAATCCCTAACTCAACCCATTTAATAAGTATATTTGGTAATTGAGTTCAACTTGTGATCAGTTAAAACAATCCAAAATAAATCTTAGTGTAGCTAACAAGTCTATTAAAAAATAATAAAAGGATAAATGTCTTCAAAAAATGACAATCATGAATATAACACGTTATGATGAGAGAATAATTATATCCTAAGTGTCAATTAACATAATAAAACAACTCATCCATTTGCTATATCACATTATTGCAACGAATTGTGTAATGACCTAATTAAATATTAGTGTCAACATTCAATTCTCTACATTCTCTATTAGCTCTTCAAGAGAATTTATATAGATAAATATTAATAATATAAATAAAAAATAATGTTAAAAAAGTTCATGAAAATAGTTTATTATCTCTTCATATTCTTATATCATTGATATTATCAAAGCTCAACTAGTGTACCAAATGATCGATAGATTTAAACGATATATGCAAATTATTTAAATATAAATCCATCTGCATATTTATCAAATATAAATTTGTTTGCATACAATATGTTTGAGCGATTCAAATACTAAAGTTTTGAGAACGTATCAGAAACGAGAATCTTGGTGTATGAACTCACTACTAAAAGGGACGACACCTTTTTATATGGACATTAAAGATATAAGTCACTTCAAAATGGAATTTCAGTATAAAATTGAAAGGAGACCATAAATGAACCGATATTACATTTAGTATGTAAGAATGGTTTGGAATGAAATAAGAAGTAAAATGGAAAATCTTTTCTTATGTTTGGAAAATCTATCAATGAAATAGAATGGAATGAAATTAAATATAAATATATTAATAATTATCAAAAATACCCTTAAATATTAAATAATTTGGTTAATAGTAATAAATGAAAAAGGAATAGAATCATCAATTCTACTTTTAAGAAGACCAAATCGAATTCCCCATTCAAGTTAAAATTGTCAATTACATGGAATAGTGATTTCACTACGTAATCAACGATTCCGCCTTCTAAATGCGCTTCCAAACATAGGAAAAGGAATAAAAGCCGAAATTGCAATTTCATTCTAATCCATTCCTATTTACCAAACACAAGAAAACCTACAAACTTTAAATTTCTACTTTGAAATAGCTTTTTCTTAGAATATGAATCAACAAAGATGTACGAAGCAAGACAAGAGTAAAAATCCATGTGTTAAGCATAATGTCCCTTGTATGAAAAAAAAAAAAAAAAAACTTAAATAAACAACAGAGGAAATATATCTAATTAGCAATTGTAAAAGATCTTTATAGAGATAAGTTCTAGCTAAAGGAAATGTTGAAAAAAAAAATCCCTAATCTTCAAAGGTTAATAGCTGTATAAACTTGTATTAACACTAGACTCAAACCCTAACACGTTTATTATTAAGTTCAAATAGCCTCAAATGTTTATTTATGGCATTCAACTTACAATCATGATGTATTGTACATGAATAGACAAATCCTATAATGAATTGTCAACCCTAATAATGCCTATTCATAAAACGCAAGCAAAAGATGAATATTTCTTATTTTGTGGATTTATTCATCTTATATGCACAACCATTGCATCAAAATAAAGAGCTTAAATAAGGAATAGTAAAAGAATGACTATTACTTTTCTCCTGCAGTCATTGAATAAAAGGTGAGATAACAGTATAAAGGGAGTTTTCTATGCATATAGACTTATATAAGGACCAATTGCAAACCATAAACCGGTCTAGAATAGCCTTAGGCAGGCCTAAACTAACCATTAAACTGTCAAGATCCAATAGTTTAACCATAGTAACCTACTGAGTTAATAGGCCATCAAATCGATGGTTTAGCCCAACAATTTAAGATTGGGCCAACCTTATAAATTAAAAAATATATATAAATAACATATAATATACTTTTAATATATATACTATATATATATAATGCAAACATACACTTTATATACTATATATAACATATAGGAAGATTCTACAGTCTCATCCACTATTTTGACTTACCAATCCCATCCTCCTTATCACTATTCACTTTCATATTTTTTTTTTTATGATAGAGGAGCACGAATGTATTATGGTCAACTACCTCTAAGCACATGAACTTCCTTACAAAATCTATGTACTGAATGAAAATAGCATGCGCTATGTAAGTACCCTCAAGAAATGTCCATAGTGGGATTTGAACCCAATACCTCATGCAAGTTGTTATGAGTTTGTCTTAAACCTTAACTACTGAACCAATCCCTTGGGGTTCACTTCCTTATTTTAACATTTGAATTATTAAATTCACAATTTATTCAATAATTTAAATTTTAAAATATATTAATCAATAGTGAGAATTACAACACCAATCCGGTAAAAAATAAGAACGAAATCGTAGAATAATATATAATATATAATATACTATATATATATATATATATATTATATTCACATATATAATATATATAATATAATATCATACATTCAAGCTCTAATAATATATAAAATATATATATATATATA